>JASCZW010000035.1:512200-994164 GCA_034211315.2 Aedes japonicus | reverse complement strand
GGTATAACACACTAAATAAAGTGTACTAACGTACTGAGGTTGGTTACCCAGATCTCAGAGGGTCCTAGTAGCCCCTATGCTGAAGAATAATCTTTTGTTGGAGATTGCCGGGCAGTGGCATAACAAGTGTTTCGAGTCTTCTTTATCTATGTCACCAAAATCGACGTTAGTCATCTTGAGAGTTTTTCTATCAGCTGCAAGAGATATCGGCTCGTACAGTGACCAGTTATATAAGTTTAAATCTTTTGGTAAGATCAAGTGATTCGCGAGTCATTGAAATGTTTGGAGTGATGAACAGCTTTGATTGCCTAGCTTTGAAAGTGTTGTTCTAGTTTGCCTCCACTTTCAAGTGTTACCAGGCATTCATCTCCATTCTAAGTGAAGAAGCAGATAAACCACAAAAGGGTTCATGTCCTACAAACTGATGAGACGATTCGAGTCTTGCTAGTTCATCAGCTCTCTCGACATGCTTCAACTCTCAAACATGCTTGAAATTGCACGTTTCTGACTTTAAAGCATTTAAAAGCAGCTCTGATTATCTGACATAATGCATATATTTGAATATCTATAATTTGCGTAAGCATATAACGGAAAATTCCAAAATTGTTTGAATTTAAGCTTGGAATACAGTTGGCCACTTACTCATTGAAATGGATATGTTAATCCCTGCTCATGAGCCATATCTTTTATTCATCTGTGAGGATGTTGTGGAGATTGTGCTGGAGTGTATGGTATACAGAATACGTGTGAAGGAATAGTTTAAATGTAGAATTTTAAGACTATTAACTTACCTTTCGAATTGGGTATAATGATAGACTAACTTCAAGACCAGTAGGTCCCGAACAAATACGATTTGTTTTTTGGCTCAGTCATTACTAGCACATCGGTCCCAAGCTCGGTCCCAAGCTTAATAATGCACCCCTTATAATGAACACACACCAACACACTCTCAATATTCTGTCAAAATAACACAGAAAATCAAAACAAAGGATCAAATATGTATAGCAAGGTGCTGACTTCAAGGTGTACTTCGGACCAAGGGGTACTACAACAGTGATCCAATTTCAAATCACTAGATGCATATTGATTGTTGGTATAACTAATCGTTCGATTTGAGTATAATCAAATTAGCTAGAAACAAAATAAAACTTGTAGTAAGCTATGCGAAAATCTTCTCAATTTGTAAGAGTAAACAAAACCAACCCAACGCATCGACATGGGAGGCCATTAGCTATAAATATCAGCTAGCTGTGCTGATTCAGTTCATTCCAGTTCGAACAAGCGACACGTACGGTCGTGTTTTTCGATCTCTCGATACAGAGGATTTTCTCACGATTGTGCGTCCGGTTCTTGAACTATCGCCAGGTGTTCCCAATCAGACGTCAACAATGGGAAAATCCTCAAGACCAACTCTATCTGGTCCACCTGGAGAAGGGTTCGCCGCGATGGCGGACTTGTTGAAAACACGAATCCTCTTCAACGTCATAGTTGTGTGGGACAGGTGTGAGCACGACCGAGAGAGCACGAAGTGACGCAGTGTGGCAACTGCCTTGTGTTAGGCCATGGAACCTGAAACTGCCACATGAAACTGCGGTGTGGCAAGTGTGCCGGAGCACACACTACCAGGGATTGTGCATTAATGGGCGAAGATACCCCACCAAAATGCGCCAACAACCCTAATCACAAAGGTAACAACCGAATCTGTCCCAAACGTGCGGAGTTTCTGGCGATCCGCAAGCAGGCGTCCACCAAGTCCTAGCCTGATCAACGCAGTCCACCACCTCGAATGGATTAGGAGAATTACCAACGCTCTGGTAGCAGGTGCCTAATCTATCGCAAATCCCATTAAATCACCACAAAGATAATCCATCGGCCTCCGTGCAGCAACTCTCGCCGGCTTTTCCTCCATGTTGGTGCAATCCGGGTTGCAGTTACTCCAGGCAATCACCGGCCGATGGACAGTTCTACGACTCGGAGCAAATGATAAAGTTCGTCCAAGAGCTCTACCGCCAAATACGTTCCTGCCACTCGAAGGAGGAACAGCTCAAAGCCGCCACGTCCGTGACGATGAAATTTAGTCTCAAATATGGACCATAATCAAACTATCAGCATCCTAAATTGAAATGCTTGATCCATCCGGAACAAAACAACACAGCTTGGTGACTTCCTCAACAGGAAAGCCATCGGACATCGCCATAGTCACCGAAACACATCTCAAGCCGGAACTCAGTGTTTTCATCCCAGGATATCGGATTGTGCGACTTGATCGTAGCGGCTCTAGTGGAGGAGGAGTTGCGATCACCCTGCGCTACAACATCAACTGCCATCTGCTTCCGAGTTATCAGCTGTAGTCTACCGAAGCCATCGGAGTCGAGGTCGCAACTGTCGTCGGCCCTATCACCATCATTGCGGCCTATTGTCCCAAGCAAGCTAGCACCGCTAACGGAAAAACAATGAAAAAAAACAATCATCGCAGATGACCTGAATGCGAAACACGAAACCTGGTGAAACAAGCGGCGCAACCGAAATGGAATAATTCTGCCGGAAGACCCGGAAGAAGGCCATTACACCATCCTGGGCCCGGATACTCCCACCCGGTTGAGCAGATCTGGGACTCACTTAACAACAACCGGCATCGGATTACCAGACGAAACTACCATCGTGTCAGATGGGAGAGGTTCCGACAACATGTCAACGACACCATCGAATTCAACGTGAAAATCGAGTCAACTGATTACATTGATCGACAACTGAAGAGCATCGAGCAATCGATCTCCCTGGCTCCGGGAGCAACATGTACCGGTGATTGATCAGGTGAGCAACTTTGTACCGATTCATAGACCCACTAAAGATTTAATACAATTGCGAAACGCCAAGCGAACTGGTTAGCCTAAGCTAAAAAGTCACTGTAATCGAGTGACGAAAATTATTAAGGCCAGAATAATGGACCTTAAGAATAACAATTTTGCCGACATAATCCGCTCTCTCCCAGATTGTACAAAGCCGTTCTAGAAGTTGACAAAATTTTTGAAAATTAAGCCACGGCCCTTTCCACCACTGATCCCACTAAAAGGCTGCTGTAATAAGTCAACACTTCGTCAGCTCCCACAGTATCGGACAAAACATCGTCAGCCCACACGGAGTTGCCGTAACCGCTTATTACTAATATTCATATAAACCCCAAGACCTCACAGAGGAGTTGGAGATCTCAGCTGACAAATTGTTGACTTATATCAAAACATCTAAGAACATGAAGGTCCCAGGTTTCGATAACATCATGAACTTGGAGCGCAAGCAATTGAGCCCCCAGTTCAACGTTCATCTGGCGATGGTTCTCAACCAATGCCTCCGACTTGTGTTGGAAGTCAGCCGAAGTCATCCCCAGCCAAAAACCTGGGAAAGATCCTTCATGTTCTAAGAGCTATAAGCCCATCAGCCTTCTCTTAGGAGTATCGAAACTGTTTGAGAAAGCGATCCACCGTCGGCTTCTCTCGTGCACCAACTTAACCGAGTAACCAAAATCCTCAGGCGGAACAAGTTTGTTGCGAAATCATCTGCCATGGCACTGCAGGATCTAGTTCCTACAAAAAAGTGGCCATATTCAAATCGTTACCAAAACCTGCCTTACGACATATCGATCTCCATGATTTTATGAAATTAGTTCTTTGGAGGGCATTCTGAGGATTTCTGACCATACTTAAGGAGGCCTTGCGGAAGCCGATTTCTTCCGGAAAAGTGACCATATTCAAATCTCAGAATGTCCTCCGAAGACAAAGTTTTTCAAAATCACTGAAGTTTGATATGTCGCAAGTCAGGTTGTGGAAACGATTAGAAAATGGCCATTTTTCGGAGGAACTAGGATTTAGTAGAGCCTCCCTAAGTGGCTCGTATGATCAGAAATCTTTAAGATGTCTTATGATGACCCAGTTTTGCTAAATCATGAAGTTTGATATGCCGCATGCCATGTGTTGCATCTAAATCCCAGTACCCCCACCTTGGAATCCGAAAGTGCAGATATTGTCAAGAATAACCAATGCAGATCCACAAACTAGGAAAATTTTGTGATCTATTGCAAGAACCGCATCAGAATCCGCTGGCTAACGATGGAGTATCATTAATTTTAAATTTAAATTTTGCTTTCTCTGAGCGATTGGGGACGTACGTGTTAAAGTACTAAACGAAATGTTCCGAAAACTCTTGAAAACACTCGAGACAAATAGCTCCTCATAGAACACATGATCTTCCAAAAACGCTGAGAAACCTACAAGCGGTCCCATTCCCGTGAAAGCAAATTACGATTAGTCACCTAGCAATCGACACCGACCGCTAGTTGATGCACCTTCTTCAAGACGATACAATCTACTCCGTTGGTTCTTGCCGGCGATGTCATCACCTCGGAAAATGTGTGCATGTATATAATCCCTTCTCGACGGTGTCAGGTCAGTGAACTTCCATCCTGGTGGAGACTTCGTCGTTTGAGGCACTAACTGCTGGAGGAGGAAGCGAGTTGCGCCGCCATACTACTGGTGTTTCATAAGAGGAAAAATGAAACTTTTATGAACAAACCAAACCCCCATCGGCAGCAGTCAGAACGACGATAGATGACGGTGAAAGATATGCAAGGCACGCACCGAGGAGCTCCGCATGTTCGAAGCCACACGGCTGACGGAGGGAATCTTCTTCTAGATAGCCAAAGAGTTCATGTTGAGGTAGACGCCGGCAGTCAGACTCGACTACGAAAAGCCAGAGGGAACACATCCCATGTCAAGCAGCAAATTGGACGGGACGAGGTGTTAAATGAAATTGTTACTGGATTCTTTTTTCCTCCCCAGCGGAGGAAGAGGCGTGGGGTAGTTGCAGGTTGGGAGGATGTATGTAAGCTAGAGTGTACAGAGGTTAAATGGTTTTTCGCTGAGCAATCAATACCAACCAACAACGAGCTGGTGGCTTCGAAGCAAGGAGAACGTTAAATGATAATTGAATTGAAAACTAATTTCATCTCGCGTAATAGACTTTGATAGTTGCTTCTCTCCATTCGATGCTGCTCGGAGCCCCGGGGAGGTCATGGGTAGCGCTGAAATATGTGTATGTGTTTTACACTAACGGTTTTCAGCGATGGGTATGCTTATTTTACGACGTTGTTCCTCGTTGAATGAATTCCTGCTGGCGTTTGTATCGATGGAAGAGGTTTGAGCTACTGGGGATTAACGTCATATGAGGAAAGAGTAAGTTTCCTCATCAATGATATTTAATCGCTGAAGTTTGTCAGTGATTGGTTGGTAATTTTATTGAATGACTGGCTGTAAATTGATAAGCTGTTAGAATCGACTAGTGCTCGATCTGTTTGCGCAAAGATAAAATCCATCGTGTAGAAATGTAATTATTTCTAATATTACGGACATTTGCATTGATAATATTGCACTATATTCGACAAAATTCGGCCTGCCTTCTGATTTTGATCGAAATTTCCATGATATTGAATTAAACAAACAAAGTCAGCCTTGCTTTTTTATTAATTCTAATTTCGCCTCCGAATCCGAGTGCCCGAACTATTGGCTTAGAGCCACCCACGAGGTTGAGCATAGCATCAAAATTGCCATTTTCGCATATTAACCCACGTTTGCTGCATTTCGTCAACTGGTCAGTCTACTTTCATTTGGAGGATTAGGATTTTTGGCACGAAGTTAACATCACGAATCCGGCCAGAACATGCGTAGAGCCATAATGTGACCCTAAAAATAAAAGGGAAAGACACTTTTGGAGACATTCTTCAAAATACATTTATCCATTAATGGTACAGTCTAGTACCGATCTCTACGTTTAAAGCCCGATTCAAAGTAAATTTGAACACATTCAAGTGAACGTAACTCAAGAATTAAACAACATACACGGTTGATCAAAACGTCAAACAAAAGGGTACAGCTTTCAAACGATATATTACAAGTAATTACATTTCACCGTTTCGAATGAACTGTCGCACTTTACTTGTGATCGATGCCAACATGATCTTCACAGTCGGTGGTGAGACTGTGCCAGCGAACATATTCCACTTTAAACGCATTTGTTGTGCATTTGTCACTTCTTTACCGCATCCTCGTAGTTTTCGCTTGACAATTGCCCAATATATTTCGATCGGTCTGAACTCAGGGCAATTCTAAGGATTCATCTCTTTGGCGACAAAATTAACATTGTTTGCAGCATACCATTCTAGTACGTCCTTAGAGTAGTGACAGCTGGCTAGATCCGGCCAAAACATAAAATTGGTCTTGTGTTGCCGAATTAAGGGTAATATCCGCTTTTTCAGCCACTCTTTAATGTAAACCGTTGACGTCATTGTGTGAGATGTGACGAAAACCTTGGTTTTGAGGACACAACTGCAGATATCTTCAATCGAGCTTTAATGCGAACCGTAGAAAACATCTAAATGTTCGAATTTTTCATGCGATTACCCTGCCACTTCGAGGTCGGTCTACCGGTCAGTATTCAATATATACTAGTTGCCTATGTACTGTGAAAGTTTGACAGCCCGTCAGTTTGTTTACGGCAGCCATGGCGAGAACAGTGAAACAACTTCGATCTATGGTTTGTTCGTACCACCTGCTCAATCCGGGCTAAAAAAAGTCGGCCATCGTGGCCCACTTAGTGTCGGCCGGATACGATCGCGGAAACATCTATAAGATTCTGGCACTTCTGGAGCAGGGAGAGTCCATCGAGCGGAAGCCAGGTTTTGGCCGTCCGACAGTTTTAAGCGTCAGAATGATTCAGCAGTTGGGCCGGCCAACTGGTCAGAAGTATTTGTCCAAAATGGATATGCACATGCGGAAGTGTCGGTCAAGCTAGCCATGTCGGAGAACCAAGCGGAAGCCCAGAAACAATGCCGGAAGATTCTGGTCAAAAGATCTTCCCGGCGAAGCGGAACGTGGTATTTACCTTACCAATCAGACCAAGGCCAGAGTGGCCTCTGGACAGAAGTTGTTTCCATTGTAATCGGTCCATAGCTGTACCTCGTCAGCCTCGCTGTCTGGGGAGAGTCCCCGGGTCACAATCTACTTGATCGATCCACCTTGCTGGTTGCCCGCCTCTTCTTCTTGTACCCATTGGTTCGTTTTTGAGAACCATTTTAACAGGGCTGCCGTCCGACATTCTTACGACATGCCCAACCCATCGAAGTCGACCGATTTTAGCGATGTATACTCCCAACAACTGATGCAATTCGTGGTTCATTCCCCTGCTCCACGATCCGTTGCGCAGCGGGCGCGGACCGTGGTGGTCCACAGGTAACCAATAAGCATTAGCATATGCAGTAACTCAACCCTAAATCTGCATTTCAGATGCTAGAGGTATTATACTAGCATTACATAAGCTTCTTGGATTTCAAATGATATATAAAAACTTGTAGCCTGTAAAAAGCATTTCGAAAGCAAAATAGCATTAATGAAGCATCATCATAGCATTGCAGTAAAGCAACGGTATATTGAGCCAGAAGCGGCACTTATGTTGCATTTTTCCCTAGTAACAATTTTAGTTTTATATCAGCCGTATAGCACTCCTTCCGGCTTTGTTCATAAAACTACATTCAAAACTGTTTTGTCCAACAACACCTCCTCTATGCATCTTTATAGCCGAAATGTGTACAAAGTGATCCACTCTATATAGATTCTGAAAACAAATTAATAAAACCTTTAGAAGACCATAAAGATTTTTAAAATGATCTACATCGTGTCCAATATATTCTCATACAAAATAAAACTCTATATATTTCAAATCGATAATCCAGATTTTATTGTTAACTTTACCCATTATATTGCAATATAATACTGATCAACTACAGCATCTTGATCAGCTCCAGACGTTTTTCGAAATCGTCACAGGCCTCCATCGGCATTTCGTCCCAAATTCGTTTGATTGCGGTTTTGAATTGGTTCTATTAGACACCCTGTGGTCATCTACCTTCGCCAGCATGTATGACCATACGAAATAATCCAAGGGTTCAGAACATCGATTCATTCTTGTCCAAAAAGTCGGTCAAATTTTTTCGGCACCAGCCCTGAACGAGATTTGCAGTATGCGATGGCGCTCCGTCCTCCTGAAATACATAGTGATCATCTCCAAATTCCTCTTGTACATATGTCTTGACAAAGTTCTCCAAAGCTTCAGTTTTATAATATACGGCATTATTTTTAACGCCTTTTTCGATGAAAACCAGTGGTGATTTGCCTCGCTTGCAAATTTATCCCCAAACCACTTTGCAGCACTTTGGAGCCGTGGAATATTCCTATCACTCTCTGGAACAGTTCTCGAAGAGAGAGCCCACAATCTGTCGTTCTGGATATTGTGGGATTGTTGCAAGACGAATATCTTTTCGTCGGAAAAGTTAAATTCGAAGGTTCCAAAACTCCGTGAACCTTACGTTTCTTGAAAGCTTGAAATCCGATATCATTTTGCAGTATATTGTGCATTGACGATCTCGAAACATTCAGATCTGCGGCCATTTTACGTACAGAACGCTGTGATTTTCGTCTAATCCGTTCCCTGACCAATTTAACAACTCGTGCAGTCCGCACCGTACGAGTACGACCGGATCTCTTCCGGTCATCCATCGAGCAGGTGTCACGGTACCTGCGGATGATTCGGTACACAAAATCCCGCTTTACTCCGAGGTTTTTAAAATTTCTGAAAATAGCACCCGGGCGCTCACCTTTCAAGAGCTTTTTTATCACCACAGCACGAAATTCTTCCATCGCTGGTAAAAGATAAACAGAGATAAACAATCGGACATAACCTAAAAGCGTTTGTATAAACATAGTGCAAAACTACACCAACACATACGTGAAGCATGTTGAGTAGTTGCACGACACCAATGCAAGGACAAAGTGTATTGGACACGGTGTAGTGAATGTGAATGTAGTGAACTTCGCTATCTGGGATGGCGTGCAGTATAGTACTCAGCCATTAATATGCATCAAACATAATGTTAACAAAACAACCAACAATAGGGTAATTTAATTTAAAAAAAACCCACATTAATCCACCGATGGTGAGACTGAACCCTTCTTACATTTCACCAGAATTACAAACTCAAACTTGTACTGGATACATATTTTCATCAGCAATTCCAAGAAGATTCAGAAATATTCAATATGCCATAAAATGATATTGATAAAATGAACTATTTGTCAATCCTGAACGTATTGTTCAGGATTGAACAAAAATAAAATATTATCATTAATAGTCTTTAATGACCTGTGTATGTTAGTTATATAAAAGGGAAATTACATATATATTAGAAATTTCATAAAATTAGTCCATAGAATGAATTATTAGACAAGCCTAAGCGTCAATTTTGATTATCGACATGGATTCAATATGCTTAATAAGTACATGTTCGTTGAAAATTGGTTATAGTAAATGGAGACTTTGTTCAATTTTCGAATATACTCGTTCCAGTTCAAAACCAGACCACTCGAGCCAATCGATGCTGCTCTAATTCTATACAGTCGCTTAGTGTGGCTAGTCCGCTGTATGTGCTATACAACGCTCCAGATGCGACACAATAGAATGCAAGTGGCATCGATTGGTGTGATTGGTCTTGTTTGGTTTTGCACTGCAACGAGTACATTTTCATCTCACAATTATGTGCTCTCAGGTATTGTTTTGGTCATATCTCCATTAAGGATTATACAATCATAATGAAATTTTGACCAGTTATTTGAAGATTTCATAGCTTGGAACCAACAAAACTAAAATCGGTACACAAATAGCTCAGTATGTAATCGGAGACTAAACTGTTTGATTACTATTATAATAGGCCTTCAAGTACTGTTTCGTTCATATCTTCGTAACGAAATGTTCGAATGAAAAAAGAAATCAATAGCGTTCTATGGAAATGTTGTAGCTTCCATTTGCCGTCAACAGAACTGAAATCGGTTCACAGATGGCTGAGAAACCGATGTGACATTATTTGTAACGCACACACACACATACACACACATACACACACACATACATACACACAGACATGTGCTCAGTTCATCGAGCTGAGTTGAATGGATAAAAAGTCGAGTTTTCAAGCGATCTTAATACCCTTCTATTGATGTAAGAAGGGTAAAAAACAATTAGCAGTGGAAACTTAGATCTGAAAATTCTTCTTGGAGTCTTTGGGAAAGTGTTTGACACAATACTGGATCTATTTCAAGTCTTTTACTATCCAGCTAGTAAGATTGAAATAATTTTATAAAATTTTACCAATAATTTGCGAATAAAAATCAATAGCTCAATTATAAATCAATTAGCCGTGAAAACTTAGATCTGAAAATTCTTCTTCAATAACACAGATGGCTGAGAAACCGATGTGACATTATTTGTAACGCACACACACACACACACACACACACACACACACACACACACACACACACACACACACACACACACACACACACACACACACACACACACACATACACAGACATGTGCTCAGTTCGTCGAGCTGAGTCGAATGGTATATGACACTCGGCCCTGTAGGCCTCGGATAAAAAGTCGAGTTTTCAAGCGATCTTAATACCATTCTATTGATGTAAGAAGGGTAAAAAAGGGAAGTTAACATAATGAAATTTTGAACCCTTATTTGAAGATTTTATAACTTTAATTTGGTGTTAACAAAGCTTCAATTTTGATTATCGATATGCATTCAAGATGCTTAATAAGTACATATTCGTTGAAAATAGTAAATGGAAACTTTGTGTAGTTTTCGAATATACTCGTTGCAGTTCAAAACCAGACCACTCGAGCCAATCGATGCTGCTCTAATTCTATACAGTCGCATAGTTTGGCTAGTCCGCTGTATGTGCTATACAACGCTCCAGATGCGACACAATAGAATGCAAGCGGCATCGATTGGAGTGGTTGGTCTTGTTCGGTTTTGCACTGCAACGAGTATATTGTCATCTCACAATTATGTGCTCTCAGGTATTGTTTTGGTCATATCTCTATGAAGGATTATCCAATCATTATGAAAATTATGAAAATAGCACCCGGGCGCTCACCTTTCAAGAGCTTTTTTATCACCACAGCACGAAATTCTTCCATCGCTGGTAAAAGATAAACAGAGATAAACAATCGGACATAACCTAAAAGCGTTTGTATAAACATAGTGCAAAACTACACCAACACATACGTGAAGCATGTTGAGTAGTTGCACGACACCAATGCAAGGACAAAGTGTATTGGACACGGTGTAGTGAATGTGAATGTAGTGAACTTCGCTATCTGGGATGGCGTGCAGTATAGTACTCAGCCATTAATATGCATCAAACATAATGTTAACAAAACAACCAACAATAGGGTAATTTAATTTAAAAAAAACCCACATTAATCCACCGATGGTGAGACTGAACCCTTCTTACATTTCACCAGAATTACAAACTCAAACTTGTACTGGATACATATTTTCATCAGCAATTCCAAGAAGATTCAGAAATATTCAATATGCCATAAAATGATATTGATAAAATGAACTATTTGTCAATCCTGAACGTATTGTTCAGGATTGAACAAAAATAAAATATTATCATTAATAGTCTTTAATGACCTGTGTATGTTAGTTATATAAAGGGAAATTACATATATATTAGAAATTTCATAAAATTAGTCCATAGAATGAATTATTAGACAAGCCTAAGCGTCAATTTTGATTATCGACATGGATTCAATATGCTTAATAAGTACATGTTCGTTGAAAATTGGTTATAGTAAATGGAGACTTTGTTCAATTTTCGAATATACTCGTTCCAGTTCAAAACCAGACCACTCGAGCCAATCGATGCTGCTCTAATTCTATACAGTCGCTTAGTGTGGCTAGTCCGCTGTATGTGCTATACAACGCTCCAGATGCGACACAATAGAATGCAAGTGGCATCGATTGGTGTGATTGGTCTTGTTTGGTTTTGCACTGCAACGAGTACATTTTCATCTCACAATTATGTGCTCTCAGGTATTGTTTTGGTCATATCTCCATTAAGGATTATACAATCATAATGAAATTTTGACCAGTTATTTGAAGATTTCATAGCTTGGAACCAACAAAACTAAAATCGGTACACAAATAGCTCAGTATGTAATCGGAGACTAAACTGTTTGATTACTATTATAATAGGCCTTCAAGTACTGTTTCGTTCATATCTTCGTAACGAAATGTTCGAATGAAAAAAGAAATCAATAGCGTTCTATGGAAATGTTGTAGCTTCCATTTGCCGTCAACAGAACTGAAATCGGTTCACAGATGGCTGAGAAACCGATGTGACATTATTTGTAACGCACACACACACACATACACACACATACACACACACATACATACACACAGACATGTGCTCAGTTCATCGAGCTGAGTTGAATGGATAAAAAGTCGAGTTTTCAAGCGATCTTAATACCCTTCTATTGATGTAAGAAGGGTAAAAAACAATTAGCAGTGGAAACTTAGATCTGAAAATTCTTCTTGGAGTCTTTGGGAAAGTGTTTGACACAATACTGGATCTATTTCAAGTCTTTTACTATCCAGCTAGTAAGATTGAAATAATTTTATAAAATTTTACCAATAATTTGCGAATAAAAATCAATAGCTCAATTATAAATCAATTAGCCGTGAAAACTTAGATCTGAAAATTCTTCTTCAATAACACAGATGGCTGAGAAACCGATGTGACATTATTTGTAACGCACACACACACACACACACACACACACACACACACACACACACACACACACACACATACACAGACATGTGCTCAGTTCGTCGAGCTGAGTCGAATGGTATATGACACTTTTTTTTTGCACTGCAACGAGTATATTGTCATCTCACAATTATGTGCTCTCAGGTATTGTTTTGGTCATATCTCTATGAAGGATTATCCAATCATTATGAAATTTTGACCAGTTATTTGGAGATATCATAGCTTTGATTTGGAACCAACAAAACTAAAATCGGTATACAAATAGTTCAGTATGTAATCGGAGACTAAACTGTTTGATTACTATTATAATAGGCCTTCAAGTACTGTTTCGTTCATATCTTCGTAACGAAATATCCGAATGAAAAAAAAAATCAATAGCGTTCTATGAGAATGTTGTAGCTTCCATTTGCCGTCAACAGAACTGAAATCGGTTCACAGATGGCTGAGAAACCGATGTGACATTATTTGTAACGCACACACACACATACACACACATACACACACACACACACATACATACACACAGACATGTGCTCAGTTCGTCGAGCTGAGTCGAATGGTATATGACACTCGGCCTTGTGGGCCTCGGATAAAAAGTCGAGTTTTCAAGCGATCTAAATACCCTTCTATTGATGTAAGAAGGGTAAAAACATGTTTTTTTCCATCTGTATCGATAATGTGTGTTCTTCCTAGCACAAAAATATTTTTTATGAATCTCAACTATTTTTTCTCGATTTTTAAACAAGAAAAATCTAATCATTTTTATTCTCACAAACCGACATGCAGTTTCACAAAGTGACATTTACTTTCAGTAACAGGGAGCTCCCGGCACTTAACTATCAGTCACAGGGGCTCCCATTATGACATAAATGTCAACTTATGTATGCTAGAAATCAATGGTTGGTTCGTTGGTTTAGGTAGTCTGTTTTTTGTAGCGTGTTTCATGGTGAAATAGGATGATGTTGTCTTGCAATCAAAATGTTTTCATAATATTTTGAAATTGTTTTTTCAATAGTTACGCTCGTCAAAATTAAAAAATTAATTAACTGCCGATATTTTATTATATTTGCTTTCGAACAATGTTATAATCTACATACCCCTATAATACCCTATTGATACGTATTTTATTCCTAGCAGCAACTGAAAATTGTTCATATTCCCGTCGAAAACAACAATTTCTTGAGCATAATTGTTGGAAGAAGTAAGACTAATACGACGCTATTATAAAAAAAACGAAAAAAAAATGACATATTCGAAATGGATGAGAGGTTTTGTTTTTGCCTAAATGCAACTGTCTCGCATCAGGAGCCGATCAAGGCTTTCAACGATTGCTTTGTTTTCGTTTGATAGCAAAGCCTAAAGTATCGGTATTATTTACTGAAAAAAAAAGTTTGAGTTTACTTAGTTTTTGAGAAAAATTGATGTATAACTTTAGTCATTATATTTTACCTTAATTTAATTTTTTCCCTTCTTTCCAACAATACCGAACTTTCGGTAATCCATGTTTACCGATAATTTCAGTGTGTGCACTATTGTGCGGTTTTCGGTATTTTTTACCGACTTTTCCGTATTCAAGTCTGAGCGTGTAGATCAAATTCGCAGGACACTGAAAATAATTATGGGTTGATTTTGGTGATAGGAGAAGAATAAATTTCGAAAATCCGGTTTTGGTGCGAGTAGTCTTTGTGGATTAGAAAGTAGTTTAAAGTGATTAATTTGGTTTGTTTATGTTGTACACATTCATCCTAACGGAAATTTGTGCTTGAATTCGTTAGTAATTCTAAATGGAAATGACTTATCTTTCATCTGCTTTAAAAAGATTACCGGTTTATCGATAACATCAATGTTACACGTTAAAAAAAGTGGAAGGTTTACATGGTGCAATTGGTCTGGTTGGTTCAGCTCCATGGGGTGCCATCCGTCCGTGGATCCAACTATATTTCCACATGATTCCCTTCTTTACCGATTTTGACTCGTTCGCCATGCCTGTCATCCCAAGAGCAGAGGAGCCCTCCCGATCAAATCTACTTCCTAATTGATTAACCTAAATGCAACTTTAATCATCCGCCTTTAATCGAATGTTCAACTGCCATCAAGAAACGTCGGGCATTCTGCGCACTTGCAATAATAGTACGATGATGGCAGGTAATTATTAGTTGTTGTTTTCGCTCTCTTGTATCTACAAAACAAAATCGAGAACCAAACGCGAAGATATTCTTGCTTCTCACGCTATAGGTCCATAACCTAACCGTAGTGCTACTGTTTTTTATGGGTTGGGGAGATGAGAACAGAAAGGTACATATGTACAGGGTGAAAACAAATTTAAACTGTTTTTTGTTTTGTCTCGATGTTGTCTACCCGAATAGATGTGAAGCACAAACAAGAACTCATATAAAGATGATATAAAGATATAAAGATGATTGTGATATTAGATTTTTTTGCCTGTCAAATAATAGATAAAATTAAAATATATTGTTTCATTGCTTTAAAATTTTACATTTGTTCGACATAAATTTACATTCTATTGATGAAATTAAATGTTGTATATTTGTGAAAGTATTCAAAAACTATCTCATTTATTCTTTGATATTATAATTACAAGATTTGCTATTATTCCCTTCTCCTCCCAAACAATCCTTGTTACCTTTTTTTTGTTATTTTACCTTTAAATCAAACTAGCAACGAAACGAAGTGTTCTGACGTCCATTGTAAAGATTAAAAACTTCCCATATTTTGATATTTTCGTCTACCCGGGTGATGGCGCTGGCGATGTTTTGCAGTTCGAAAAGAACCAGGTAAATTACACCATCTGATAGTAATCATGCAATTTAGCAATCGATGAAACTGGTCATTTACACGTTGGGCCTCACGGCAGTGATGACGGCTGAATCGATGTAGCTGTAGCTTGATACGCGCCTGAGGAAGCACCCGTCCTGGGCGATGACTTCTGCGGGTATCAGGAATCGATTAATTTTGGGTCGACACTGCCTGCAGACTTAAGTGATAAATGCATACTGCATACTTAAGGAAGAGATGCAATGAAATATTGAAATAGGACTTATTAGTGGATTTGTTAACATGAGAAAATTATAAACATTACACAGATGCAAAAATCCTCTATCTATTAAAGATTTGAAACTCGATCCTAATAAGCCTCCTAAAATTTTACTAAATTTGATATTTGTTTGTCCAGATTCAGCTTCAGTTTTTCCGAAAACCGCTTTGCAGTTGCGCATCGGCATCAATAGATTCAAATTTACTAGCGAGTGCTGTTCTCGTGCAATGCTCCGTCCACTGTCCATCTGGCAACATTGATGCTTGGTGTGAAGTATTGAGCCAAAAACCAAGACTACTGTGTCATACAGCATGCATGCAGTGTTGCCGTAGATGACGACCGTAGTTCACATTGTTATCAATGTTATCGATCGTTATCCGGAAAAATGAATATCGAACAGAAACGTAGCGCTGTGGTTGCCTTGGTTCGAGTTTTGTACTCCGTACAGTCAAAACGTACTAGGAGCCCATAAGTAACAAAAAACGGTATGAAGAGGAAAGTCGAGTTACTGTGGTGACACATGCCATGGTGAAGATCGTCAATAGGCGCCTTAAGAGAAATCCTCGACGTATTGACACTAAATTGGCGGAGGATCTCAACGTATCAGATCGAAGTCTCCATATGATCCTGATAGTTAAACTTCAGACCAAGCCCTTGTAGGCCAAGACCAGAAGGTTCAAGACCTTTTGTTGAGGCAGAAATGAGGATGGAACGGCCCTGAATAGGGCCGCTGAAAAAAGGTTGGAGAATATTGTGTTAACCGACGAGCAACTCCTCACCGTACACAGATAAAAAGAAGCAATAAATTTTCTGCGTAACACATAAGGGAAACGCTACATTTGGCAGAAATTAATGGGATAGGTCATGTAAATTTAAGCCAGATAACGCCCAAACCCAACACACTCAAAAGTAAAAATGGGGGCAAAAATACAAATACAATTTTTGCTTGATCTTGAGAAATCCGCATGATTCAGAAAAGGCAATTTTGCACCTCATGATTCTCAAAGCGTTTTATGGTATAAACAAAGCCATGCAAGTATGTGCAAGCGGCTGGCAGCACACAGATTCCTCAAAAAAATTGTATCGTTGTGCGTTTAGTGCCTCGACAGTCGAAGCAACCGTTGGGTCATTGTTCAACCGTCAATAACTTTTCAATATGAGTGAGACAACACCTCGGAATGCCGCAATGCTATTGGCCACTGTTGGTACTCCGCTGCCAAGTGTATTTTTCTTTCACTCATCATTACACTCCGATCTCCCTCTTTTCAAGATTGCCCTTCTTTGTGGAATTCTTCTTTATATGAAATAAACGAAGCCATGCAAGTGTGTGTGAGAGACATTTGCTTCATTGCCGAATCGCCGAGTGCCTCGATAATCAAAGCAACTGTTTGTTAAAGTGGCTAAATAGTTACTGCAGGCAGCCTCAGTTCTAATCTTGATTACGTATCGTAATAGTTTTTTGTTGTGAACCATTGAACTTCCGGCTTTCAATCTTATACTCAACACTAATACACTGCACAGCCTCACTCACACATTGAATTTTTAAAAGCGAATGTTGCATTTTTTTCTCTAAGTTACGGTCCATTACGAGAAATGAAATAAAATCATGTGAAATGGCATTACAATCTTGCTTTTTTATTTTGGGTGTAGTCTATTGTATGAAAAATCGCGGACATTGTTGTATGGCGCATGAAAGATTGCAAACAATTTCCTTGTTTATCTTTCTTTTGCTTGGAATCAAACGTGGGAAAATTTTACGCGGATTAATTGGATCCAGTGGATTAAAATTGATAAGCTTACTACATAATTAATATAGACTAAAACAATCATCTAAATCTTAGCAGTTTGGATAGAACATGTATAACTAATCATTTGAGATGTTTCATGCGGTGACAAATTTCCCTACGTAAAATAATTGTTGGATCCTACCCTAATCAAATAAGGTTAGGTTTTGTTTTTCGCAGCTTTAGGTAGAATATGTAAAATCACAAATTTATAATAAATTACGACTTTTGGTGCAAATAACTTTCAATTAGAAACTTTTAGCAATTCTAGGTAGCGACAAACTTAGTAAGGAGTGTATCGAAATAAGCTATTCACAAACTTTCTTTCAAATTATGTTGAAACCGATATTTTATTCATACAAAAAATTGATCCTTTATTGTACGAGGTTAAACTTGAACATAATGAAGACCGGATGAAATTTAAGTTATTCCTTCACGAATTTTCAAACTTTGGATCGAATGCTCTTCATCAAGTTCCGGACAAGTGTTGCATCGCATTTTTTGGATGCTTGAGCCCAAATTTTTTTGAACTCCTGCATGTTCCCAGCTGCCTTACCAGTCTTCTTGGAGACCCTCTTCACGATTGCTCAGTAACGTTCGATGTGTCGACGCTGAGGGAAATTTGGTGGATTGATATTTTTCTCAACGAAATCTATACCCTTTTCCGCAAGCCAAGTGAGAGTGGTTTTGGCATAGTGAGCCGACGCTAAATCCGGCCAAAACAGTGGAGGTGTACTATGCTTCATATATAAAGGCAACAATCTCTTCTGGAGACACTCAGATCGATAGATTTCCGCATTTATAGTTCCGGTAGTGTAAAAAATGGTTGACTTCAAATCACAGGAACATATTGCTTGCCATACCAGTAACTTTCGACCGAATATCTCCACTTGAATCGACCTGTCCGCATCGCTCACATCCTCCCCAACGACGGCAGTAAAGTATTGTGGACCTGGAAGGGTTTTTGAGTCCTCCTTTACATAGGTCTCATCGTCCATCAAAACGCAAGCATCCGGACGCTGCAAAAGACGCGAATACAATTTCCGGGCCCTTGTTGCTGCTCGCTTCTTCTGTTCTGCACTTTGTTTCGAGATTTTCTGCTTCTTGTAGGTCTTCAGGTGGTTTCGCCTCTTGATACGGTGGATCATTCCGACACTCGTTCTTGCTTTTTTGGCCAAATCACGTATTGACATTGATATGTTCTTCATGATTAGAGATACCACTTTCTGCTCCAGTTTCGGGTTGGAAGAACCGGGTTTTCTGCCTCTTCCTGGTAGCTCATCCAAAGAATAGTGTTCCCCAAACTTATTAATGATGGTTTTAACACTCGTATGATGAATTCCAAACCGCTACGCCAATTTTCGCATAGTGATACCCTTCTCACTTAGCCATGTGTCCAGAACCTTAATTTTCACTTCCTTTTCAATACGCGACATTTTGAAAACGCAGAATTTGAACCGCACAATCAAGTAAACAAAAGAAAGCTGACAGTCAAACGCACAGCATGCAGTGTTCAGAGCATAAAAAACCATCACAAATACATGCGTACAACACAAATGTATATGGATAGCTTATATTCGATACACTCCATAATACAACTTAAAGTTAACAATTGCATGCTGTGAACGGTTTGTACTTTGTTCACCTTTATGAGGAATACTGACTCAGCGACCGATTACGTTCGATGACGTTTCCTAGGGTTGGTTGTCATCGCGACAGTTTACAGCCTGTGCCACATCCAATCTGGCGTGTTAAGAAACTGGACGCCGAATGAATCCCTTGCTCGTTTGAACGACCTCCTGCCGAATACGGGCGTTCTTTCCTTCAACAACCTCTACCCCCTCTATTCTAATCATTCCGATTCCTTTAACTTCCCTGAACCATTTTGTCCGACGAGTAAGGGGTGGCAAGTACTCGCGAACCCTGTGCCGCCAGAATGTGTCTGGGTGGAGCAGTAGTTGTTACCAGCATCTTCGTAGAGTTGCTACTTCGTCGATCGGTTCCTTGATCAGCTGCTTCACTCCACTGGAACTACCGAAAAGTAAGTGATTTGGGGTGAGGGCATCTTGCTCCTTGGCATCCAGCGGCAGATAATTGAGCTTGACGAGTGTAGTTTCAGCACGCTTCAGTTCGTCCTGCTTCAAAAACTCGATTACTTTCTCATGTCCGTAATTTTACAAGTTCTCGCGTTGGGAAATAATCTACCACTGTTTAAGAAACTTTCAAAAAATGCATGTTTCCTAGCCAGCGATAGATTACGCGAGAACCTGTGAAACCCGAAATAGGACGGCAATTGGTATTCCGTTGAGAATGTGCAATGTCAGTAATTCTTCTGCGGCTGCTTTTGGTCTCAGCTCAATTTTCAATTTAAGGATCGAGCTGTGGGCCCTTGCCCCACTTTATTGCTTGGTTTGCGATGTTCTATTTCGAAGGCACACATCACCAATCTCCGACTTCCGTCGCCGACCGCTACGACTACTTTTGAAAAGTCGACGATCTGTTTTTCTTGATGATTGGAACACTGGAACACCTTCAACGATAATTTGCTTGAGTTGGATATCGAATACTGCTGCCTCCGGCAATTACAAAGGCCTTAAAGACATAACCTTACTTTTTGACGCGGCTAAGGTACACTCCGGGGTGTGGAAGTAGTTCGCCGCCCCACGGTGCATCCTGGAAACGTTACGCTCCACTTATCGGCTAAACGAACTACAACGGAGGAAGCGCTAAACGCGGTCGTGACATGTGGAACAGCGACGACCCTGAGGAACTCCAAGACGTTCCAACCCATCGTTTTTTTTCGATCGGAAGAGGGACCATAGGACGTGAGGTCCGGCAGATACCGTAAGTGGTCGGGTGACCAATGTAGTTAGACATAGTGGGTGCGTAAAGTACCCTGAAGTAATACTGAAATTAGGTTTCGAGAAGGACTGGGGCTCACAGCACGGGTGGGTTTTTTGTGGGTCGATGAGTGGGCGCCCTCATTCCTACATCCTGAGTTCTTCAAGCTGATTTTCCATTCCGTCGAAAAACTTCTAAATAAAAATGTGCTCGCGTATGCTTCTTCACTACCAACACACGTCAACACTTTGTACAACCCTATCTTATAGTTTTTGTTTTTTTTTATTTCTTGATTACCAAGATTTTCAGCCTCAGGCTGATTCATCTCCCGTCGTAATCACTCAACCAATAATGTTCAGGTTATCGAAACTTCATTCAAAATCTACCGAATGTCTTTAAAATCACGTCATCTCAGCACTCAGCCTTTGAGCATATAACTATGAGTTAGAATCACTAAGCCAACTTTGATAAAAAAAAATTTCACATTTGCACAGTCAATGAACTGCGAAACGTTGCTTGCAAATAGCAATTAATCATGAAGGATACTCAACTCAGTAACAATTTTCGTTTTATTTCATTCGTATAACACTCCTCCAGGCTTAGTTGATAAAACTATTAGGCTGCCTGAAAAGTCCCATTTTCTACAGATGGCGTTGGTAATCGCCAATGTGAACCATTTTCTATGAGCTATACTCCTTGAATGACGGCTGTCAAAATTTCAGCCATTTCTGTCCACGCATTCATTAGTGACAACAGTGAGAAGAGACCGATCAGCAAGTTTTTTTTTTGTTAAATGGAAAAATCCGAGTTTCAAGTTTTGAAAAAATACTATTTTCTACGCAAGAAAATGGCTGCCGAAACCAAAGCCAAGCTTGATAAATATTTTACAGACTCTGCTCCGTCGATTCAAACGATTCAATAGTGGTTTGCTGATTTCCGTTGTGGCCGTACGAGCACCGTTGACGCACCGCGTTCTGGACGCCAAAATGAGGTGACTACAACAGAGAACGTCGATAAAATCCATGATATAGAATTGGAGGATCCAAAAGTGAAATGGAGAGAGCTAGCTAAGGCTTTAGGCATTCCAATGGAACGAGTTGGCAACATCATGCATTCCGTTTTGGGCATGAAGAAGCTCTGCGCGCGATGGGTCCCACGTTTGCTTACAATGGACCAAAAACGCATTCGAGTTACAACCTCTCAGGAGAATTTAAGCAAGTTTACACGCAATCCGAAGGAGTTTGTGCGCCGATTCGTAAATTTGGATCCATTACTATTCACACCGGAGTCATCGCAGCAGGCAAAACAGTGGGTTTCACCGGGCGAACGAGCTCCGAAGCGCCCGAAAACGCAACAATCGCCGGAAATGTTATCGCCTCCGTGTTTTGGGATGCGCAAGGTGTAATATTCATCGGCTATCTTGAAAAAGGTAAAACCATAACAGGCGCATACTATGCAGCGTTATTGGATCGTTTGAAGGATGAAGGCTAGAAAAAACGGCCGCATTTGCAGAGAAAGCGGGTGCTCTTTCGTCACGACAATGCGCCTGCTAATTCATCCTAAATTGGTCAAGCAAAATTGAATGAAATTCGCTATCAATTGGTTCCTCATCCACCGTATTGGATAGACTTGGTCCTCAGTTACTTCCATTTGATCTCAAACCTGAAGAGATGGCTTACCGGTAAGTGGTTTTACTCAAATGATGAGCTCATATCAACTCAACCGATGGCTATTTTGAAGGACTTCCGAAGGAGTGCTATTCTGATGGTATAAAAAAATTAGAAAATCGCTGGACTCGCTATATTGACCTAAAAGGAGAGTATGTTGAGAAATAACATCGAATTTGGCAAAAAAAAAATTCGTGTTTGATATTAAAGGACCTTTACAGGCAACCTAGCCCAGTGCTTTTGATGCTGTTTGAAGGCGACCAGTCTTGTCGATAAACGAAATATGAGTCGTCATATAACTGATTCGTCGAACTGCTTCCGTTGAGCCAAGCAGAGATCGAAATTCTCACTCAGCAGGGTGAAAACCATGCTCTCTCTCAAGCAGGTTGTCGATGAGTAGCGAACCGTTCACATTTTTATCCCTCTTTTTTCGCCGATAATTCAGTATCCTCTCTCTTGCACATGCGAAAATATCTCTCTCCAAAATTCAACGAAAATATTTTCTCTTGTCACATTTTTTACTGAAAACATGCCACCTAGATCGTATAGATCGTATACGAGGAGCAAAGCACGAAAATGAAGCCAAGCCGGTGCACACTGGTACCGCCATGC
Source organism: Aedes japonicus (assembly GCA_034211315.2). Taxonomy (NCBI): domain Eukaryota; kingdom Metazoa; phylum Arthropoda; class Insecta; order Diptera; family Culicidae; genus Aedes; species Aedes japonicus. The sequence goes on along the minus strand of JASCZW010000035.1, from coordinate 971,471 downwards.
ACCATCATTATGGAATTATAATGTCAGAATAAAACAAGCATGAAGACTGGTGCATTTTCAGGTGTCAAAAAGGTCGCTTCTCACATTCTCATCTGTTTCTCCAAGCGGGTGAAAAAGGACGTTTCTCTTCTCAAGTAGGCGAAAGTTTCGGTCTCTGGAGCCAAGTTTCGGAAAGCGCGTAAACGTCATAGCAGCCGTCACTAAGGGCCAACTGATAATCAGTGAGACAGCTGTTGATCCCACCAACGTTTTGGTAATACAAGAGGATGTTTGAATAGGCTGGTGCAACATGACTTACTTGGGGTGCACTCGAGCTATGATGGGTAGCATCAAAGACCGAATCGCTAGCACAGGAACGTATGATTTGCGACGTCTCGACTGTGCTAGGCATCCGGCGTCCCGGGTCCAATGACGGTGAGCTCGGTTGATTAGGAAAATTGGGCGACCATGACGTTTGGTTCGAAGCACTGAAAGCCAAAGAACCATCAAGAAACGAATCGTTCGGAAAAGCAGCGTACTTGCCTTATGGGCTATACCAAGATAAGTTAGTTTGTTTGGCATATAATATCTCAAGAATATTTCATGATGTCTGTTGATCTTCCAAGACATTCATTGAATCGTAACTTTCATACTTTTTTTTTAACCATTTCTATGTTACTGAGCACCAAATCAATCAGAATACATTAAATTGCTTGCATAATAACGCTTTAAAAAAAATGATCTGAAAGGGTTAATTCAAACAATATAACATTGAACAATTTAAATGGCATTAAGTTGCGTAGCCCTCATTCGAGCCCTCATTGCGAGAGTTAACACCCGTCTTCCGTGGGAAGAAAGCGACGTGACATCGAGGTAAACATTTCACCGTGGGATCCCGAAAATGCTGAGCCGACACCGCGACCGTGGGACTGTCATCATGTAGCTAGGGACAATTAGGTTTCTTAGCAATTAGAATTGTATTAATAAATCAGTCATGTTTTAACATCGGATCTATACGTTTCGGCTTTTATTTTTTGTTAACCCCCATCTGTAAAATCGTAACTGGCGCCCGAATAGGGACCTTCGCGTGTGGAATTGATAAGTTGAATTGTTGGTGAAAAATCTTAAAAAGTGAAGACAAGTGGTAGTGAAAATCTTGAAAAGTTGACAACCATTCAACAAATAACGGTTCAAAGAGCCGTGCTGCTAACGAAATCTTCATATCAGTGCAGTGCTAAAAATCCTAAAAAAAATCATACCCGGTTGAAGGAGCTGGAGCCGCCAAGTGAAACCTGGTTCAAAGAGCCAGCATCAACAATCAACGAAGCAGAAAAGAAGACACCGTGGAAAACTCCCGATCGGCACAAGGGCCCTCAGTAGCGGATCAGCAAACAGGAACCTCCCGAAGTGCCTGCTTCTTTTCTCCCCACGGAACGAAGGGATGAAAATTTTATTGATATTTCTGGTGCTAGACGTTGGACTTAGCAACACGCAGACGATTTCAATACAACAGACGGACAACCAACCATTGTTTATCTACCATCAAGGACATGGACGAATTCAAATTGACTATAATTATTACATACATCATTTTAATTTAGGCTCATTTCAATATCAAATACAGAATCTCAAATCAGAGTTCAAACAGATAGAAGGCAATCAGTTTACCACTTTAATACTTACAAAATTTAATAATATTGATTCAACCTTAAAAAATTTGGTACCTGTAAGAAGAGTAAGACGATGGGATAGCTTAGGTACAGCGTGGAAATATTTAGCAGGAAATCCAGATGCTAATGACTTAAAGATTATCAATAACTCCATTAATAGCCTTATTAGCAATAACAATCAACAAGTTCGAATTAATAGAGAAATATCTTTACAAATGAAAGAAGCTCTTTTCAAAACAAAGGAATCTATCAAATTATTCAATTCTAAATCTTCTGAATTATATTCTCTGAACATATATTTAAATCTTGAATTTTTGTATGAAAAACTATTCCAGATAAGAGAAACAATGATGTTAGCAAAAATAGGAATTCTTAACGAAAGAGTATTGAGTCCACCTGAAATTGATTTAATTATAAATGATTTAGCTAGGGAAACATAACAGTCTGGAACACCGCCGAAGCATTGTCCTATGCGACCACCTCTATAGTCACCAACGCTTTCGATATTGCTCTTCTGATCAAGTTACCGAAATTGGATCCAAGGATTTATAGAAAGATTTTCGTGCTGCCAACATGGTTTAATAATCAACAGATCCATGTTCCTAATAACCATTACCTTAACCATGGAAACAAGTACTACATTGTTCACAGCCTGGAATCAAAGATCTTCGAGACAACAGACATAACACCAGACGATACAACATGTGTGCCCAACCTTCTCAATGGAAAATCAGCGAAATGCGTATACCTTGCCAACCCCAAGGAAGAAGTCGTTTTAATCGACAATCAACACATTCTCACCAATCTTCGGAAGAATTTCACCCTACACACCAACTGTGGTTCACCGACAAGGAACCTATCAGGAACTTACCTTATATCCTTCAGCAACTGCGAGGTAACCATTGATAACAGTACCTTTTTGCATCAAGTTCAAAATACTACAGGTAAACCAATTTACTTACCGTTATATGGAATTCCCATTGAAAAACAACGAACAGTTGTTAACTTGAGTTTAGACCATCTTCATAATCTACATATGGAAACCAGGAAGGAAATGAAGGCGATTCGTTTAAATGCCACGAGTCTCCAATGGTCACACTGGACAATTTTTGGAGGACTATCGGTCACTCCTATAATCATATGTGCTGTTTTCTTTCTATTCCATCTTAGAGGATCTAAGGTGGACATACGGATAAAACAACAGGACAAGACCACGAAGGACGAAACCAAGGTCAACGTGCCGCTAGAGGAGCCCATTCGTACGGAGCCTCATTTTTAAGGAGGGTCAAGTTAACACCCGTCTTCCGTGGGAAGAAAGCGACGTGACATCGAGGTAAACATTTCACCGTGGGATCCCGAAAATGCTGAGCCGACACCGCGACCGTGGGACTGTCATCATGTAGCTAGGGACAATTAGGTTTCTTAGCAATTAGAATTGTATTAATAAATCAGTCATGTTTTAACATCGGATCTATACGTTTCGGCTTTTATTTTTTGTTAACCCCCATCTGTAAAATCGTAACTCGAGCAATCCAATGGGGCTATACCTTATAGTTCTTTATATATGATCCGGGGAAGAAGTGCCACTTTTACTAATAGGCCAAAAACCAAGTCTCAAACCCTATGATTGGGCTTACAATAGTGGTTTTATATTCATGGTGTTAACTACAAACTACATACGTGAAGTCCCCTATCAAAATAGAACTAGCATCAAGGGACTTGCAGGGCGATGAACAAACAAAGCATATTTTTATCAAATTCTTCTAGTCCGATGACTATTATCGGTAGTGCAAATCTATAGCATGCGCCAAGCTTATCTAAAGGGGAGTTCAATACACTGGCGCGGTCCGGAACAGCAAGTCCTCAAATGTATTCGTGTTTAGTATGAAACCCCATAAAGGAGAGTGCAGAAAAAAAAAGTTCACCAGACAGGAAAATAATGTTTCAAATTGGCTCTGCTGTAAGTAGTAGGACTGTAGTAGGTATTGCGGTGGCCCTCATTCGTTCACCCTCGATATGAATGGCGGCTTCACCGCTCCACTCTGCCCGAGCTCATGCAGGACACAGGTTCAACGTCGTCGGTCCAGGTCGTCGCTTTTGGTGCGCTACCGTATTCTCCCCCGCCCCATGGTCATGTTTTCACCTCGGTGGTTGATGGCTGTTACCACGTTGACCAGCGTCGGGGATGCGCTGAAGAAGGAAGAGTTGGCTGCGAAAAAAAGGGAAAATAAACAAATTAACTGCAAAGTGAAGAATCTACCTTCATGTACATGTATGGCTGGCTGGTTGGATAGCACCGAGCAAAGAAGTACCTTGAACTCTACCTCCACGAAGACGCACGGCCGAGGAGGGCCATCACCTTCTCTGGCATTGGTACCTTCGAGTGTAAAAGGTTCTCTCCGGCGGCTCCGAGCGAACAGATAAAGAAGAAGCACTCATATGGAAAGACCAATGTTGGATTTGAATCCAAAGGGTGACGAAAGGATGGGAACGGAAGGGAGCGTTTGTGTACATTAAACCGTACGTGTGGATGGTCTCACGTAACCCGGAATAGAGACAGAGGGGTTTCAATGGAATTTCATAATAAACGTAAAAAGTAAGAAATAAACAACCTTGTTCGTCGAGACATTCATTGGCAAGTTTATTGTTAGATGTTTATCGGGAAAATTGTAATAATATATAATGCCCAGTGCCATCGATTGACAGCTCGATTGAAGATGAAGATAGTTTCACACGTAAATCAAATCTATTTTCCACTTGCCAGCAGTGAATCTCCTGCTCTATGCTCACTTATCGATGTTCACCTTTAAACACTTTATTTGCGATATGGCACCATCAATCCATCCGAATCGACCAACCAGCCCCAGACAAATTAAATATTTAACTTTCAAGTGTAAATAGAACTGGTATTATGTTTCGACGGTGCGCTTCGGTGTCGTCGTCGTCGCTACAACAGCTACACTGAACCCGGCCGGAGCGGCCTGAATCTGGTTTGTCGGAGGTGCCAACAGACAACGATGGTTGGAAAAAGTGGGTTGAACCTGGCGCTGTGTTTTGAACAGTTCATTTTATCATTGATTATTTGATTGAGGATTCTCGTTTAAATCAACATTCTCGTTTAAATCAACACGAACATAATTTTAATTACTTGGAATGATTCTTCTCGACAGGTGACATTCTGTTGACCAGGCATTGCTTCCATTTGTTCAAATGAGCTTCAAACTTTGCATAACTTTGAATACACCAAGAATAAAAATCTTCTCCAATATTGCCCAACGACAAATTCCTCCAAAGTTGATGTGCGTCCAGGGAAGTAGAAGCACTCTCCCAGAAACATTTGTTCAATTAATAAACGCACGTGTGAGCAGTGGAACCCGAATAACCTCTTTACCCACTCAGTCCCAAGAATCTTCACAATTAAAGACTGTACTCGAAAAATGAAACACACAAAAATAGTTGCCAAAAATTCATATTTAACTAGTCGGATTTTCTTCTAACATTCAGAGAATAAACTACAACATCATGTTGTATGGGTCCTCCCTTAGCTCAGTCGGCGCAGCTACAAAGCAATACCATGCTGGAGGTGACTGGGTTCAATTCCCGGTCTGGTCCAGGAGTTTTTCGTTAAGGAATATTAATTTTTGATTTTGTTCGGATCACAGGTCGGATGTAAAAACAAACCGGTTTTGGCTATCACCCTCACCCTCAAACTGTGGAATTTAATTTCAGAAAAGTTTAATGTTTTGTTTCGTTAACTCTTAGCGTTGATGTTTTTCCGTCTTACAATTTTTAGTTTGAGTTCCGTCGACAAATTTCTTCTTCCTCGTTTTAGCGAAATTCTGACTATAAATTATTTCTCAAATTATTACAATTATTCATCTATTGTCGCGCACTACAAGTTTTACCTGTCTGGCCTAATATATCGTATGGCGAATATTTTTGTGACTGCTCGTGGGTCGCGCGATTCAGTTTAGGCACCACTGTTCACCCTCTAAGTCTAAGTCAGCTGTTTCGAATGAGATCTAATATTATTCATGTTATTATTTCCAACTCTCCCACTACTCACCGGCTTCTGTGTTGTGATCGTACAACCAAATTTCACTGATAAGCACACGGAACTCTTTCCAATTAAACACGATTTGATTTAAAATACATACAACTAAATTTCAAGGAATTTTCTGATCTTCTATCGAACTCTTTCACTATACAATTCACTGTTTGTTTTTGTTTTCTCCTCTACTACCTTTGGCGTATATCCTTCTCGTTCTCTCTCTCTTCAACTCTTTTTACCATGAGTCATCTGACATGTTTACCTCGTCGGCGCGTATATCTGTGTACGGCCAGTGCTGCCAGAACATTCCCGGCCCGTAACTCTGTCTCTGATACCACATCCGGCTCAGGGTTACCATTTCGTACCTCTATGACGGCCAGCTTCACTGCCGCTCGTTTGAATCGTCCGGTGCTAGTACGCACCCACGCTTGCCGAAACCTACCATGTTTTGACACCATCGGTTCGTCCACCACTCCACGGACCCAACACTTCCGGTTGGAACCATCCACCACGTACACCAGATCACCTGCTTGCAATGGTCTTGAGTCGTTGAACCACTTCGACTTCTTGTTTAACGAAGGCAAATACTCTTTATCCACCTCTCCCACATCACCCTGGCTAACTGCTGTGTTCGCTGGAAAGCGTCCCGCAGAGCCACGGCAGGATAGGGAGGTGGAAGTGTTCCGCTTGGCTGGTTCGATGATGTGCTCCGCAAGTAATGGTTTGGGGTGACTGCTTCTGCCTCATTGGACTGCTGCGACACATACATACACACATAGGTGAGTGGACGAGATTCTGCAGACAGCGATTGTGGAGGAAGAGGACATCTGGGGTGAACTGGGTTCAATTCCCGGTCTGGTCCAGGAATTTTTCGTTAAGGAATATTTCTCCACTCCCTGTACTTGCCACACAATCATAACTGTAGACGTGAATTTAGAACACTAAGTTGGGAGTAATAAGATAATTGTGAAAGTAATAAGCTTGTAATGCTAAAGATGAAAGATTATAATGTTTTAAATGGAAAATTCGAATATCCTCTAATCAACATGAGACGCTATAAGTAAACAATAATTTCTGCTAGAACCAAAGATATGAAGAGAAAGTATTGATAATTGCGTTAGAATACCGCAGTCTGTTAAATGGAATGAAGCCTGTCCACGTTCAATTTCGGACACTTTTTTTAAGTGAAGATTTTGAATTACTTCACGGATCACTGAAACGTTTCACTTATATGACAGCTGAAACTCTCCACTTTATTTCTGGGTATATGTTATACATGTTAGATTCTTGTTACGTTCAGTAAAATCGAATCGAGTGGAAGTGCGCAAACATATTCTGTAAGTACAGCAGCAAAATCCGAATTCATCGATACGCGATCTTGCCAAGAAACTAAAACTACAGAAAAGTACTGTGTTTTGTGTTTAAAAATCATATGACAATCGCTTGACTGTGGACCGGAAGGTTGGAGGTGGAACAAATCGAAAAATATGCTCCTGACAAATAGAGGTAGCCATTATTAAAATCCCAATCGTTCTGTGCGAAATTGTGGCTCGCAAAGTTTGCGAAATGTGGCCGTTCAAAGTGAAAAAGGTGCCCAACCGTGATGACAAGCACAATTTCACTGATGAAATTTGTCAGAAGCAGATTATTGCCCATCAACATGAGAGGCTCTAGGAGTGAACAGTAATTTTTAGCTGGAACCTAGGACAGGACCTGCCAGCTCAGAGAGAGATGCCAGCTGCCAGCTTATAAATTTATGATTGCTATGATACGGAGGTCGCTCCAATGTTGCCAGATATGTTTACACAGTAATCCCATTGAAAATAAAGTAATTAAAAAATTTATTTTGTCGTTCGGGAAATGAAGCTGCATCAAACTAAACGTTAATTGATAAGGTTTCATTGAATTTCATTGATACTTACGCGGTAAATTCTGCTGTGGGTAGAAAGCTTGAACAAGAGAATGTCTTCCTCGCTTGCGTTCCCAATGAAGGCCTTCATCCACTCTCGGCGAACGATCTCTCGGGAACCGATGGAAATGGAGACCCGGATGTGACACGTCACAGCGACCACAATTTATCGCTTTGCACTTCATTTTGAACAGATTTAAAATAAACCACTGCAAAAGTGTATTTTTATTCCCGCATTTGTTCTAGTTGTCACAAACAAAAAAGGTGAAAAAGCAGTGACTACTAGCAACACCGCCAAACCAACAACAAACTGCCTGCTTGTAACATAACTCTACGGAGACGGTAGAGGCAGTTGTCAAAGCGACCAATAAAAAACGGGCTTTTTTGACAGGTAAATGGTCTTGCTTTTGCACTAACAGCTGGCAGGTCCTGTCCTAGGCTAGAACGAAGAAATAAAGGGAAAGTACTGATTGTTCCATTAGAGTACAGCAGGCTGTGATTGAAAGATTCAAGTTGAAAACGAGCGGAAGGACATTTGTACGTTAGTTTGCGATCGAGCACATATTCTTTTAACTAGATAACCCAGATGCAGGTTATGCAAAGGGGGGAAACTCCACCTCCCCCTCCCCCCCTTATCTGCAAAAAGTCGTGCTAAGGAGCTTTACAACATTTTTGGAAATATTTTCTTGTGTTTAAAAAGTATTTTATTTGGCAGGCCATATGTAGTTGTGGTCGAAAATCTAAAAGTTTCGTCTCTACCGGCACTATCAATAGGATGTGTACAAGAAAGAATGTCTGCAAAAGCGGTTGCAAAAAGAAGCCACAGCTCTCCAGCTCTGTTTTGATCTGTTTTGATCTCTTGTAGCTATGCAAAATTCGTCCTGGAATGGTATAAGGTACAAGGGGTCAAATACGTGCCAAAAACAGCCAATCCACCAAACTGTCCAGAACTTCGCCCAATAGAGAAGTTCTGGACTCTAGTTAAGCGGAAACTCTTCGAAACTAAGAAGAAAGCAAATGGTACCGAAGAGAAGATGGAGAATCGTTACGGGCCGAGGTTACCATGCGGAACTTGATGGCGGGTGAACCGCAGGAAGTTCGAGAATTTTACAGATAGAAGGATTGACGTTTTAATCAAGTGTTTGCTAATGCAGATAAAACTCTATTATTTTGAAATAAACAATCGGTTTTGTTGAGTTTGGTGTGAATTTATTTTGCTACTATTATTTTGGTGTCCGATATTTAACGTAGACAGGCTTTTGAAGCAGTTAAAATAGAGCGTAGGGCTTTTTTGAAAGGCATTATCCTAACGGGTGTTCAATAGAAAATGAGAATTTGTTCAGTCATAGAGTAAAAAAAAAGTTTTTTTTTCAACTAATTCAGTATTTTTTATTAAACACATAATGTTTATTCTTCAAATAAACGTCAATGAATATTGGAGAAGGCCCCTAGTCAGCCGTACGACGCAACTTAGTCGTGATGCTCTCACCAGAATGCTGAACGGCACTGACGTGTATCTTCTGGATACAATTCCGGATCCTCGTGATCAACTGTTTTGTATCCATGGCCCGTCAATTATTTTTGTACACTAGGGCACTGAGGGAGCCGAAAAAATCCTCAATGGGAGGGAACTGGGGCATGTTGATCGGGTTCCTTTCTTCCGGCACGTACGGTACCTTTTTCCGCTCAAGATACTCCAGCGTCTTCGTAATGGCGTAATGGGAAGACGCCTTGTTCGGCCAGAAGACGTACTTTCCATCCGCATGATGCTTCTTTAAAAACGGCAGAAGAATTTTGTGGGTGTGGCCGACTTGTCGCTGGAATAGTAGCTGTCATTTCCTGGAATGTGGGTTTTCGAGAGTGGAAAGCAGGGTTGCGGCTTATCATTTTTGACTCAGGCATATTCATTTGCCAATATCTCCTTTCAGAGGGTTGATTTCAAAATATGATGTATGATGAACTTGTAGTGCATGAGTAGACCTACAATTTTGTGTAACAGTACATTGCTCTAACTCCTATATCTTCGACATGAGAGCGTATATTCACAGTAATCTTCACGATGATCTTCGCGTGATCTTCACCGCGAATATCATCGCGAAGATCACTGCGAATATACGCTCTTATTCCTCAGATATAAGAGATAGAGCTATGTACTGCTAAACAAAGTTGTAGGTCTACTCATGCACCATAAGTTCATGATACATCATATTTTGAAATTGAGCTTCTGTGAAGAGCTATCGGCAAATGAATATGGATAAGTCAAAAATGATAAGCCGCAACCTTGGTGGAAAGTAACATTCGTCGTCCGACGAACGACGTCCCGCGGTAGTTCTTCGTCATCCACCGGCACTGCAATTTCATGGTCGCTTTCAGCTCGTCCGTATACTCGGGGGACCGAGTCTTCTTCTGACAGATGGTGTCCTCCATCTTGAGGGTTCGGTGAATCAAGATATGGGAGCAGTGATATTTTCGGCAGGCGTCACGCAAACTCGTTCCGTCCTTGTTATCGAACACCTTTTTCAACGCTTCCTTCTTCGTCTTCGTCATTATATTTGCTAAACGACCGCTACCTCCGCTCCACGCTCAGGGATGCCAGGATACAGTATACTGTTTCGTTTTCGTCTCGAAAATGGTCTACCGTAATCTTTTTTTCCACGATGACCATGCGTTTCGTAAAACCGTACAACACGCTCGCGGAGTTCTTGCTGTTTCTCCGCCATCTTCGATTGAACTGACAGCACCCGAGCGAGCAGAAACATTCTACCCATTTCTAGGGAGTCCAGAGAGCAATTCTTTTGGAGAGAGAAAAATTTACGGTTTTTACTTTAATTACAGCTATTGAAATCATTCTCATTTCTGATTGACCACCCGTTATCAAGCACACAATCTTTTACCCAGCTAACCCAATGCAGGGTAGGCAAGGGAGTGGAAGGATACATATGATCAGGATAGCGGAAGTGTTAATGACCTTGTTTGGTCCACTTTGACTCATTTGGTTTTTCCTCGTTCATGGTTAGGATATTCGGGCCAGAAGTATGGACTGGAATGATACTAAAACCCGATTAAAAGTAAATTTGGACGCATTCCAGTGATCATAACTTAAGAATTAAACAACATACACGGTTGATCAAAACGTCAAACAAAAGGGTATTTATTCAGCTTTTAAACGAATTAAAGTTATTACATTTCATCGTTTCGAACGAACTGTCGCACTTTACGTGTGATCGATGCCATCATGATCTGCACAGTCGTTGGTGACACTGTACCGGTGAACTTATTCCACTTGAAACGCATTTTTTGTGCATTTGTCACTTCTTTACCGCATCCTCAAAGTTTTCGCTTGACAATTGACCAATATTTTTCGATCGGACTGAACTCAGGGCAATTGGGAGGTTTAATCTCTTTGGCCTGTACACCTATTAATCTCTTTGGCCTCTTTGACCTCCTTAGAGTAGTGGCAGCTGGCTAGATCTGGCCAAAACATAACGTTGGTCTTGTGTTGCCGAATGAAGGGTAAAATCCGCTTTTTCAGACACTCTTTAATGTTAACCTTCGACGTCATTGTGTGAGATGTGATGAAAACCTTGGGTTTAAGGCCACACACCATCTTTTCATCGATTCCAATTCAGCTAATGATACAAATGATAAAGGTATACTATGGCAGATTCTACACGAATATGGATTTCCGGAAAAAACTGACGTGGTTCGTTAAAGCAGCGATGGATCGAGTGATGTATGTCGTCCGAGAATAAGGGACACTCTCAAGTCCCTTCGAATCTCCGAAGAGTGGAACGGCAATGTGATGGATTGTCGTATTTGTTGCTTAACATTGCATTGGAGGGTGTGATTCAAAGAGCTGGGATAGACACGAGTGGCACGATCTTTAGGAAGTCTTTCCTACTATTTGGATTCGCCGACGACATTGATATCGTAGCACGCAACTATAGCACGCAAATAACAGCCGATGGCAGAAACGTACATCACACTTAAGTCTGAAGCTGGTAGGATTGGGCTTGTGATTAATCCGTTGAAAACAAAATACATGAAGGGAAGAGGCTCACGAGAAGACAATGTTAGCCTTCTACCACGAGTTCAGATCGATGGCGATGAAGTCGAGGTAGTAGACGAATTCGTGTATCTGGGATCATTGGTGACCGCCGATAACACCAGCAGAGGAATACAAAGGCGCATTATGGCTGGCAATCGAAGTACGCTAAGATCGAACCTCAAAGTTGACCATCTACAAGACATTAATCAGACCGGTAGTTCTCTACGGCCATGAAACATGGACATTGCTAGGGGAGGACCAACGCGCCCTTGGTGTCTTTGAACGAAAGGTGCTGCGTACGATCTATGGTTGAGTGCAGATGGAAGACAGAACGCAGAGGAGGCGAATGAACCACGAATTTCATCAGTTGCTGGGAGAACCTCCCATCGTACATATCGCTAAAATCGGCCGACTACGATGGGCTTGGCATGTCGTAAGATTGTCGGACGACAGCGGACCATTCGCGAGGTATAGCTATGGACCGAATACGATGGAAACAGTTTCTTATACTATTCAACTTATGCGTTAATTTTCCAATATTTGACAAGACTTCTTTAGTATCATAGAATAACGGAATTAATAAACCTCCATAATTATTTGTAAATCATACGTTTCGGTTCAGCATCTCGCCAATCATCCTTAGACTTACTTGATCCTTATTTTATGGTGTTCGACGGGAATCCGGTTGGTACAAGACGACGTGGGGCGCAACGAGCAAGATGGTCAGACCAGGTGGATCAAGACCTAGGTGCCCAAGGGATTGGAGGGGAGCAGCCACGAATCGGGCATTATGGAGGGATGTTAATGATCCTTATTTTGCATTTGTTTAATCGATGTTTTGGACGGTTTGCCCGTGAAGTGAAGTCAAATATAGGTATACTTAAAACACCGTGGATCACCAGATTTTAAATGCGACCGAATACTAATAGTAAACTAACGAAAACTAAACCAGTATCTACCTGTAAATCAACTGTCGTATTTCATCGCAAAATTTAAATAATGATGAGGGTGATAGATCAAAATCTAGATACTATCTCACTCGACCTCATAGTCCATATTTTATTACCCACCGATATCGTTCGTTGGATACAGTTCTTCACTCGTTCCGCCCAATCTTTCGAATCACTCCGAGGCAAATCAAATTAATTGATGGTCCAAATAACTGTCAGCATTCATCATACAAGTGGCCATTCCGGTTGGTAAATTTTTGGCACACATAAATATTCCCGGGAGAACCCTTTTACAAAAGGCGAATCGGCGTAGGTGGGTAAACAGACAAAAGATTGGTTCACCCAGAAAACCCAACCGAGGAAGAAGAAAAAAATTAAAAACTCCAGATTGATGATGATTGATGATGGGAAATGGGAGAATGTGGTCAATCGGTAAATACCAGTCACACAATCTCCCCCATTTTGTCCTGCCAGAAGGGTAAAGGTTTGACGTTTTGTTTTTAATTGAATTTAGCCCTTCGCTCTATCATATTTACACTATAGTGAGCGGCGTTGATTCCCCTTTATTAGATGATGAGCTGAAACCTATTAGAGCTGTACCATTCGAACAGGATGTTAGCAGAGCAGGGGGTTTCTGCCATGCTGCTGAATGACAAGTCGGTAATCTTGTTTCATTCCAAAAGGAGAATTATTTGGATACAAATAACGAAATCTTAAACCCAATCAACAGGAGTTCCGTTTCTTGTGCTATGAAGGTGCAGCTGTTTGGACTTATTCTGACTGGTGTGTTATTGACATGCCACTTGCCACCTTCAGACGAGAGGGTACACATCAATCTACAATGCCCGATGCAACTCATCAAATCATATTCGAAGAAAGTAAAAAGGATAGCAGTAATTTTTTTGACAGACTGCAAGCCAGGGGGCTATTACTTGTTAAAACATTCATGGTGATGAAATGTCGAAGCTACCTGAACGTCAATTTCAAAAACATGTTGAAGTCAAACGAAATCTTGGTGCTGCTACTAATAAACAACAAATCTGCTGAACTGAACCAATATGTCTGAACAAAGTGGAGTTAAGAGTCCAAATATTGAAATTAAATTCTTAGTGATGCCCTCGCCTGCTGAGATCGCACCATTTTTTTCTTTGGATATTGTTGTCAAAAACTACCTGAGCGACAATCATCGTCACGTGTCTTGACAATAACTAAAATGACTAATTTTATCGAGAAGTAGAAATTTCTTAGGCCAATTACATGCTTCACAAAGGCATTCATCTTATTCTCCTCTTTGAGAAATAAACGTTAACCCCCTGCTTTCATGAAGACCGTCCAACGCACTTACTTGTATCCGTCGGTAAAATATTGTGAAATAATATGGTTTTCCTTGTTCATTCCAACTGTAGTAAACAAACGAAACTCGAGCTAACACAACTGTCGAGAAGGGACGAATGCAGTTTATGAAGTTAGCTCTCCTTTCCTGCGACCACAACACGATGGCGATGATGTTCTTGCAAACAAAAGCAACAGGAGGGCAGGGAATGATTGAAATGCTGTTGTCCTGTGGTTGTTTAATTTTATTTGTTTTTACGTTTTTATATAGAGAGAGGTCCAGAATAAGGTTTGGAGTTCTACATGAATGTTCGATCGGGTTTCAAAAATCAGTAGATACAGAGGGCTCATGAAGTTGAGGTAAAACTTATTTTTTGATATCTCTCAATGTTAAGGCTGGTCTACAGTTCGGGAAAAGCATCAGGGGAATTTTCGGGATTTGACCCGGGATTCGGCTCGGGAAATTTTCCCGTTGATGTTTCTCCGCATTTCTCCACTCTTTATGACAAGCTAGTTTTGTGTCTCAGGTTTTGCATATTGTTAACATTGTAGTAGGGAAACGGCTTAAGCATCGGTCACTTTTTTAATCAGTTGTTAGGAAATAGGTTTAAAACTCAAACATTTTCCAAATTATTTCACTTTTAATGATACGATCATAAGCTCTATCTATCGGACTTATGATTCGATGCATAAATCATAATTGATTACCAATTTATTAATGTCATATTAGAGATTTAAAGCACATCATCTAGAAAACCATTAGTTTCCTACCTCCTGAAGTAGTTCGCTCAAATTTTGCCTCTGCGTATTTTGCATTTGTTCGCATGTACCGGAGAGAATGACTTCATCAGCTCTCTCTCACAGCTAGGCTTGTTGCCAGAATGTGATGTTGAACATTGAGTTAAATTTATTATATATTTAGATAATCTTAAATCCCTATTTATTTCATGTTTTTTCCAGTCATTAGAGGTTGATCTATGCTAATGATTATATTGTCCATCATCTGGCACTATCATATGCAATACAAAAATATGTTTCGGAGCTGTCAAGAGTACCCAACTCTGTTGAGCGGTAGCTATGACAACACTGTTGCTTTTGTGAGAGCCGATGTTTCCTCTCTTCTTAGTTAACCATGGATATAGCGCACCGGTATTGTAACGTGAAGCCTGCTGTCTCATGCATTTCTAGGGTTTTTTTTTTCATTAGGGCGAATCTAACATTGAGAGACTCTCTGTGACTACTTTCTCTTTCATTCATATTCCAATCATCTTTACGTTTTTCATTCTACTATTTATAGAGTATGCTAGCCAGCACTGTTGTGTTTCTATCTTTATAGGAAAGGCTTGTAAGATGGAACACGATCCGTTTTTTGCTCGTAACATGTATTTTTATTTTTTCGCGGATCCAAAGACATCTTTCGAAAGAGGAACTAATAGACTCCAACTTTGCTAAAGGAATTGATTATTTATAGTCATCAAAAAAAAAGTTATGGCCTATTTTCGAAATCCATCCAAAATTGCAATTTCAAAAAATGGCTTGCAAGATAGAACACGATTCGTTTTTTGCTTGAAACATGTAGAATTTTCTTTTTTTCGAGGATTTTTCGAAAGAGGAACTAGAGGGCTCCTAGTTTGCCTACGGAACTGATTATTTACAGTAATAAAAAAAAATATGGCCAATTTTCGAAATTCATCGAAAATTGCAATTTCAAAATATGTATTTTTATTTTTCAATTGATTATTGATTCCATGGCATTTTTAAACAACATTTTTAAAAAAATGTCATTCAAATGTTTAAAAAAAAAACATTGTGTTCAATCGTACAAGCTCAACAGTGTTCCATCTTACAAACATGACGCCATAAACACAAAACATCAAAAAATTGTTCCACTTTACGATCTGTTTGGAAATGCCTTTGGATCATAAAAATACACCAAAAATGCTAGCCAACACAAATGTTAACATTTTGATATCGATGGGAAATGTCCACTTACTAAGCCCAAGAAATAATTGCTATTTTAATTATTTCACCACTCTCGAACAATAAAACCTGGAAGAGATAGATCGAATGAATGTATTTACTCCAAAAACAAATGAAAATTTAAGTAGAAAAATGAGGTTAACACTTGTCAGCGCGAGCGTGTTGTCGCTATGAATGTCAAAAGTGGCGCTGTTCCATCTTACAAGCCGTTCCATCTTACAAGCCTTTCCTCTACTAAAGAATGCCTCGAAAGTGTTATAATGGAGCTGTAATGAATGAAAGAGAGTGAGCCCGGTTAGAATCTCTCAATGTTAGATCCGCCCTAATGACAAAAAAACCCGAGCTTTGTTTGTTTCTAAGCGAAGCATCCCGTTTGTCGTCACAGTCACTTTGGCTAACATTTGCGTGAGAGTAAATGAAATAAGAACTACACATTGCCAATCTAAAGATCAATGACAAACTAAAAGTTCAGTCGTGTACGTCTGTCTCATAACCTGCTAGTAGACGAGTTTGTAATCGTAGCAATCGACATGTTTTGGTTGATCGTTTTCGAGAGCGGATGGGTAAAACGAAGTACCGGGTTGAGGAAATTGACATTTGCAGCAAATTGTGAACTGGTCTATTTCAGTTTGCCTTCGCACACATGCACGGAATCGAACCCATACAATATTGTTAGTTTATGTACAGATTACGATGCTGAAGAAAACATTTTTTAATCGGAAAGCAATGCGCTTGCTTTTAAAAAAGTCCTGACGTTCTAAGTCTAATGCTTGTTGTTAACCAGAAGTAAGCAGAGGGATTAATGTCTAAATATTTACAGTTCTTACTATATATTAGAACTATAGATTACATACAGCTTCATCAAATGTCTCAGGTGCTGAACAAACTGCTTGAAACCCGTCCGGTACCCTATTTATTGAAGCGTCTTGTAGTTGTAAGTTGTACTTTTTTTTCTATCAGAGAGCATTTAGATATGGACGGTTTTGAAGAAAATTTGCGAAAGCTCGCGTTCAAGAGCATAGAATAATCATAGTTATGTTATACATATATGATATACAATTCTCAACAGCTGAACGTTCGGTAATCCGATTTAACGGATTTCGGTGAAATTTTACAGATATCTGTAAAAAAAATTACCGGGTTTCGGTTAAATTTTACCGAAATCCGTAAAATCGGATTACCGAACGTTCAGCTGTTGAGAATTCGGTAAAATTTAACAGATTTCTGTAAAAAAAATGTAAGTGTGTAGGGTGGTCCTTATTTTCAGAGAAATCGAAAATCTAACTTTTCTAATCGCAGAAATAAAAGGTGGTCCTTATTTTCAGAGAAATCGAAAATCTAACTTTTCTAATGGCAGAAATAAAGGCATACATCACTGGAAAAAGCTGTGGAATAAATAATTTCAAGCAACTTTGCTGGTATATTTTTTCTGTACCTTTTGATATGACCGAATTAGAGCATTTTTTCCTACGTAGCCTAAGGTGTCCCTATAAAAACCAGTTATTTTGCTGTAACTTTTTTATGTCAAATTGTTTAGCAAAGTTGTATTCGCATTGATTCTAGAACAATAAAAGTTAGAACTTTTGGTGTGCTGAAATTGTCACTATCGTATATCAAACAAAAGTTATTATGGTTTTTGAAAAAAAAATATGCCTTTTTCAAATGTTGGTTTTTCTAGTTGGGGCAAACCAAAAAAATATTTCATAACAGAATGTAAAGCATTTTTATTATTGTATATTATGTCTGAAAAATGACGATAGTTTATTTTTTAAAAGTGCGTAAAACACATTTGAAAACGGCATAATTTTAAGAAAATCGTTAATTACTCGCTAACGGTAGGAGACATCGGAAAGATTTATACGTCTTAACTTTCACCTTTTCAAGTTAAAATTATATGAAGACAACGTTGTTGGAAAATTTAAATTAAAAAAGTTAGAGCAAAAAACTGTTTTTCTGTACGAACACCCTAAATTATCTAAGGAAAACTGTCCTGAAAAAAGTTTTACTTCTGATTTAAATGATGAGTAATTTCGCTATGGGATTCTTTTGCTGTTTGATCATAGAAGCTCAGCCGTTTTCAGTTAGTTTCGCTAGTAAGAACTTGTTGATGAGATCACAGAGGTCACAGTGGTTCAGAATGCGAATTTAGCTGGAAAGATACATTTTCAGCTGAAATTTGAAGTTTTAGAGCTATTGTACAGGGGAACTCCTTTCATTACAATCATCGAGAAATTTGCGGAAGAAGTCATTGTTTACATTTGCGACATTGGTCCTTATGAAAACTCCTGGTCGATATTTTTTCCACAGTGTACTTTGCGCTAGTGTTTGTGAGACCGCTCGATGACAACCTAACGCAATCACCTCAATTTGACAGCTTCTTTCTTGCTTAACCATGTGTACGACAAAACGCGAATTAAAGTGTTCTTACACAAAAGTTTTGTTATGCTTGTATACTTTTACAAAACCGGTCAATTTTACTGCCTCGTTGCAAACTGCATATTGGCCATATTTTAAAATTGACCCTGCAGACTTTGACGAACTGTGAACTCCAAAAGTGTTATGTAGTTTGTGCAAAAAGTGCTTGGCTAGGTGGATGTCAGGCACAAGGTACATTGATTTCTTGAGTAATTTTCATACAAACGACATACAGCATCGTAGTAATTAGTACTTTTCTGATCGACATTATCTTACATCATCTAATTTTAATATGTGTTAATGTCCTACCTACTAACTCACTTATTTGTTATTTCTCAATCGCTATTTGTCCTTTGACATGCCCACCATATGGCGTCGACCGTTCTGTCATGCAACAAGGATGTCACAAAACAGTTGAGTATCCACAAGTGGCCTATATGAAAAAACCTGTGCCACATTCAAGTTCAGTCCCGTATCCTGTTTATCCAAAGCGGAAACGAATGCCCTCTGTTGAATCAACCATTACAAATAGCGAGGAGGAATTCGAGGTGAAATTGAAAAGAAACCCAAAATTACTTACAAGACCTCGACTTATCGAAGAAGAAATCCAAATTTCTGGCATCAGGCTTGAAACAACACAACATGCTGAGCAAGAAGGTCAAAATTTCTTGTCACAGATATCGTCACAAGAAATTTGACAAATATTATTCTACAAATGACAAAGCATGTTGTTGCCATGACGTAAATGGATTGTTTGAAGAGTTTGGAGACCCGAGCAAAGGTTTAAACCAAATTGATAATAAGTTCTAATATCAGATTATCAGTGTTTAATCACTAAGTATGTTATCATTTAGGCTGAATAACAAGCCAAAACAACAAAAGAGATAACAAATTAATATTCGTTGGATATCACAATATTAACTCGTTTTATTTTCATTGACTTCATTTTGATGACAAATTTTATGATATGGACAAATTTCTTTAGATAATTTGAAATTATGTTATCAACAAGATATCAAATTCATACACTTATAACTGATGTAGTGCTTCTGGTGAAGAGCTCAATTTCATATCCATGACATGCTGGTAATATTCAGCATCCGTCAGCATGCTGGTTGAATTCAGTAACGTTCATTAAAAATCTCTTTAAAAATTGTTAACATATGGTAACAAAAGTTGTCAATGTTGATAACTAATTTTGTTATGCGATAACAGTTTAAAATGAGAACAAAACATGTTACATATTTGATATCAGTTTGTTATTCTACTTTGCTAGGGGAGCCATATCCAGCTGAATGGCGTTTATTCATCGATAGTTTGAAAGCCGTTCTACCAACAATCCATAAGCAACTAGCGATTTGAAATTGGTTCACTGTTGTAGAACCCCTTGGTCCGAAGTACACCTTGAAGCCAGCACCTTGCTGTACATATTTGCGCCTTTGTTTTGATTTGCTGTGTTATTTTGACAGAATATTTGAGATTTTGTTCGTGTGAGTTCATTATTAGGGGCGCATTATTAAGCTTGGGACCGATGTGTTAGTATTGACTGATCCGAGAAAAAATAACATATTTGTTCGGGACCTACTAGTCTTAGAGTTAGTTTATGGTTCTACTGCATCAAGAAAATGAGAAACGTTCTATTCCATTAACTCATGCCGTTTATACGAAGGAGACGTAAGATTCAATGACTTTTTTTGCTCAATTTAAAAAATTACAATCAACACAATTAGAAAAAAAAATCCGATCTTTAAATTGTTGCCATGTTGACTGGGATGCAACAGGGATATACAAAATATATTTGTTTTTTTTTTGTGAAAATGGGACAGTCGAGCTTAAACGTTAAAAACGAGGGCTAGTGGAAATAGAACGCATAGGCATAATACTTCCACCACAACATATACAGCTTGGGCTCCTTGGGCTACTCCATTGACTGTCACATTTCGTTTGTTTACTTGTTTGTATGGTTTAAATGTCGTTTTCAAAATATCGCGCATTGAAAAAGACGTGAAAATTAAGGTTTTGGACACATAGCTGCGTGTAAAGGGTGTAACAATTCAACAATGCATTGTAACCATGTTTAGAGAACACTGTTCTTTAGGTGAACTGGTAGGAAGAGGCAAACTGGATCAGAAAGTGGTAGCCCTAATTCGAAAGAACAAATCATTATCAATACGTAATTTGGCCATTAAAGCAAGAACCAGCGTCGGAATGATTCAAGAAACGGAACAACCTGAAGACCTACAAAATGCGAAATCAACGCGACCTACAAGAAGCGATTGCTAAACAAAGTAGAACACAACAGAAGCAACACGCAGCAATACAATGCATGTATTTTAATGGACCTATACCAAAGAGGACACGAAAACCCTTCCAGGTCCACCATATTACACTGCCGTCATAGGTGAAGATGTAAGCGATGCAGACACGTCGATTCAAGCGGAGAAGTTTCGTCGAAAAGTGCAGGTATGGCAAGCAATATGTTCCTGCAGTATGAAATTGCGCGTAGAGCATGTTTGGAAGGCGGCAAGTGACTTACCCCCTGACCAAACCGTTCAATGTTACCCGACTGATCAATGTTTTCCGTTTTACGGTACTGTAGTTTTGTTTTATTGAGAATATATGTTAATCATATCTAACAGTTTAATCTAGTATTTTAAAATATTGTTTCAGTATCCAAGAGATTTAATGGAGCACATTCTACGATATTCTGCGGGCGAGACGAAACGACTCATATCCGAAATTCACACCAATTATTTAATAAGCGTGTGAGAAAGCAAGACAGCATGCTAATCAGAATGAAAAGTTGCAGTTGTTTTATCCTATTCAAAGCTTTTATCCGTTGCTATGAGCAAGAGCAAGATAATAAAAATGATTGACCATTGTGTGAATGCAGGTCGAATAAGGAAAGGAAATGGCATAAAAAGGGATACACCAACGCAATCCTACGTTAAACTTGCGGTTATATAATATATGTGGGTTAAATGCATACTCTATTTGTTTTAATATTAATACCCTATTTTTTATTTGTTTACTTGTTACAGGATATGGTGGTATGACGAGCATGATAAACTAGTATTATGAATTACAAGTAATTGTAATCCCCACCACCGGTCCACCAGCCCGGCGAACCCGTACATCTCACCAGGAAGCATTTTTGTTGTTTATTTTTCTGTGCTCACTCGTTCACTCACATAGCCGAATTATAGTTAACCGAGAGCAATACGAAACGCGCCATGGCCGATAGCAAAATAGTGCGTAATG
Source organism: Aedes japonicus (assembly GCA_034211315.2). Lineage (NCBI taxonomy): Eukaryota > Metazoa > Arthropoda > Insecta > Diptera > Culicidae > Aedes > Aedes japonicus. The sequence continues at coordinate 949,876 of JASCZW010000035.1, read as the reverse complement.
AAGCATCGCCACATCCCTTCACAGTCGATGCTCGAAGCAAACTTTTTTTTCGTAAACTTTCAGTTTTTACAACTGTATCAATCCTGTAGAAGCTTCTTAAAAACAATTTATGCAAATCCATCAAAAATTGCGCAAAAACGGAATTTAATTTTTAGTGTGAGTGGGAGAGTCGGAGAGTAAGAGTACATTTTCAGTACAGGCTATGAACAAACTCGGTGGTTATCCTTTACAAAAATCCAACACAACTATAAAGTTATTAGTTCGACACAGGACAGTACCCGCTAGATTTGAGCAATGTTGCTATTTAATGCTGTTTGATTTTGAAACATGTGGAAAACCTTAGGTTTTCAAAGTCTTTTTTTAAACACCAGAACAAGCCTATAATTGTTGCATCTTGTAGCCAAAATTTGACGAGTATTGTAAAGTACTTCGGGTAAGCGTAGAGAAGATAATCCGTCGTTCAGGCGGATTGTCACAAAGTAAGGGATCGATTCCTGCTCCAGCCGGTGGAACTTGGAAATGTACCTACTCTACTGGTCCACCGAGCGTTGTGTTGTCTGTGGTATAAAGTTATGTATTCAGTGTGTACAACCGCTGATTGAAGACGCTGTAATTCTCTCACTCTCTCATTTTCTCTCTCTCTCTCTCTCTCTCTCTCTCTAAACAATTATCTTGCCCCAAAATATTTGAAATTTTGGCTTCGTCTATGATCCTATTATCTACACTTATGTAAATTTTGGATTCCAGACTACCATGGTTATCCCAAGAATTTGAATCAAATTTATAGATTGCTGTTGGGTATCATAAATTATTACAGAGATTCGTAGAATTGTTAATAAAGAAGCATAGGGTAAGTATCAAATAGAGTATTAAGAAATTAAATTTAGGAAATGCATCTGTCACAAACAATACGACACCCCAAATGCCAAAAACAAATGAAAACGACATACATAATAATTATGTATTCATGTTTATATTCTACATTGGTGGACATTTGTACTAAAGTCTCAACATATGAAACTATGTGTAATTCAGAAGTACTTTACGAGGGAGGTGGCTTCAAAATCAACTTCAGAATTTTGTTCTGAAGCCTTCGAAGTGCTTTGTTCCTTGTTAGTCATTTCCATTAAATTCCGACTACCTTTATTACTTATCCTGACGGAGAGGCATATTTCATCTACAATTTGACGAATTTTTCAGTGTCGTCTACTAATACTCGACTTGTTAATGAATGTTAAAATACTCACAAAACAAGGCCTACGGTGCAGCTTAAGTTAAATTATGTAGATGTCAACATACAATCCGTCTGATTTCATAAGTATACTAGCTTCAAACAAATTTTCTCCACTAGAATTCTAATGGCTTAAATTTTCTTTTGAGAAGTTAAGTCGACGAGCCTAAGCCAAGAATATCAATGTAAACTCCATTGTTATTTAGTCTCCGGGAATATGATACAGCTATTAAATAATTTGATTGTAAATATGAACGTGTTATAGACAACCACACACATATTGAGTTGAATTGTTTTTTTTTTCAGCATTCTGTGAGACACTCTGACAATGACTGCAGTGTCCATCTAACATATGGACCCACCACTTTTGTAAGATATATGTACACATGCAGGGCACACGTGCATTCGACCACTTTACATAGCAGCAAAGCAGGAGATCGAAGAGAACAGGTTCCATTGCGAACGCCAAAGAGCTGCCCTATACCTACCTAATGTAATATCTCTCTATTCATCTTACTTGGGCCTGAGCTGCTGCAGCTGATGCCGAAGGGGACTTGACTTCTTGGAAAATTCAAAGCTAAACAGTTTGAAGCGCTCCGTTCGAAATTGACTGCAATCATGAGCCAAGTAAGTGGCCAACTGGACTTCTGGGGCTCGTTCGTATTAAGAATGTGGTTGCACCTCTGGGTTGGCAGAAACTGTATGTTTCGCAATATTCATGCCACGCACCGAAGGTGAAGAGAATGCGGGAGTTGTTTTTGTGCGTACATGGAAACTATTTATACATTCAACAAGTTCTAATATAGAGTGATGTGTTGCAGTTTTTCACCCAGCATTTGACTTCAAAAATAATCTCTTCAGTAAGTGCCTGTTGCTTGGTCAGATTTGGTGAGCTGACAAATATCAAGGGTTACCATCCATCAAAGACGAATTTTCATCATTGCATCTGACCAACAGCACAGGCCTCAATAAAGTCCTACCTGGTGCTCTGAAATTGGATCGTCCCGCCGCATGTCAGCCAGTTTGGAGCTATCGGTTTCGTTTGTGTCCGTTCTATATATTTTTCTTTCTTTATCCAAACGAATCCAGCTGGAACAATTGAGCCTTCTTTGCTTTTCATTTTCGTTTGTGTTGCATTTCAATACCGGTGAAGCATGGACGAGCCCGGAACCGACCGGAGATCAAAATCACTGCTCCGAGAACGATTCCACACAATTGGGAAGACCAACCGGGCCAGGGGACCACCCTAAACAGACAGAATGCACCAACACCTGTGTCGGTGACTGTGTTGGTGCATCGAATGCAGCTCCCTGATGGTCCCAGAGTGCAACACTAAAAAAGTGGGAAAACAAAATAAAACGAACAAAAAATAATCAAATGCATCGCATTCTGCTTTTTCTTATTCGTGCAGCCGATACCATCGCATCGCCGCCGTCTGCTGCAGCCCAAGACCGGTTTTCAACTATTTTTCTAACAAACACAGAAACTCTTGCTGCTGGAAAGACTGACTCTAGAAAGGTGAACGAAACACAGACGGGGAAGCGAATGGGTCACACGGGACATGCAGTTGGGATCAAGATTTCCGAACGAACTGGGTACGTTATTTTCATTTGAAATTGAATCTGACGAAACTGCATGCTTAATCATCACGAATGCAGTGGACCCCTGGTTTTGAATTAAGTCTCATTTTATTTTATCCAAATTGTTGATTGAACAGCGCGCAAACGTGGTCTCAGTGGTGATTTGTGAGTAATTTAATTTCAACAACCTGGTTCAGCATACGAACGGTGGTTTGGAATTTTATAAGCCTGACTTATGAATGCATTTGGTTTTACACGACGTTGTTCTTGTACGTCTTTGAGCTCTCCTATTAACAAGAGCTGATCAGCGGTCTAGCGGTCAAGTCACTTGGGCCATAACCTCAACGGCCAAGGTTCGAATCTAGGTTGCCTAATATTTTTATTTTTTCAACATCAATATATTTCACAAGGTAAAATTAATTACATTCACACTGATTTCTTGTGCAAAATAATCATAATGCAATCTTATGAATATATAAAGTTTATTTCGCTGAGTGTAGAAAAAAACCATTTAGACTACATGCAAAGAAAAACCGCAGTAGAAACTACCATTTCGAGGGTTAAATTGAGCGAAAGCACCAACAATTTTCACCTGACTATAAATGCGTTTGATTTTACCATGCCTGCGATTAGATCAACCATGGTGCAGTTGATATCAATATGAGGTCTGTCAAATATACAACAAACGTTGAAAGTTTTACCATAAACACAGTAAATTTGACTGAAATTTCATGGTATTTTTAAATACAAGCGTACACACTTAGAAAATTTTACGGTATTCGGTAATTTTTTACCGAACTTTCAACAGCTGAACAGTTCGGTAATCCGATTTAACGGATTTCGGTAAAATTTGACAAGTTCCGGAAATTTTTTTACCGGAATACTGTAAAATTTCACCGAAATCTGGTAAATCGGATAACCGAATGTTCAGCTGATGAAAGTTCGGTAAAAAATTACCGAATACTGTAAAATTTTCTAAGTGTGTAGTCGGGTAAAATTGTAGTTTTTACTAAAAGATTTTTTCTGTGTACCGTTAAGTACGCCCCTGGCGTATATGAACACCTACCTAACCGACAACATTGGCTAAATATCAGGCTATTGTTATTGAAACAACAACAAACCGCGAACACTCTATATCAACACTCAATCTAAATTTATAAGAATAGAAAACTACTTAAACTATAATTTGTAAGTTTGTGAAGCTAGTGCTAACTCAATAAGGTATTATTTCTTCACTTTAATAATGGTAAACCTGATTGTTTTATACTAAGTTTCCAACAGTGTTCCTTCCTAAATCTAGTGCGGTATCCTTACCTAAAGCCTACCTACATTCTAAAGCTACGTGTTAAGGTAAATTTGTTTGCTAAAATACTAATGAAAAACATAAACCAGACTTATAATAAGGTTAACAGAATGTAGTACGGAGAATCTGCTAAATACACGACTAAGAGAGCGACTGAATATTTCGCATGACCTTTGGAGTATTAATCACCCGCAAATATCACACAGCGGGACTAAACGTAAGTCAAATGGCTAAACAATCTATATTATTAAGACAAAACATGTAAACTAACACATACGCATAACATTCCATTGCAGGAATAGAATAATAGCCACATTAGAGCGTAAATCCCACGTCTTCGGTTGCTTTGATATGATTGATTCGGAAATCACCCCTCGTGCGGTTATTAGTTGGCAAGTTCCCAACAACTTATTTAATTCGTTTATAAGCGAACAAACGCATCAAATTTGGTCATGTCGAATCGTGGTAGGTAGTAATGCCGGTGGCAGTGATAGTGGTGCATTCGGTAAGGTAAGGTCCAAAAACTTTGTCGAACCACAACGATGGTGCTAAACAGAAGTCGATGGCTGCAGTAGATGGCGGTCTTCTGGTTCATTCTCAACCAAGTGATCTGCTGACTCCCAAGTTGTCGAAGCTGAGCGAAATTAGACTACATATAGAGCCCAAGAAGAACGAGAAGAAGAAGCCAGCGAAATTAAGGACTTTGGCAGTCGAGAAACTTCCTCAAGATCAACAGCAACTGGGTATTCCGTCGAAGGAAGTCAGTAAGCATGTGGTAAATGGTAGCCACAAACCACCGCCGAAAGGATCATATGTTCAACCACTGAAAGCCGTCGAGCTACCATTGCAGGTGACCAACATGAGCCTTTCCAATAAGAACAAAAGGAAAGCGAATTCGGTGGCATGCCAAGGGTCAAGTCGCGCGTCTAGTCGATCCTCACAATCACTCGCCAAACTGAAACTAAAGAAACTGGAAGAAGAACGAATCCTGAATGCGAAGAAGTTGGAGCAAGAACGAATCTACTTGGAGGAAAAATACAAGCTGTTGGAAGAGATCGCTAGTTAAGGTGGGTCCTTGAGCGGATCAGACACGACCAGCGAGTCCAACGCAGTAAGAAGGTGGCTCCCTCGAGCACAATCAAGTCACTGCTCACAACCGGAGGATCAACGTTCGCTTGCTCACGATACCCTTAACCTTGCTGCTGGTCCGTCTGTGAACTTTCGATCCAGAGCTTTCGTAGACACGCCACAGAGTGTTCATGCGTGAAGCGAGAAGTCGCGGAGCTAAGAAGGGAAATGCCTTCGTGAACCCTCATTCAAAATGTGCCTCAATAGAACCCCACGCCTCTAACCACTCAATCGGAAAAAAATCCAGCGCCAACGGTGACTGCCTGGTTTGTAAAGGAGACTACAAGACGGTGGTGGAAAGGTGGAATTGAAAACACAACTACTCCGGTGCACTGTTTTCTGTTTACCATATCGGTGCGTGTGAGCGTTCTCCCGTGAACTTGGTCAACGATTGGAGGAGCGTCTGTGCTCGTTGGTCATCAACGGAGAGAAATTTATGTGATTTTATAATCTCCAGACTATCCAGCGCCAAGTAATCCTTGATGATTCGATGTAGATCCTCGTTTGCCTTGATATGCTAATAGGAGAGCATAAACGAAGAAACATACGTACTCGAAGACTTTAAACAGCTTTCGAGTCCGGTTTTACATACCGCAATGCAAAGGAACGCTGTTGCCCAGCATTTCCGGACAAAGAAGGTGTCTAAATTTACGAAGAAGTATTTGATTTGGCAGGGCATGCGTAGTTGTGGTCGAAAATCTAAAAGTTTCGTTCTACTGCTTATCTGAAACCATGACTATTCAGCTCTGTTTTGGCCAAATTTGCCTCCTTTCTTTTTGGGCTGGGCTCTAGTTGAGTGGACACTCTTCGAAACTAAGAAGAAAGCAAATGGTACCGATGATTTCAAGAGAAGATGGAGAATTGTCACGGCGAGCGTATCTGAGGATACAGTACGGAACCTCATAGCGGGTGTACCATACAAAGTTTGAGTATTTTAGAGAAAAAGGATTAACATATTAATCAACTTTTCTAGTGTAGATATAACTCTATTATTGTGAAATAAACAATCGCTTTTGTTGAATTATGTATAATTTTTTTTTGCTGCTATTATTCTGGTGGACAAATTTAACGTGTACAGGCTTTTAAAGCACAGGGGCAAAGTCAGGACCTGATTTTAATTCGATTGAGCGGGGTGGGGCTGAATCAATAATTTGAACTACCTGTATGGCCATGAGCTAAATAACTGAGAAATTTTACAAATGTTGTTGAATGTTCGTTTGAGCTTAGCATGACAATAGCAATAAATAATAATTTGCTGTGGCTTAGTTTTGTCAATTAAAACAGAAAAAATGCCAAAAACTGACAAACAATCACTTACTTCATTAAACAAAAGTAGATGATATAAAATTGTTTTCTTAGTCGCTAACCATTAAACACTCCCTCTAAATATTCTCTTAACAAGAGTTAGACTTTTACCACATGCTCCGTCCTTTCCAAAATGTCTAATTTATGAGTCTAACCTTTCCGACTTATGGCGTGGCTTTTCCTGAACAGAACCCCCAGCAGTTAACAAACAACTCGCAAAAGCAGCATCGGCAGCAGGCAGCAGGAAACCAAGTGTTGATAGTTTTATGATCTTCGAAGCCAATTCCATCTGTCTGGGTAGTGGTTTCCGTAAAACTCTCCTACCCCTTGACTTGGCCCGTCGATTGCCGACATAGGAAGCCAGACAACCAGACTGTTTCTCTCCTAAACAAGCCTCCCCAAAACTTATCTGTCGACTGTTTCAAGTTGAAGCAGATGCAGTTCTTACCCCTTCCTTTTCTTCTTCTGGATCGAAACGGTTCTGTCTAGCAACTGAATTTGTTTCATCCCAATTCATCCTTATCGGTTTTTTTAAATAAATGAAAGTTGTCGCGGCAATGTCACGATGAGAACCGGAAAAAAATATTTCAGAATCACGCTGGCAACTCGAACTCTCCCTTTTCGCAGCAGATTAGTATAATTTCCACGGAACAGATGTGCATGTTCTCAGCCTACGTACAAGTAAGGTACGGTGCCATTCTTCTCCGGACCCGAACCGAGGCAGATTAAAAACCTGTTTCTAACCTTAGCAGCCTACGCGTTTCTGCTTTTCGACGGTCGCTCGCTCGCTTGCTTCGCTCGGTGGTGAATCAGTTCGCGTTGATGGTGGTAAAGATCTAATGTAGGAACCTAATCGAGGGCTGCTGCAAGCCACGATACCTTCTACTCATGCTGCTGCACACCCCTGCTGTTCTATTGAGGGTTCCAGAGGAATCATCGCAAGTTGGACTATAATAGCTAGGTGGGTACGTGCAGTGCAGCAGTTGGCGGAGTCCAATTTCATGGCTGTACCCATTCCGTTTGGACCTTTCCTAGATTGGGGTGAGAAAATTAAAGGGAATCATCAATAACATACGACTGAAACAAAAAATAATAAAAGCTAGTAAGGTTTCAGCAGAAGGGCTAGAAATGTTGCGTTGCGTGTACCGATTGGTCGTGGTAGAGATGGGAATGTGTTTTGCTTTCGGTTTTTTTGGCTGAAGCAGTTATATTGTATTGAATCAGAAGCCATAAAATTTCTGACAGTGATTTTAATCACAGTAAACGGTATGGTAGAAATTGAACTCTGATTGGTGAATGGTATATCACAGAAATCTAATTCACTTTGAGAGTTGTAAATCCTTAATTTTCAATGCACTCGTGTTAATCGAAGTGTTTTGAGATTGATATACACGAGTTTCAAATAAACATGGAATCATAAAATACGAATACTTTTTTACTAGTGGAGGTTCCAGGAAAAAAAACCTTTTACTTTCCCTTTAAATTTACATTAAAAAACAAGGATAAAATTTGCCGATTTATAACCCGCACTAGCGAAACTACCCCTGCAGCATCAATCATAGTAACCCATGAGTCAGCAGACAAAATTTGACAGCTCTATCAGTCGAACTCTAACCGTGATGGCAAATCAGTGAAGCAACTCCATTCAGAAGTGTGCGCGTTCAAAGAACGGTACCCCACCGCGTCAAAAACGGACCTCGTGCGGCACTTTGTGGACGCCGGATACGCCCGTTACGGTATCTACAACATCTTGGCACTATTAAACAACAATCAGAGCATCGATAGAAAGCCCGGTTCCGGACGGCCGACGACCCTGAGCGACAAGAAGCTCCAAAGGATGATGAAGAGGAAGACCGAGGGAAAGTGGCTACATCGCTGCGTGCGCTTGGCCGGGAGGTCGGTTCAACCGGCCAAACAGTGGAAAACCCAAGTAACCATAAGCATTAAGCTTAAGCTAGATAATAGCACTATATCAGCATAAATGTTGCTTAAAAGTTCTATATTAGCATATGTTAGGCATGCAAGCTTCATATTAGCAGCACAAATGCATTCAAGCTCCAAACAAAACTTAGCATTATCGCCAGCATTATATGCGCATTTAAGGCTGTTATAATGCATACAAGTATTTATCATGTTCTAAGCATACATGCTTTATATCTGCATTTAGTACTAATATAAGGCTATCAAATAATGCTAAGAACTTGTTTACAAAAGCATTGAAAAGTAATTTGGAGTCAACAAAAACCTGTATGGACGAGAATAAGTGGAAAAAAAACTCTGAAAAGTGGAAGTTATAGACGTAAAGTTAAATTGTATCAAAACTACGATACTTATAAACTTAACACACATATTGATGATTTGGTTCTAGAAACAACTGCATCTCCAATTAGCCAGTTCTACGCCTATAAATTCGTTCATAGATACGGGGATGAAAGCTATAACAATTCTCGAACCGCTTATAACCAGGTACAGGCAGCGGTCCAACCATGCATGATGATACCTTGGTTCAAGACGCAGTACAGGATATTTTCGCAGTATATTGTATTTACAAAATTTTACTTTACGCATACAAATAAACCCGTTCATTACTAATAATATGAATTTACACTAAGTGAATGAAATTTATAGCTCATTATTGCATGCATTATCCTCCTTTATTTTGATAATACCATCAATAAGAAGAAGCAAAAAAAGAAACAGTTCCTAAATAAATCGGAAATAGACAGTTGATCAATGCAGCATAATAGCATTAGCAGTGCCAAAAAGGGCTATCAAAACTGACAGTTATGTTGAGGTGCATTAATATAGCATTACTAATGCTAATTACGAGCTGTCACTTCTGCACTATATAAGCAAGTTATTTCGCCTTTCTTAGCATTATATTAGCATTATATCTAAATATAGAGCTTCAAGGCATTTAAGTGCTGCTTTATATACAGATATAAACTTTTAGTGCTTAATGGTTACTTGGGAAGTACCTGGCGAACATGAACGTACATGTCAGGAAGCGGAAGTCGCGTCCACTGGTGTCGGAACTGCAGGCAGCGGCTGAATAAGATTGTCAACTCGTGGTGATTTTCTGGCTTGCTAACGGCGTGGGTTTTCATGCGTTTCCCAGTAACGCTTCCGATGTGAGACGGACTAGAAACTCATTTCCAAAACTTCTACATTGATTTTCTTGACGATAGCAATATGTTTCTTACGACCTATTGAAAATTTGCTCTAGAAATGTGTTTCACAGTTTTATAAAAAAAAACCCGTAATTTTTTGCGTTGTCTAATGCACATAAAGGATAAATGCCTCAATATAGTCTGTTGTATGAAAGCTTACAAACATTGTTGTATGGCGCATGCAAGATTGCAAACAATTTCGTTATTTACACTTTCTTTGGCTTGAAATTAAACGAGAGGAAATTTTACGCGCCTGTTAAAATTCATTATTTTTTTTCTGTGTTTTGTTATCAAGTGGTATCCAGGAAAATGGCTGTTGAACAGTAACGCAGTGCTGTGATTGCCTTGTTCAGAGCTGGAATACGGCAGAAGAAAAAAGTTCGTGAGCTGTCCGATTTACGTTTGTGCAGAAGTTGTGTACACCGTACAGCCAAAAGATACCTGGAGACCGGCAGTAGCTATGAACGGTATAAGGAGTGTATCGAAAAGTAGTTATAAACTTCCAAATAATAAAATAGGCATGAAAACATGGTTAAAATTAACATACTATTTCAGTTTATTATAGCTTAACATGTTTACATAAGATCCAAACGGAAAAACTAGTCATCATGTTCATTTCTGTAGAATGCCCGTACCTTTGATTTGACACCTGCCATCAAATTCTGCACAGTGACCTTTGTGCACTTCCTGGATGCCGCTGCCCAATTTTTCTTAAAATCGGTCATGTTTTGGGACACTGTACCATCCTTCTTAAATATACGCTTGACTATTGCCCAATAGCGTTCGATCGGTCGCAACTGGGGACAGTTTGGTGGGTTGATGTCTTTTTCTACGAACTTGATGTTATTCTCCGTCAGCCACTGTAGAGTGGATTTGGCGTAATGTGCCGATGCCAAATCTGGCCAGAAGAGAGGAGGGACTGGTGCTTTCTATACAATGGTAGCAACCTGTTCTTCAAACATTCCTTTTGATAAATCTCAGCATTTATAGTTCCTTTTGTATAGAAAATTGAAGAACGCAAGCCACATGTGCAAATAGCTTGCCAAATGAGCACCTTCTGACCGAATTTCTCCATCGCAACAGTCGTATCTGCGGTTGGCACACGTTCCCCAACAGATTTAGTATAAAACTGCGGCCCCGGTAGCGTTCTTGAATCTTCTTTAACGTATGTTTCGTCATCCATCAAAATGCACTGGTCGACATTGTCCAAAATGCAGCTGTACAGCTTTCGAGCCCTGGTTTTGGCAGAGACTTTTGTTCCGGAGTTTGTTTGGGCACTTTCTGCTTTTTGTACGTCTTCAAGTCATTCCTGCGCTTGATTCGTTGAATCATTCCGATGCTGGTCCTGAACTTCTTGGCTAGATCGCGAGTAGAGGCAGATTTGTTCCGTTGAATATAATCCACAACTTTGTGGTCCAAATCGGGGTTGCTGGAGCCGGGTTTCCGGCCACTTCTTGGTAAATCCTTGAGGAGCACTCTTACCAAACTTTTCGATGATGCGTTTTACACTTGCCGGGTGAACATTTACTCTTTTCGCAATCTGGTTGTAAGTAACACCTTTTCGGTGCACCAAGTGTGCAGAATTTTCTTTTTAGTCTCAAATTCAATTCGCGACATTTTGAATACAACTTTATCAACGGAAATGAATGAACCGAATAATCATTTTTGACATGTAAACAAAGCAAATGGCGCTTACACGCTAAAAATATATACAGTAGTTTATGCGTAATAACGCATCGAATGTTTATAACTACTTTTCGATACACTCCTTAGTGGGAGGCGATGAGCTACTGTAGTGACACATGCCGTGATGAAGACGTAGTGCCACTGAATTGGTAGAGGATCTTAATGTATCGGATCGAAGTCTCCGTCGGATCCTGAAAGATAAACTTCAGACTAAGCCCTACAACGTCCAGAAGGTTCAAGACCTTTCGGTGAGTTAGAAACAATAAAAGGGTAAAAAGAGCGAAGGCACTGCTGAAGAGGGCGTTAGAAGGATGGTTGGAGAATATCTTGTTTACGGACGAGAAACTCTACACCGTACAGCAGTTCGTGAATAAACTGAGCGACAGAAATGGGTTGCCAGAAAGTGGTTGCCGACTGACGAGACCTAACGCGACTGGCAATAACTTTTCGGGCGTGTGTTTCACTAACCGATATTGTGTGGTCATTTACAGTCCCGTTCAATTATCTTTAGTTGTACTTACCTTACCAATCAGACCAAGGCCGGGGTTGGCTGTGTTGTATACAGAAGTTGTCTAAATTCTATTCGGTCCATATCTATGAAATACATTCACCAGCCTTGCAGTTTACGAAGGGTCAGCAGGTCGCCTTCTACTTTATCGACCAACCTCATTGCGCGCCTTCAATTTTTATTAAGATTTCGCCCAACATCCTTACGGCATGCCCAGCCCACCGTAGTTGACCGATTTTAGCGGGGTGTACGATGGCAGTTACTGATGCAATTCGTGGCTCATTTGCCTCCTCCATGTTCCATGTTCCATCTGCACGTCATCATAGATCGTAAGTTACACCTGTCGATCAAAGACACCAAGGGCGCGTTGGTCCTCCACTAGCAATGTCCATGTTTCGTGGCCGTAGAGGACTACCGGTATAATTAATGTTTTGTAGATTGTCAACTTTGTAGTTCGGAAAACTTTGTTTGATCTCAGCGTCCTTAGGAGTCCAAAGTAGGCACGATTGCCAACCATAACGCGCCTTTGTATCTCTCTGCGTGCGCCTCTTCCCTCCATTTATTTTGTTTTCAACGCATTAAACACAAGCCCAATCCTACTTGCTTCAGCCTTATGTCTGATGTATGTTTCTGCCTTCGTGTAAAAGTAACGTGCTACAGAATGAGCGTTGTCGGCGAAGTCAAAACTTGTCGGGTGTTTTATTTTGAAACGATAGAGTTGTTGTACATCCTTGGAGACACACTCACTGGGCTGTTCCTAACCTGTGTAACCTACGCAGACTTACCAATAAACCATACGGCGGGGCGTAAAACGGCATAGTGACAAATCTTCACTCCTCGCGATCAAAACTGCTCAAGCTCTTGTCAAGAGCCCACCAGGTCCTTTTATCTTGTCTAGGTTTGAAATTTTGACTGAAACTACGTAAGTGGTTATCGAGGTGACATTGGAACAAGAGCAGATCCACACACAAAAATATGTGGAGCGTCGTAGGTCGTAGAAAATCCAGCTGCGTCCCACAGATAGATCTGAAAACACTTGGAATTCCATCATTCGACGGTGCCCCGGGTGATGAAGTCATTCAAGTAAACTCAGACGCCCAAGCAGTGGCCAAGCAGCGGCATAAAACAGAAAACAGCTCATCCGGTGATGGCAAGGAAGATACTGAATCTGTTAAAGCGTCCACCGAAACTTTCGATCTGCGAAGTGGCGAAGAAGGCGGAGATTTCTGTTTGTCGAAAAAACCGAAGTGCCGGCCTCCACGGTTACAAGGTCAGGAAGGTACTTAACCGCAACGAGGAACAAAACACGGTAGCCAAGGCCCACGCCAGGAAGTTGTAATCGACGACAAGACTTACACCAAGGCGGGAACAAAGCAATTTCTGGGGTAGGAGTTTCTGGGGTGGGAGTAAGGCAGAAAAAGGTGGACAAATTCGCCAAAAACTTGTTGGTTTGGCAGACCATATAAAGGTGTGGACAAATGAGTCATCCATGCACCACGTTAGGTATCATTGCGATCGCCCGAAGGTAAGGCCGGATTTTGCATCTACACGCGACCAGTGTTAGACTGGTTCCAAAAGACTTCAACCCACCGAACTCACAGGAACTTTGTTCGATTGAGAAATTTTGGGCCATCATGATGTTCAAACTTCGAAAAATACCTAAGGAGGTATTCGAGAGCCAGCTGGTTTTGATGGCACAGCGAGTCAAAGCATCTAAAGAAGGTGACCCCACTAATACCCCAAACGTTACAAGTGGTGTCAAGAGCAAAGTATATGAATTTGATCATGGAGAGGAAATTCAATAAGTCAATGAAGTAGAAATCTAAAAATAAAAATATGTTTCATTATTTTAGAATACAGCCTTTAAATATGCAATGAAAGTGTGAAGATTTATTCTAGATTTTGACAGATACTGACAAAATTTATTTAAAAATCATAAATGTTAACCTAATGGGCCCTGCGTTCTAGCAGTTCAACTGCAACCTTGTCGTTGCTGGTTACAATATGGAGGGTACACATCGGAAAATATAAAATTGGGAACGTCACGAAATTACAGGGTGCCTAACGATTTTTCAAAGTAAATGACATGTTTTAGAAAAACTGCACCAGTTAGTCATAATTGCAAAAAATGTGTTGTTGTTAATTTTTGTTCGTGTATGATGATTTCATGATTTCATACAGACAAAATCGCTTTTGCTTTCGGTGACTGTAGCTAGACACTTCTGGAAACTTCCGTGAGCAAGTTTCAATCCCTAGATGCCATTATTGATACCGGGACTGCTTGGGGGCCAAATTTTATTCTCCCACAACTCCGGAACATTTACAGCAAGCCATTTCTGTGTTTCATGGCATTACGAGCAGGTAATCCATCTTGTTGGAAGATGAAATGACGGCTAGCAGCAACCTTCTTCATTTACGGATCAGCAACATTCTGCAGAACCTTCATGTATACATATAAATAAATAAAAAAAAAAAAAAAATTACATTGCCTGTTACCTTTAGTTCATGATCAAAGAAATACCGGGGCATTACGTTCCCCTCGCTGCAGACTACATATAGAATCATCACTTGCCTGACATGGCAAACCTGACTACAAGTACAGATACAAGTCTAGTACAAGTCACTTTTCATTCCTTCAAATCACCTTTTGATCCTGGATCCAGAATAAAAAGACTTTAGAATTGATATGATGTGGATGCTTCATCCTAATAGTTATTTAGCTTTCTCCAATCGCCGTGATTTGTTTGCAGCGATCATGAATTGGACTCTACGTAGCGCATACGACTTGTAACCAAGATTGTTAGCTATTACTCGCCCGATTCAAAAGTCTGAACACTCTGTTTCTCATGCCATGAACCTCCTTGACTTTGGGGGATTCTTTTTCTAGGGTATCCCGGAATCTTCTCCGATCTCGACAATTCGGTTAATTTTGATTTATCCATGAAGCAGGAGCTTCATGGAATCCCAGACCATCATCGTCCTATGATTGCTCCAGTGATATTTGCTGCAAAGTTTGGCCAAGTTGATTCTACTAAATCGTTCTTCACTGACGGATCATTGATAGAGGAGTCAGCAGGCTTTGGTATATTTAATGAAATTTATAGCGCCAACCGTAAACTTCAAGCTCCTTGTTCCGTATATGTCGCTGAATTAGCGGCAATACACTTCACGCTAGAAATTGTTGCCTCATTAACACCGGATCAGTACTTCATTTTCACGGATAGTCTCAGTTCTATAGAGGCTATTCGCTCATTGAGGCCGGTAAAGCACTCTTCGTATTTTCTCATGAAAATACAGGAGCTTCTAAGTGCTTCATCTTCGCGTTATTTTATCATCACCTTTGTATGGGTCCCATCTCATTGTTCAATTCCGGGCAATGAGAAAGGTGGGCAAAGGTGGGCGCTATGGAAGGCGATATTTGTGATCGACAAATCGCCTTCAACGATTTTTTTTACTATTTTTCGTCAACAGTCACTCGTCAGCTGGCAGTATAAATGGAGTAAAGGAGATTTGGGGCGATGGCAACGTTCTATCATCCCAAAGGTGTCGAAGAAATCTTGGTTTAGCGGGATGGATGTGGGTCGAGACTTCATTCGTGTCATGTCTCGCCTCATGTCCAATCATTATTCTTTGAACGCTCATTTATACCGGGTTGGGCTGAGCGACAGCAATCTCTGTGAATGTGGACAAGGCTATCAGGACGCAGATCACGTTATTTGGTCATGTGCTGAACATCGTGGAGTCCAATCGGGGCTTTATGATTCACTTCGAGCTCGAGGTAGACAACCCAATGTGCCAGTTCGAGATATTTTGGCTGTACGTGATTTGGAGTACATGAAACTCATTTATGTGTTTTTGACTAACATTAGCCTTAGATTGTAGTTAGTTTAACCTGTATGTTTACTTTAAGTTTTTTTTTTATATGTGTATGTGTGTGTGTTTTTTCTTTTTCAAAAAATGTTCAAGTCAAAAGAAAACCATAAATTGTATAGTTATAAGTGTTTAGATAATTTAGAATTTAAATTTAATGTGTTATGTTAACCATACTTTGAATTCCCACCCTCTTTCCCATCCGTAATTTGTAATCCCTATTAACCTCGAGACGGCCGCGAGTAATCGGCTCTATCCTCCTAACCATAGTTTTAAGATAAATGATGTATAAAAATATGAAAATTTGGCTCTGTAAAGTTAATTCGATTGAGCCTGTACAAATAAATGATTATTTAAAAAAAAAACATTTTTTGAGGAAATTTTATTTTGGGTTTATGGATCATTTTGCTAAAATGTTCTCTCACAAAATCAAATAAAAAATATGTTATTATTGTTGACCATAAGCCAACAAACCCACCTTTGCCCCAAAGCTGCTTATCAGTCTCTGTACCGACTACTTTGCAATCGTTTTGGACACTTTTTCCCAGTCCTTTGCCAATTTTTCGATAGTATCTGCTGATTTAACATGTTTTCTTAGATATGCCTTGTTCAGAGCTCAAAATGTCACGATTCGTAAGTTTTAGCACATATTGAACACCATGCTATGGTGTCTTTCGCAATATTCACAGATGCCAAATCCTGTCAAAACAGTACTAGACCATCACCAGTTCCTGATCATTGGCAACACTGATTCAAGCATTCCCGGATATCCGTATTAGTCTTTATTGTCTCAAACGGCGCCGATCACATTCCGCATTCGCAATTAACTTGCCAAACATGTTTACCCAATGTCTTGGTAAAAATAGTCTTATCGGCATCACCGACGCCCTGGCCTTCACGCACGGCATAATATTGATCTCCCGAGGGCATCTTATAGTAAAATTTTACATATGTTTCATCATCCATGACAATGCACACCGGTTTTCCACACAGTTGACTTTTATACAGCTGCTTCTTGAAGGTCTTCAGATTAGTCTTAGAATTACTCAGCTTTTTGGCAAAGCCATAATGATCTTCCGGTCCATTGGTCCTGGCCATTTCAAACTGTTCCGATACTCACACTTTCCAGTTTCGTCAGTTGACTTAGTGAAGTATTGAGAACGGAACACAATTTTTCCACAATCTGTTTATGCTTTTCGGGAGAAATGCCTCGATTTTTGATAAATTCGATACAAAAATCCAATTCCGACACACAAACTTGTTTTTCAGAAAATAAACAAAGACACACAGTGAAAATCAGCTGTCATTCGTCATCCGGTTTCGCGCAGTTTCGTGTAGAAATTGTGCTTATACACTAACTGGGACGCCCTATAATCATTTTTTTTACTTTTTTTTAGCCTGCTCCGTTCAGCCGTATTGGAACGGCACTTGTATTTCTGGCCTCACATTTACCGACAGAACTATCCTCTTTTTTCCGGTTTTTCCATGAGAAATTACTATTTGAAATTTTCTGCAAAAATTCGTCACGCACCCTATAGTCAACGTTGAACGTTAATAAATCGTTTAGTCCTCGATCAAATTTCTCGTTTCAATCGATTAAAAATATTTTCAGATATTGGTTGCATTATTCCAAAATTCTAGTAAAAGAAAAGACAGTTTGCCTTGATCTTAGATCAACAGTTTTGCACATTGAAAATACATATTAGTCCCAAGCGTCATCGGTTATTCCTCCAGTTATTCCACAGCGCAGCTCGTGATGCTTGCATAATTCACCAGCTGTGTTTCTTAATATGTGAAATCGCTAGGTGTCTGAAAATCATGTCTTTTAGAAAACGATTAAAATGAACCAAGTATGTTATTCCAAAGTTTTTGAAAACTAAGTCCACAAATAATTGTGCAGCCAAATGTTCACTCTCTTGAAGGGGATTGCAAAAACCGCTCGACAGTTATTGATAATGGATTTAGCTTGTGGGTATGGTAACTCATTTCCAAATCCAAAACAAGACAAAGTATCTCCACAATTCGTAATAAATATTTAACAACTTAGGAAACCGCAACAAATGTTACCATTACGGAATTCTTCCCGTTCGTCGTATGAAAACACAAACTTGTCTTCACACCCTCTCGAAGAATAATACGCAAATTGCACAACTCGCTTTGGACCGGAACGAGTCCAACCCTTTTGCTGCCTCTGCTGTTGCTCATTTTACACTTTCAAGTGCTAGAAAGCATGGCGTGGCGAAGTAGTTGAGAAGGAGTCTCTCCTTCTCGACACACTCGCAGCTCGCTGCTCAGACGGGGAAGATAAATGTCTCATTAGTCGGACAAGGGAAAATAAAACCGAAACCCCGGAATATGCCAGTATCCTTTCGGAAGGATTCATCCTTGTGGCTTTCGAACAGCAGGGCGATAATTAAAATTTAAATTACACACACGCAACACCAAGTGGCAATTCAACACCAAGCGACGCGACGAAGACAATAAAATTGTAGGGGCGTTAGGGGCATGATGAGCAGAAGACGGGGCGAAATTAGCACGATTAGTTTTACGAAAACCGTGCTGTTTTAAAGAAATATTAAAAGATAGTCGCTAAAGAGTTTACCAGACATAGCATTTAACGTTTGCAATAAAAAAATGGACATTTTTCGGATGTTGATAAAAAGCTAAGACAGATAATTGCTCTTGGTAGATTTCCCATGAGAGGTACTTATTTAAGCTTACTTGGAAAAAAATTCTACGCCCTTGCGAGCGGCCTTCCGGCAGTTAGCCGGAACATTCGCCATGGCGGGCGAAAACATAGGGCATGTTTTTGAGTACATTTTTCGTTTTATTTATCAATTCCTCCTTTGTTTACGCTACAAAATTGTTGGGGTAGATCTTACGCTTCAGGTTGGCTCGGAAATTCTCGATGCGACGCAGCTGGAGGACGTTGGGCGGGTTCGCCGACTTGGGTACCACATAGATATTCAGCCACTCCATCTCCTCCAACGATCGCTTTGAGTAGTGGGCCGATGCCAGATCCGGCCAGAACACCGCGTCTTCGCCCTTATGGTATTTCTTGATGAACTATAGATTTCCACGTTCACGGCCTGTCGGTAGCGAAAGAAGCGCGACTTTGACATCACATTCTCGCTGATTGTCAGCCACAGCAGTACCTTCTTGGGAAACTTGGTGTGTGAAATGAACTTCACCTCAGAGCTCACTTCCTTCGTGGGGGAAATAAAATACGAAGTGCCCTGCCAGTCGTTGCCATCCAGGGTGAGATAGGTCTCCGCGTCCATCACCACCGCCACGTCGTGATTCGCCGGGGAAATCGAGTTGACCATCTTATTCAGCCGCTGCCGCTGCGTCATTGCCTATAGCTCCGAAACCAGTGGATGCAACTTCCGCTTCCTGGCATGTATGTTCATGTTCGCCAGGTACTTTTTCACTGTTGGCCGATTGAACCGACCTCCCGGTTAAGCGCACGCAGTGATGTATCCACTTTTCCCTCGGACTTCCTTTTCAGCATCCTTTGGAGCTTCTTGTCGCTTAGGTTCGTCGGCCGTCCGGAACCGGGCTTTCTTTCGATGCTCTGATTGTTGTCTTATAGTGCCACGGTGTTGCAGGAACACAAAGTGCCGCACGATGTCCGTTTTCGACGCGGCGGGGTGCCGTTCTTTAAGCGCGCAAACTTCTGAACAGAGTTGCTTCACTGTTTTTGCCATCACGGTTAGAATTCGACAGATAGATCAGTCAAATTTTGTCTGCTGACTCATGGGTTTCTATGATCTATGCTGCAGGGGTAGTTTTGTCAGGGCGGGTGAAGGTAAACCCATGAAAATTCAGCAATTTCTGTCTATTTTTTTTAAAGCAAACGTTATCATATGTAAGAAAAAGAATACAAAATCAACCAATAGAAAATTTCATTTCCTTTCGACGCAATGCCATTTTATATTTGCTTAACTTAATTGGGGCAACTCTTCTTTCTTGGCGTTTCAAGCTTATTGCTTTCGCAATTAGCTTATTGCTTGCTCTCAACTTAGTGTTCAAAATGCACTTCCACAGTAATTATTTAAAAGCTTTCGATGCCAGGTACAATTTTTGCATTCGTATGATTGTGTGGCAAGTTCAATCAGACCCTAGGTTCTTGGCGATTTTACCACTGGGTATCTTAGCCATTTAACACCTACTCCATGTCTGAGCCATTTAGCTACCATCTACCTTGGTAAAGCCATTTAGCTAACACGTAATCGACTCAAGTAGTCCCCCACGGTGGTCTATTCCGACAGAGGCTTCCCCGGCAGTGGAAGTTTTCCCATAAACAAACCACAGTGAGCCATTTAGCTCCCACTACTGACGCAATCGGCTAGAGTAGTCCCCGATTGCGGATCTACCATACAACGACGGAGAGTTGCCCGACGATGGAACATTTACCGAATCCGACAACCCGAACTACTCAGCTAAACCACTCGCTTCTTGGTTCTCCCGCCATTTTCACTGCAGAGCCAACATGATCGCACTTTCTGCACGACACATTCTATAGACGACGTTAACTGGGCTGGTATCTGCCCCGCTGATGGCTAGCATCTCGCTTCCGAGATGGTGAGCAGACGTTCTCCGGTGTCTTTTGGACGTCTGCGCACGCCGGACAGCACGGTGACGCAATTATTGCCTGCAGCAACCATGACCAGACGGAAACTACTTAAGGTGGAAGTTTACCTCTCCATACTTCCTTTCCATCCCGATCAACTGATTCGGTAAGAACTGGTACGTCTGCGGACCGTTCTTCCTTCGAATTCGCTCTCACCAGCTTACGAACTCCTCTGATATTACTCCGCTGATAACACGTACTCTCCTCCACCAGATTGATGTCAATTGGGATAATTCCGGCAACGGTACATACTGCCTTCGATGATATCGTTATGTACGCATTTGCGATTCACATGGCCATGAGCCTGAACGTACTGTCCAACATCGCCCGGTTTCGCTTGGTTTCCAGCGCTGCGACATCGGGGGACCTCCATATCTTAGTATCGATAATGATACACTAGCCAGTAGACACCGCTTCCTACTGCTAGGTTCGTAGCTATTCGGCATGATTCTGGCTACCGCGTAGATGGCCTTCACCACCTTCTCGCAGGCATAATCGATGTGGCTGTTGAAGTTTGGCCGGTCGTCGATCATCACACCCAGACACCTCAGCACGCACTTCGAGGCTATGTCTTGCACTCTGATGCCGATTTCTGCTCGCTGCACCGCATGCCCTGACCAACAGCACCTCTGTTTTGTTGTGGGCTATCTCCAGCTTCGTCCCTTGTATCCAGTTTGCAAGAATGCCGATTGCTTCAATCGGCATTTCCACTTCTCCCAGTGTTTCACCTGTCACTCACAATAGGATGTCATCTGCAAAGCCAACGATCACTACGCATTTTTGCAGCTTCAGAGTCAGCACTTCGTTGTACATCCCGTGTTCCAAAGTGTTGGGCCAAGGATGGAACCTTGCTCCACAAAGGTCTCGTTGATCAACACCCGGTTCTGAGATTAACTCTCCAGAATTCTGCACAGGACAGAGGCCCTCACCATGGTCAGTGACTCGGCTATAGGCGCCCAGCTGGCGCTATTACAGCTGCTTTTAACTTCGATCGTTTCAACGATGCAGTATCGATCGCCTATCCGCTTTTGTTTGGACTTTAGGACTGTTTCGACCATTATCCGAATAGCGTCCACCGTAGACTTCCCTTTCCGGAAACAGAATTACATCTTTGATAACCCTTGTTTGCTCTCGGTAAATTTCGTCAGCATGTTGAGGATGAAACTCTCCAGGAGTTTCGGGAGCGTATCCAGCAGGCATATCGGTCTAAACAATGCTATATCCCTCGGAAGTTTTCCTGGCTTCGACAGCAATACTAGCTTCTGTATTTTTCACCTGTTCGGGAAATGGCTTTCCTCTAGACATTTCTGCAGCACATCACTGAACATGTCCGGAAACGCCTAAACTTTCAGAGCCACGTTATGGATTCCACCCAGTCCGAGTGCCTTTTTCGCCTACAGGGGGGATATACAGTTAGAATGACCAAAAAATTCATTTTTTTTTATTGCATAAAAGGTTAGTAAATTTCCCGTTGTATACGCTCCTGAGACACTTTTTTTGAAATTCGAACTCCAAGTGTTTCTTTTCAACGTTTTTCGAAGGCCGAGAAGACCTCTTTTCAACGCGTTTTTCTCAAAACAGCATTTTCTGAGTTTATGCCGGTGATAACTCGAAAACTAGTTATTCGATTAAGCTGAAACTTATAGCATTTGTTTATTACAGTATTACCTATATGAATTAAAAATTATTGTTAAATTTTATTATTAAATATGGAAAAGTGTTATAAAATGGCGGAAAAAATGTGCATTTTTTCAAAACAGTTACGCCAAAAGTGCAATTTTTTGTATTTATTTTTTTTTTTCAATTCATCTACTAACTTTGAAATAAACTAATGTAATTTTTTTGGGTTAGCAGTTTCCAGATCAAAACTGCGACCAGGAGAGCCGGCACAAGCAAAATACAACGGCTTTTTCAACGCACTCTAACGGCCGCCATTATGTTGAAAAAAAATTGAAAAAAATATTTTTGTAAACTACCTGGATACACTTATAATTGTACAAAAGTTTTGATTGTTTTGAGTAAAAACTTCACCATGATTTTTTTTTCAAAAATGAGCTTTTTTTTCTCGTTCTAACTGTATATCTCCCCTTAAGCCCTCTCGCCACTGCCACGGGTTCTTCCTTCGAGAATTGCGTGCCCTCAGCGTAATTTCTTTCTTCTTTCTAGTCATGTTTGTGTATATAAGGAATTGCATATGTGTGTGTAGTGTTTGTTTGTCTGTGTACATCTGATTGTTTTTTGTAATGTAAACATTTAATAAGATTTATAATCAACATTTTAGTAAGGTGCACATCTTGTCCAGATCGTTCTCAGCCAACCCTCTTATCCAGCATAATTTCAATTTAATTTTATCAATACTAAGTTATTTATTTTTTTACTCTAAACCAATCGATGGATAGTAAGATTATGTAAAAGGGAACATTCATTAATTAAGTCACGCAAAATAGTTACTTTTTATAACCAACCACCACCCTCCCCGTCACATTTTTGGTATAAACCTTAGGTACTAGCATTCGTAGAAGGTGCCCATTATGCCCCTGATGCCCCTACCGATTTTCTTAATTGCACTTTGCTGGGCCCGGCTTTATTTCTAATGATAACATTGTACTGATGATACCATATTTTTCATGATGATAGTTGGTAGGCTTACACTTAGATGCAGAGGGTGGACTGCTGATAACTGTGATGTTTTTCGATATGATCGATGACCATTTTCCATTGGATTTGCGAAGCCGTACAGTCTCCCAATTCCACATTTTCAACGGGCTCGTTGGTCTAGGGGTATGATTTTCGCTTAGGGTGCGAGAGGTCCCGGGTTCAAATCCCGGACGAGCCCAAAGTTCTTTTTTTTTTCTCAACGCACAAGTATCGATTCAAGCCAAATAATTCTAACATTATATTCATCACATTCCCATCATCGAAAATATGACACACTTCTAGATATTTCCGGTTGCTGACTGTTGCGTTCGAGCTGTTCGGCTGAATCTTTTCCCCCTTTTTCTGTGATGTTTTGATCCTTATCGCTGCTTGAATGCGTGTTGCCATTAAACCATGAACCATGGAAGCAAACTGCGGGGACAGAGGAGAAGGGAAAAGGGCAGAGTTACCAATCAATGAATGGCAGAGAGACATACCCTGTGCGACTTTCGCCGTCGTACGATGCGGTGTGTTCAGTCAGATACTAGCAATAGCAATAGGCAAGTGGGAGCAAGTGGGTTGTGAATGAACCTCCAAGTAATCACCCTCATAATTTGATTTCACTCTTCGTTTTGCTTGTCGATTGCTTTATTTATGTGTTTCCATGTATAAGTAAATGGATAAATTTATTGATCTTTTTCTACTTCGTTATCCCTTGTTATCAGTTGGTGCAGAGCTATGGCAATGGAATGATCCTAATGATAAATCGGAACTATCAATTATGCATTGGTTGGTTGATTCCCGAAACGCTAGATTGTTGAAGTTGATCAGAGATTTATATATATTATGGACAGGTGACCAACGATTAGAATTTGTTGAACGAACAGTATTGATTGGTCATTAAGCACAAAAGCCAAACTAAATTTGTTATACATGTATTTTTATTGTATCATTTTCAAATGATATGAGTATGTTCTTTAGTTATTCAATTGTTTCAAATAAAGGGTGTCCACGATGAAATTGCCACACACAAAATTGATTCGCAAAATTCGAGTTTTCATCCGATTGCCATCAAATTTTCAGGGATTGAGAAATAACTATTAAACTTCATTTTACCATTTTACTCGTATTTTATTTACAGTCCATACGCAAATGCCCGCACCTTGGCCTTAACCCCGGCCAAAAGATTCTGCACAACCTGTGAATCAACCGTTTTTTGCATGTAAACCCATACTTTCTTCAGTTCCTCGACTGTCTTCACTACCTTAGGTCGTTTAAGAAGGTGCTGCTTCATAATCGCCCAGTACTTCTCGATGGGGCGGAGCTCCGGAGTGTTGGGAGGGTTGAACATTTTCGGCACGAAATTGACCTTATTGTCCGCATACCACTTCAGCACGTCCTTGGAGTAGTGGCATGAGGCCAAATCCGGTCAGAAGATTGTTGGGACGTTGTGGGCCTTCAGGAGAGGAAGCAGCCGCTTCTGGAGGCACTCTTTTATGTACACCTGTCCGTTCATCGTGTCCTGGGTCACGAAAGGTGCACTCCGCTTCCCGCACGTGCAGATGGCTTGCCAAACCAGGAATTTCTTCGCAAATTTGGACATCTTCTGAGTGCGGACATGCTCCGGAACACTGAACTTATCCTTGGCCGTGAAAAACAGGTTGCCGGGGATCTGTTTGAAGTCAGCCTTCACATATGTTTCGTCGTCCATGATGCAGCATTCAACTTTCGTCAGCATGTTGAGGTACAACTTCCTAGCACGGGTTTTGGCGGACTTGTTCTGCTTCTCGTCGCGATTAGGGGCCTTTTGTACCTTGAACGTTCGAAGCCCAGCCTTAGTTTTGGCCTTCTGGACAAAACTTCGGCTTAGGTGCAGCTTCTTAGCCACATCCCGAACGGAGGCGTTCGGATTTCGGTTGAAGGCCCCAACTACGCGGTTGTGATTTTTTGTGTTGTACGGAATACTTTTTCCTTCACTTCTGGGCTTCCGATCGGTGGTCAACCGTTCCTCGAACCGCTTAACCACTCGCGACACCGTGGAATTCGCGATTCCCAACGTTTTAGCGATGGAACGATGCGAGAGATCCTTGTTCTCGTGATGAATGCGCAAGATTTTATCACGCACGAGCTGTTCTTTCGACTCCATTTCCGCGAGTTTTGATCACAGGACTTTAAAACTTGCAGAATGTAAATAATGAACTAAATCCACCCAAATTTTCATTAAATTCTACCCAACGGTTAAAAAGTTAGAGCAATTTCATAGTGTGGCAATTTCATCGTGGACACCCTTTAGAATACAATCAAAAACTTCAAGTTGAAGAATTCAATACTCCGCAAAGAAACAGAGTTATCAAAATTTGACAGGTTTCTTCCGGCAAAGCTCTTTTTTTGGTAAAAATAATAACTATAACATTGCTGGCATTTCTTCTTTACTAAATGGTGTTCCGATCAAAATTTGGTCAAACAGTAATGTGTGTGTGAGTCGATCAACGTTTCTTTTAATGCGTCGAATTCTTTTTTCTTTTTCAAGTTCAGCTAATACAGAATATAGGAAAAATATTCAGCCAAGCTTCCTCTTTACCAAATCCGAACTGCCGGGTCTTTCGTTTAACACCTGCCATAAGAGTTTGTACATTTCCCTTGTCCACTTTATCCGCCGCAGAACGCCAGTTTGTCTTGAACTTTTTCTCGCTCATAACAGCTTTTTGAGTCTTCTTAAGGTTTCACTGGACGATGGCCTAATATTGTTCGATTGGGCGGAGCTCTGGCGTGTTGGGAGGGTTCTTGTCCTTGGGCACCACTTGAACGTTGTTGGCAGCATACCACTGCATTCATGGCCTTTTTCCGTAATGGCAAGATGCCAAATCCGGCCAAAATAGAACGGATCAATTGTGTCGCTTCAGGAAAGGCAGTAGACGTTTTTGTAAGCACTCGCTCAGATAAATTTCCTGGTTGACGGTTCCGGTCGCAATGCAAACGTTGCTTTTCAAGCCACAGGTACAGATGGCCTGCCACACTAAATGCTTCTTCGCGTATTTTGACAGTTTCATGTGCTTGAAAATATCTGCCACCTTTCCCCGTATAAAATTCCTGTCCAGGAAGCTGTTTAAAGTCTGCCTTGACGTAAGTTTCATCGTCCTGTACCACGCAATCAAACTTCGTCAGCATCGTCGTGTACAACTTTCGCGTTTGGCCGACGTGTTTTGTTCATCGTCGCAATTTCGAGTCACCACTTTTTTGTATGTCGACAGTCCAGTTCGTTTTTTAGCTCTATCAACGGTTAAAGGCGCCACTCCCAGCTTCTTTGCGACATCTCGGGCGGAGAGGTTAGGGTTCCGCTCGAAACAGCGGGCAACTCTTTTTGTCGTCGCTGTGGCCTCCGGCTCTCCAGGCGGTCAACATTTCACATTTCACATTTCGTTCACCGAACACTTTTAATACGTTGGTAACAGTTGATTTAGCCACATTCAACAATTTCGCAAATTTGGCGTGAGGGTAGTTTGGATTTTCGCCATGCACGTGCAAAATTTTGATACGTTGGTTCTCTTCCTTCGACGACATTTTGATAACTGAAGTGCTAATCTTAAAATCAATATAGAGGCATGATGCTACACGCATACATCTTCAAAATGAGGGTTGTGCAAATTTTATCAATGCACAATGCAAGGAATTGTGTCAAGTTTAAGTCGACAAAATTTTGATCGAAACACACTTTATTTAAGCCTGTCCACGTTAAATTTTTACTCACGGTACCGTGGTTTTGCTTTGCTGATGTCGGAAAAGTGTTGACGTTGAAAAACTTCTTTGTAGGCTTCTTCTGTACCGATACCTGCCTGTGTAATACGGCTTCGGCACGTAATCGGTTGCGGTGATCGATGGAGCTGTTGAGGATCGCCGCACGAAAGGATACTCGTGACAATGGTTGACAAATCGGTGGTGTCTTCTGGATTTTGAAAACCATCCACCATCCGGGAAATTTTCACGGTGGCACGGTTCCAGTTGAGCGGTATTATTATGCCTCCTAGTTTCCGTTATCGGGAGGAACACGATACGGTTCCGCAATAATTGCGACGTCACACTTTGTTTCTTTTGTTGACTGCCATAACAGTAGCTGTGCTATGTCGCAATGATTGCGGTTTATTTGGGTTACCTCTATTATTGTCGACCTGCTGTCTCCTTTTTATAAACAGGGCACCGGTAGCCCCCGTCATGTGGTCGTTTCCGTCCTCCTTTTTGCAAAGCATGCATCTCGGTTGCTATGTGCAGTCTCTTGCAAAATTACCTTTATCCCCGCATTTCCTGCACAGATCAGCTCGATAAGCATCTCACCTTTCTGGGTGCGCCTGGTTTTCACCATCCATCGCGTCAACCCCCCATATGTCTCTTTGTCTGTCTGTCTGTCTGTCTGTCTGTC
This sequence comes from Aedes japonicus, assembly GCA_034211315.2. NCBI lineage: Eukaryota > Metazoa > Arthropoda > Insecta > Diptera > Culicidae > Aedes > Aedes japonicus. The sequence goes on along the minus strand of JASCZW010000035.1, from coordinate 922,411 downwards.
TGTCTGTCTGTCTGTCTGTCTGTCTGTCTGCCTGTCCGATCGGCGTAAAATTTTTAATGGATGGATTTTTGGGGCCGAGAAAGGTGTTAATGATAGTTTGAAACACTTCCCTTTTCACAGGAGGAGTGTGGGGGGGGGGGGGACTCCCATACAAATAAAACACAAATTTCTGCATTTTTCGAGAACTGATCAAGCAAATGAAAACAAATTTGGCTTGTGAAGGTTTTTGAAGGCAAAAAATGATTATAAGTTAGTTCGAAACCCCTCTCCTTTCCCACACAAATGAAACCAAAATTTCTGCATAAGTCGAGAACAAATCAAGCAAATGGAACCAAATTTGGCATGTAGAGGTTTTTGAAAGCAAAAAATATTTCTATGGTGGTTTGATATGGCGGGGGCTCCCATACAAACGAAACACAAAAATCTGTATAATTCGAGAAATTATCAAACAAATGGAACCAAATTTGACATGTGGAGGTTTTTAAAGGCAAAACAAGTTTCTATGGTAGTTTGAAACCCCTCTCCTTTCTAAGAGGGTGGGGCTCCTATACAAATGAAACACAAAGTTCGGCATAACTCGAGATATTATCAAGCAAATGGAACCAAATTTGATAAGTGGACGTTTTTGAAGACAAGAAATGTTTCTATGGTAGTTTGAGACCCCTCGCCGTCCTGAAAGGAGAGGCTCCCATACAAATGAAACACACATTTCTGCATAACACGAGAACTAATAAAACAAATAGAACCAAATGTGGCATGTGAAAGCTTTTGAAGGAAAAAAATGTTCCTATGGTAGTTTAAGACCCCTCTTAGCTAGTTTAGGAAGGGGCTACTATACAAATGAAACCCAAATTTCTGCCTAACTCGAGAACTAATCAAGCAAATGGGACCAAATTCAGCATGTGGAGATTTTTGTAAGCAAAAAAAAATTTCTATAGTGGCTTGAGACTCTGGTGGTTTGACAAACTCCTGCATAACTCGAGAACTATTCAAGCATATGGAACCAAACTTGACAGGTGAAGGTTGCTGAAGGCAAGCAACGTTTATATGGTGGTTTGAGACGGCTCCGCCTTCTGGAAGATTGGGGATCCCATACAATTAAAACACAAAATTCTGCATAACTCGAGAACTTATCAAGAATGGAAGCAAATTTGGCATGTGAGGAGTTTTTTTTTTTTTTTTTTAATAATCATTTATTTGTACCGGCTCAATCGAATTAACTTTACAGAGCCAAATTTTCATACTTTTATACATCATTTATCTTAAAACTAAAGTTAAGAGGGAGGAGCCGATTACTCGCGGCCGTCTCGAGGTTAATAGGAATTACAAATTACGGATGGGAAGAGGGTGGGAATTTAAAGTATGGTTTACATAACATATTAAATTTAAATTCTTAATTATCTAAACACTTATAACTATACAATTTATGGTTTTCTTTTGACTTGAACAATTTTTGAAAAAGAAAAAAAAACACACACACATACACATATAGAAAAAAAAACTTAAAGTAAACATACAGGTTAAACTAACTACAACCTAAGGCTAATGTTAGTCAAAAACACATAAATGAGTTTCATGTACTCCAAATCACGTACAGCCAAAATATCTCGAACTGGCACATTGGGTTGTCTACCTCGAGCCCGAAGGGAATCATAAAGCCTCGATCTGAAACCACGATGCTCAGCACAAGACCAAATAACGTGATCTGCGTCCTGATAGCCTTGTCCACACTCACAGAGATTGCTGTCGCTCAGCCCAACCCGGTATAAATGAGCGTTCAAAGAATAATGATTGGACATGAGGCGAGACATGACACGAATGAAGTCTCGACCCACATCCATCCCGCTAAACCAAGATTTCTTCGACACCTTTGGGATGATAGAATGTTGCCATCGCCCCAAATCTCCTTTACTCCATTTATGCTGCCAGCTGACGAGTGACTGTTGACGAAAAATAGTAAAAAATTCGTTGAAGGCGATTTGTCGATCATAAATATCGCCTTCCATAGCGCCCACCTTTGCAAGCGAGTCCGCTCTCTCATTGCCCGGAATTGAACAATGAGAAGGGACCCATACAAAGGTGATGATAAAATAACGCGAAGATAAAGCACTTAGAAGCTCCTGTATTTTCATGAGAAAATACGAGGAGTGCTTTACCGGCCTCAAGGAGCGAATAGCCTCTATAGAACTGAGACTATCCGTGAAAATGAAGTACTGATCCGGTGTTAATGAGGCAACAATTTCTAGCGTGAAGTGTATTGCCGCTAATTCAACGACATATACGGAACAAGGAGCTTGAAGTTTACGGTTGGCGCTATAAATTTCATTAAATATTCCAAAGCCTGCTGACTCCTCTATCAATGATCCGTCAGTGAAGAACGATTTAGTGGAATCAACTTGGCCAAACTTTGCAGCAAATATCACAGGAGCAATCATAGAACGATGATGCTCTGGGATTCCACGAAGCTCCTGCTTCATGGATAAATCAAAATTAACCGAATTGTCGAAATCGGAGAAGCAAACACGATTGGAAATGTTCGGCGAAGGGCTGACATCCTGTGTTATGTACAAATGGTACAAGGTCATGAAGCGGGTTTGAGGATTCAACTCAAGGAGCTTCTCAAAATGTTCGATTACCTGAGGGTTCATAACTTCACACCTGGTGAGGAGCCGGAGAGATAATTCTGAAAACCGATCCGAGAGTGGCAACATGCCAGCCAGCACTTCAAGACTCATGGTGTGAGTCGAGTGCATGCAACCTAACGCGATACGAAGACACCGATACTGAATACGTTCCAGTTTAATGAAGTGCGACCGAGCCGCTGACTGAAAACAAAAACTACCGTATTCCATAACCGACAAAATCGTTGTCCGGTACAACGTTAGAAGATCTTGTGGATGAGCTCCCCACCAGGTCCCGGTAATTGTGCAGAGAAAGTTGATCCTTGGCTGGCACTTTCGCTTCACATACTCAATATGGGATCTCCAGGTGCACTTAGAATCGAACCAGACCCCAAGATATTTAAAGGACATAGAATGAGTTATCGGCTTACCCCAAATTTGAAGCTTCGGTTGTGCTGGGTTATGCTTCCTAGAAAAAACTACCAACTCAGTTTTCTCCGTAGAGAATTCGATACCTAGCTCTAGAGCCCAAGTAGACAAATTGTCTAAGGTATCCTGTAAGGGTCCTTGCAGATCGACCCCATTGGGTCCCGTGACAGACACTACGCCGTCATCTGCAAGTTGTCTCAACGTACAGTTGTCACCTAGACAACCGTCAATGTCTTTGACATAAAAATTATATAAAAGGGGGCTTAAACATGATCCCTGGGGGAGACCCATGTAGCTAAATCGTGAAGCTGTAGAGGTTCCATGAGAAAAGCTCATATGTTTCTCTGACAGCAAATTGTACAAAAAATTATTCATTAATGGTGAAAAGCCACAAGCGTGGAGTTTATCTGAAAGAACTTCAACAGATACTGAGTAGTAGTAGTAGTAAAATTGATCTTTATTTTCATGGTTTGTCTTATATACTAAGTTTAACATTTTAAGTGTTTTAGCCCATTGGGCTCTTCAGCTTTGTTTTATGTTTTGTGTGTTTTGGGTGTTAAGTGTGTTTAGTGTTTAATAATTTAATTTTTTTTTTTTTTTTTTTTAGTTCAGCCCTTGGGGCATTGTTAATATTAAAATTTGATAACCTACCTAATCTACAACTAAAACTACAATTTGAAAATCCTAGGGGTGGGGAACCAGATTCCGGATGATCTGGTGATCCGATGTCAGGCAGCGTGCCCTGTACCGATTGATAGACTCACTAAAGCGATCGTCAAGCATTTTTATCTCGGTCAGACGGTGGACCTCAGATGTTCTTGTCCTCGGAGGGGTGTTCATTATCATCCTGAGGAACTTGTTTTGTACTCTCTGAAGTTTCAGGAGATGTGTTTTTGCACAACTCTCCCAGATTGGCATTGCATACTCGATGACCGGAAGTATGATTTGCTTGTAGACAGCAAGCTTATTTTTAAGGGATAATGTAGACCTTCTGTTGATCAATGGGTACAGTAGTTTCAACAGAGTATTACATTTTGTGACAGTTTTGTCAACCTGATCCCTGAAAATAAGCTTGTTGTCTAGAGTGACACCAAGATAGACAGCTGATTTGGCCCATTCCACCGTTGTGTTGTTCAGGCTTATTTTACAATTCTCAGGCGGGACAAGTCTGGGAGAATTAGAGTGTGGAAACAGGATGACCTGGGTTTTCGCTGCGTTGATACAAATCTTCCATTCAGTGAAGTATTCTGACAGAACATTCAGGCTTCGCTGCAGTTTCGCGGCAAGCGCTCTTATTACCCTACCATTGTGGACGACTGCGGTATCATCGGCGAACAACGACAGAGATCCATTTTCAGGGAGCGGGGGTATATCCGAGGTGAATAGATTGAACAGAAGTGGACCTAATATACTTCCCTGCGGAACACCGGCGGAGATCTCCTGACTACCGGAAACTGCACCATGCAACGAAACACGGAATGTCCTGTCAGAGAGATAATTTTTAATAATCTTCACCAGGAAGATTGGAAGATTGTATCGCTTGAGCTTGTACACCAAGCCATCATGCCACACATTATCGAAGGCCTTCTCGATATCGAGAAGGGCCATAGCGGATGTTTTCGAAACAGACTTGTTCCGCCTGAGGATGTTCATGACTCGATTAAGTTGATGGACTGTTGAGCGACCATGACGGAAACCGAACTGCTCATCCAACAGGATATTGAGCTCGTCAGCAGATGTTAGGAGCCGACGGTGGATCGCTTTCTCAAACAGTTTAGATAGACCTGAGAGAAGGCTGATTGGTCTGTAGCTTCTGGAACATGAAGGATCTTTCCCAGGTTTCCGAATGGGGATGACTTTGGCTGACTTCCAGCACGATGGGAAGTAGCCAAGACGGAGGCATTGGTTGAACACCACCGCCAGATGGTTGTAGAACTGGGGGCTCAATTGCTTGAGCTCCAAGTTAAAAATGTTGTCGAAACCGGGGGCCTTCATGTTCTTAGAGGTCTTGATATAAGTCAACAGTTCGTCAGCTGAGATCTCCAAATCTTCGGAGAAGTCGTTAGGACTTTGGTCAATGTTAGTTATAAGCGCGCTAACGGCAGCTTCGTGTGGACTGACGATGTTTTGACCGAGATTGTGAGAGCTGACGAAGTGTTGACTTATCTCATCAGCCTTCTCTGCAGGTGTTATCAACCGATCCTTAGAGCCATTGCTATCTAATGGGATCAACGGTGGAATGGGCCTTGGCTTAGTTTTCAAAATTTTTGTCATCTTCCAGAACGGCTTAGCACAATCTGGGAGAGAGCGAATTTTGTCAGCGAAATCATTATTTCTAAGGTCCACCATTCTGGCCTTGATAATTTTGGTCACTCGATTACAGTGACGTTTGAGCGTTGGCAAACCAGTTCGCTGGTATTGCCTTCGAATGGCGTTTCGCAATTGTATTAAATCTTTAGTGGGTCTATCAATGGGTACAGAGTCACTCACCTGATCAATCATCGGTACATGTTGCTCCCGGGCCTGGGAGATCGCTTGCTCGATGCTCTGCAGCTGTCGTTCGATGTCATCAACCGAATCAAGGCGCATGTCGAAATCGATATTGTCGTCAACGTGTTGTCGGAACCTTTCCCAACTGGCGCGATGGTAGTTCCGTCTGGTGATACGATGCCGGTTGACCGAGGAGCCAACTTCGGCCACCACCGGATAGTGGTCCGAGCTGAGCTCCTGGTGTACGATCGGCTGGGCGATGTTGTTCCCCATGGTGAGAAAGATGTCAATTGTCGAATGGACCCCGGATCGGCTCAACCGGGTGGGAGTATCCGGGCCCAGGATGGTGTAATGCCCCTCTTGCAGGTCTTCCTGTAGAATAATTCCATTCCGATTCCGCCGGGTGTTCTCCCAGGCTTCGTGTTTCGCATTTAGGTCGCCGGCGATGATGAACTGCCCCTGCCTCCGAGTAAGCTTACGGATGTCGTTTCGCAGGGCCGTTGTTGTTCCGTTGGTTGTACTGACTTGCTTGGGACAATAGGCCGCGATGATGGTGATAGGGCCGACAGCAGTTTCGACTTCGACTCCGATGGCTTCGATAGACTGCAGCTGAAAGCTCGGAAGCAGATGGCAGTTGATGTTGTTACGCAGGGCGATCGCAACTCCTCCTCCACTAGAGCCGCTACGATCAAGTCGCACAATCCGGTATCCTGGGATAAAGATGCTGATTTCCGGTTTGAGATGCGTCTCGGTGACGATGGCAATGTCGATGGCCTTCCTGTTAAGGAAGTCACCGAGCTCCACGGTTTTGTTCCGGATGGAACAAGCATTCCAATTAAGAATGTTGATGGTGCGATTACGGTCCATACTTAAAGATGAACGTCATCGTCACGGATGTGGCGGCTTTGAGCTGTTCCTCCTTGGAGCGGCAGGAACGTAGTTGGCGAACAGATACTGAATCAAAAGCCCCCTTTATATCCAAGAAAACAGAAGCCATTTGCTCTTTTTTAGCAAAAGCTAACTGAATATCTGTGGAAAGCAACGCGAGACAGTCGTTCGTTCCCTTACCCCTACGGAAACCATATTGAGTATCTGAAAGCAGGTTGTTCGTCTCAACCCATTTGTCCAGACGGAAGAGGATCATTTTCTCCAACAACTTTCGAATACAAGATAACATCGCGATGGGTCGATAGGAGTTGTGGTCGGACGCGGGCTTACCAGGTTTTTGAATGGCAATAACTCTCACCCGTCTCCAATCATCCGGTACAATGTTGAGTTCCAGAAACTGATTAAACAAGTTCAACATGCGCCTCTTCGCGACGTCTGGGAGGTTCTTAAGCAAGTTGAACTTGATTCTATCAGCCCCTGGAGCCGTATTGCCACACGAAAGGAGTGCGAGAGAGAACTCTACCATTGAAAAGGGTTGGCTGATCTCATCTATCGAATTCGTGTTTTCGCGAGGAATCATCCGTGCCGGCACAGAATCTGGACAAACTTTTCGCGCAAATTTGAGGATCCATTGGTCCGAGTACTCCTCGCTCTCGTTGTTCGTAGTTCGGTTACGCAACCTTCGCGCCGTGTTCCAAAGAGTACTCATCGACGTTTCGCGCGATAGTCCGTTCACAAATGTTCGCCAGTAACTGCGTTTCTTGGCCTTGATGAGGCTCTTAAGTTCGCGTTCGAGAGCCGTGTATACTTCGAAGTGCTCAGGTGTTCCACGTCTACGGAAAACTTTAAACGCGTCGGACTTTTTACGGTAAACCTCGGTGCATTGCTGATCCCACCATGGAGAAGGAGGTTTCCTGCGAGATGACGTCCCTGGAACTGGTCGAGTTTGAGCTTGAAGCGCGCTGTCTAAGATCAGGTTGAGAGGAAGTTATATTCTTCCTGCGGTGAAAGCCTTTCTACCGTCGTTACGGCTTCATCTACTGCTGTCCTAAACTTTGTCCAATCGATGTGACGGGTAAGATCATACGTGACGTTAACAGATTTCGACGGATTGAACCCGGTGGCAACCGAAATTTTTATGGGCAAGTGATCACTACCGTGGGGATCTTGAATTACATTCCATGTGCAATCCAACGATAATGAATTCGAACAAAGTGTGAGGTCTAATCTACTGCCAACTGAGGATGTACCAGCCAAACGTGTTACTTCTCCATTGTTAAGAACTGTCATATTGAAGTTGTCACAGAGGTCATATATCAAGGAAGACCGGTTGTCATCGTACAGTTCTCCCCAGCCTGTACCGTGAGAGTTAAAATCTCCAATGATCAACCGTGGAGAAGGAAGGACCGAACATATATCTGAAAATTGTTTTCGGTTTACTGAGGCTCTAGGAGGAATATACACAGAAGCAATACAAAGGCTTTTATTTTTAATAATAGCCTGACATGCGACAACTTCAATACCTGGAATTGGAGGAAAATTCACTCTATAGAAGGAGTAGCACTTTTTGATCCCCAAAAGTACTCCCCCTCCACGCGAATCCTCACGATCAAGACGAATAATATTGTAATCATGAATCGGAAGATTGATTTCGGAAGAGAGCCATGTTTCACTAAGAGCGAATGCATCACAACCGGTAGTGTGAGCTAAATATTTGAAAGATTCCAATTTAGGAATCAAACTTCGACAATTCCACTGTAGAACAGTGATCAAATCCCCGACCTCATTTGGAAAATTATCCATCGAAGGAAATGATAGCTGCAAGGAGGGGCCACTTAATTGTCAATTGCTTCAAAAAGGTCTTCACTGTTGGAAGCATTGCCAAAACAATGCTTTTGAGAGGGTCAGAAATTTCAAGGTACTTGAAGATACCTTCGGCAATGTCATCAAATGAGAACAGCCCACTTGAGGAGGGGGCTTCTGTTCTTAAAATAGGGGCGACAGGGGTTTTGGATGTCCCCGGGAGAGATGGAAAGTCCTGGGTGTAGTTAGTACTACGGAAACCAGGAGGAATTGTGTTTTCCTTTTTTCCACCTCTTTTTGAAATGGGCAAGCTGGTCTCGGGCTTCTTTTCAACAACTTTCCGTGGGCGGACGCGTCTTCGCTTCCTTGAAGCACCTTCCGGAAAAGTGAACGACGTTCCCTCTTCAGCCGAATCAAAGTCAGACTCGTCATCTGACAGAGGAGCAAAGGGATTTGTATTGGCATCGGGTGATGGTGAGGCTTTTTTCACCATTTCGGCAAAAGATTGCCTGGAACGCTGTTTTAGCGAGCGTTCTAATTGTTCCCCGCGTTGTTTGTACGCCGGGCACGCCGAGAGAGCATGAGGAGGAGATCCCTTACAGAAAGCGCATTTTGGTGTTCTGTCTGCGCACGCGCCATCCTCATGTTTCTCCCCACAGTTGGAGCAGCGCGCCTTATTGCCGCAATGGGAGGTCGTATGTCCCATATGCTGGCATTTCTGGCAGATCATGACCCGAGGTACAAACAACCGCACAGGTAGCCGAAGTTTTCCCAACTCGACGTATTGAGGGAGGGCTGAGCCAGAGAAGGTCACGCGAAACGAGTCTGACGGTGTAAACTTTTTTTCACCCTGATTGGTCGACACTGCGCCAAGTTGGCGCACATCCAGTATCTTAACTGGTGACAGCAGAGGGTTCTTAAATCGACCAACCCCCCGCTTCAACAGGATCTCAGGGGTCAGACTCGTATCGGTGACCACACCTTCGATTTCAATACCCCGAGCTGGGATATATACCCGATACTCGAGTGTAAAAAACTGAGAGACAGCAATCTCATTCGCCTGCTTAAGGTTGGACACAACGACCCGAAGTTTATTCGGTCTTACTTTTATTATCTCGGTCACGGCCGAGAATCGCTTCGTCAGATCATCAGAAATCTGACAAACATTCAGAGGTTTCGATTTGGGCTGAAAATAAACAACCCATGGACCAGTTGAATTGTCTGGATAAGAACGTGATCTGGTAACTCTATGAGCTACCTCATCATTTCGTGCCATAGATGATTCATCTTGCGATAAATCATCCATGGCTCGCTTGTGGGAGCTTATCACGCTCAACCACTAACGTAATTATCTACAATCAATCACAGATAAACAAACTAAACCTAAAAAAAAAACTAAAACTAAGTACACTCTCACAAACACTATTAATCACTCTCCACACTCACACACACACACACACACACACACACTACGATGAAAATCACTTATCTTATATACTACTAAAATAACTTATCTTATATGTATCACGGATCTACTGCAGCTGGGCGACGAATGTGTGCTGCTGCTGCCGAGCGACGATGAGTGACCGCGTGTACCGTCTAAGCGTGGAGCTGAACGATCACGATGATGTTGCTGGTCGGTGGTAGTTGGTGTATGGAAGAATGCACGCTTCACACGATGGGCTGCTGGTATGCGTGCCGTATAGATTCGGAACAATATGGCTTCTCGATCGTGGCAATATTGCTAATTGCAATTAATGACGCTGTTGCACCACTTATCACACAATGTTCTCTTCTTCAGTAAATCAAAACTGATTTCACTCGCGACGATTCCACTGACGATTGAGAAATTCCTTTTTCTGAAGACTAAACAACTCGTAAAAAGCTTCCAAAACAACGGAAAGCGGACCGAACGAACTGTACCGTTCGCGTGTTCACTGGGCAAATGATGTGAGGAGTTTTGAAGGAAATGATTGTATGGTGGTTTGAGATATTCTGAAACGGAAGGGGGGCTCATACCAATGAAACACAAATTTCAACCAAACATGAGAATTATACAGGTAACTAAGACACAAAATGTGCATTTCTCGGGTAAGAAACATGTTCTAACAGAAGTTTGAACACCTTCTTAGTCATGAAAAAAGCTAATTACGAAAAACAACCATAAACGTTCCAGCTCTAAGGCCTGTACTCGAAAAAATGCACCAATTTTATCCATGTGTAACATTTTTGTTCGTGGGTAAAAATTGATGAAAATCTGGGTATAACTAGTTTGGAGTGCATTGTTTACAAAATTTTATAACAATCGGTTCAGTGGTTATTGAGATGTCATCAAAACAAGAAGAAAATCGCCGGAGAATTTTGCGCGCCGTCATGGAAAATCCGACTGCGACCATGCGATGGATCGAAAGACAACTGGGAATCACCCATACAACTGTGTCTCGGGTGGTTAAATCGTTTAAGGAGTCCCAGACGACCGAGTGGCGGGCTGGAAATGGAAAAAAATCGAAAACAGCTGACCCTGTGGAGGCCCGGCAGATGTTGGATTATTTCAAGTGTAATCCGAACCTTTCGAAACGCGACGCGGCTCTGAAGGCAAAGTGTTCCACCTGGTTCGTTCAACAAACCATGAAACGAGCTGGGCTTCGTGTATTCAAGGTCCGAACCGACGGGTACAAGAAGAAGAGGCGCGCAACGAGCAAGGTGGATCGATCAAGTAGAAGGCGACCTGCGGACCCTTCGCAGACAGCGAGGCTGTTGAGTGACAGCCATGGACCGAATAGAATGGAGACAACTTCTGTGTACAGCAGAGGCCACGCCGGCCTTAGTCTGATTGGTAAGGTAAGGCACCGAACCAGCGTGATCAACAAAACACGGCGGCCAAATCCCGCGCAAGGAAGCTGTATCGAGAGTGATTAACGAAACCGATGTGTGTGGTTATAGATGACGAAACCTACATCAAGGCAGACGCAAAGCAAATACCGGGGCTGGAGTTCTACGTTGTCAAATCACGGTTTGATGTTCTGTAAGACATAGGGAAGAAGAAAGTGTACAAATTCGCCAAAAAAATACTTACGCTGGCAGGCCATATGCCAATGCGGTAAACTGAGTAAACCGTACATCACAACGGGTACCATCAACAGCGAAATTTACCGCACCGAGTGTCTCCAGAAACGTCTGTTGCCCTTCCTGCGGTCCCCGGAGGCGAGACATTATTTTGGCCGGAGTAATGAGGGTTCCTAAGGGAAAGGTGCAGCCTTTCAACGATGGAAAGGAAATTGAATGAAGTAGTTATGCCGAAACATAGTCTATATGTATTAGTTTATTCCCTGAAAGTTTCAAGAAAATACGACTTAAAATAATTAAGCGCTTGCACCGGGTACATCTATAATAAAATAACACACGATAAACTATTTTGTCCACTTTATATGCAACATTGCATGAAAATGACCTTTAAGGTATGAAGTATTACAATAACATGGAGCCACCCTGCTAAAATTCCTTCCAAACTTTAACCTCGCCTACGACATTGATGTCAGACGAAGGCGTTGGAAACGTACATCAGAATTATGGCCGATGCTGTCATTCAGACCGACGGTGATCAATTCGAGGATGTGGACAAAAACGTAAATCTTTGCTCATTGATGACCACTGACAACGACACCAACAGAAAGATGCAAAGCTGACTGAAAACCATGCCTGCTTTGAACTGTAAAGGACGCAACGATCGAACATAATGCGGCACCTCTTATCGTTATAAACGAGGAAATCATTAGGTTGCGTACGGTGTGAGGATGTCGGACGACAGCACGATGAAAATGATTCTTGAGACCGAATAGACTGATACACGAAGAAGAAGAGAAGAATCACGCAAGGGCAAACCAGATCATTTTACCAAAAGTGTGATTTATGATTCCATGTCGAAATCATTGACATATTTTATGTTTCTTTAGGAAATAGGTACATGCGCTGAAATAGTGTGTTTATGTGTAATGCCTTATTAAATAACACGATTCGGTAAGTAGAACCATGGTACACCCGTCAGCAATATTTCCCAACCGAAGTATTGCCTTTCTATGGGAAACCCTTCCACGACTCTCAGTTGACAGTTATTTAAATTGCATTTTCAACAGAAGCATCGGCCGGCAGAGCACTCAATTAAATTACACGACTTGAACTGCTTCCCAATGGCAATCATCAAAGACCCGACAAAGAGCGCTATACTGTTAAATTTGAATGATGGATTCGGATTATTACCCTCTCTCCCTCTCCCTACGTTCTTCTTCGGAAGATACAATCAATCGGGCTTGGATTCGATACTTCATTCGCAGAGTCGTTGTGTTGTTGTTATTTATTATTAAATTAGGAACGCGTGCAGCAAACACCGCATTTAAAATCCACTCTTCAACATTTTTTTTTGCTTCATTCAAGCTTCAAACGGCACGGAAAGCATCATCCTTCCTCCACGGGTGAAATACACAACCATCACTACAGTCACAGGCGCAGGGGTGGTGGCTCTGGTGGTGGTGGTTGTGTGGAAATTGAGTTTTTCCAGTCAACCCCCTCACGCAAACAGTGGCACACACACACACACAAATATACACGCCGGATGCGGATAAGGCTGCACCCGGGAGGAATCGACGACTTTTACTTTGATGGGAAAACTGACTTCCCCTTCGTGAGCTGGCAGAATAGATCGAGGGGATGATGGCAAGTTTTCCCCCAGGTTTCGAGACGATGGTAGACTTCCTTCGCACTCTCTTCATTCGTTATCTTGTAAGTCGTTTTGTACAAGGCAGTTTAAAGCTCGTAAAATTTCCTACTCCAATCGATTGTTTGGGAATGTTTATAATGGAATGGTAAACATTGTGGAGGAAAATATGGGCACTTTTATTTTGTTAAGCTAAATTTTACAACGCGTTGATTTTCAATCTGTATTCTGACGATAAACACTTAAGACATTTCTGGAAACATAATTCTGTTTGTATTTTTTATTGCAATTTTCATAGGAAAGTAATCTCCTATATTTTTAGGCCTATTTTGGAATATCGCATATGACATTTCCTCGCATATGCCATTGTCCTGATTAAATTTCTAACACCTTCTTAGTTTCGAAGAGTTTCCGCTTGACTACAGCTCAGTAATTCTCTATTGGGCGAAGCTCTACAGTTTGGTGGATTGACTGTTTTTGGAACGTGTTTGACCTCTTGTACCTTACAGCATTCCAGGACGGATTTTGCATAGTGACAAGAGGCCAAATCAGACCGAAACAGAGCTGGAGAGTCGTGGCTTCTGATTAACTGTAGCAACCGCTTTTTCAGACATTCTTTCTCGAACGCGTCCTTATTGATAGTGCCGATAGAGACGAAACTTATCGCTTTTCGACCATAACTACATGTTGTAGCGCTCCGTGTTTTTTCCCTATAAATATAGTTTAATTTTGTAAATAAATTAATGTTTAGAATTTCGATCAATTGTGTGTGTGTGTGTTTTTTTTACTTGGTGGTAAAGCTTTTACACGTTCGGTAGCCAAACTCCAGCTACCGAATTCGTCCATCGTGTGCCAGACTGAGTGCCAAAAAGAAAATGAATCAGAACCCTACTCCTCTAAACTCCACCAAGAGTCTGACGTTGCCTGTATCCCTCATGCACTTCTCTTGTTGCCAGGCCTAGCTAGTCACGCTAGTTCACTGATCTCATCACCATAAAAATTCTGCTGCTGCGCACTCCGGTTGTAGATGTACTACTCTTCTTGTTGACCAGTTGGATGCCGAGGTCGATCCAGCGATTCCAGTTGAAGGGTGACTTCCGGTTCACTGGCGCCCCGACGACCCTTAACTGGCGGTTTGTCACAATCGATGCTACTTGGCATACTCCCCGACGGTGGAGATAGCCTACTGCGGTGGAGGGTTACCCGACCAAAGAATATCTCCGGAAACCGTTAACGAACGCAATGTGCTTGCTTCAATGTTGTCCGATAGTGTCGAGGTCAATCCAGCGATTCCGGTTGAAGGATTGCTTCCAGTTTCCTGGTGCCCCGACGACTCATGCCGGTGACTCGCTATGGACTACTCAGAATAGTCCCCGAAGGTGGATACATCCTACTCCGACGAAGAGTTCCCCGGCGGTGGAAGTTCTTCCGAAACCGATGCAACCCGGGCAGATGTCTAGGTTGGTCCTGCGGTTCTGGTTGGAGGATGACTTCCAGTCCACAAGCGCCCCGACGACCAATTTCCGATGCTTCTTCACGATCTACTCAGACTAATCTCCGGCAGTGGACCTAGCTTACTCCGACGGAGAATTTCCCGGCGACGAAAGTTCTCCCGAAACCGTTTTCTAGATGCTGATACGTGGCGCTCGGTCTAGTCCCCGGCGGTGGATCTAGCCTACTCCGGTCGCGCCCGATGGCGCAGATACTTCTTGTGTGTGTGTGTTTTTTTTTTTTTTTTTTTTTTGACTCGACGGGATGGAAAATCTGCAACCAGACACTGGAAAAATTCAGGGTGTGGGAATGAGGGTGCCAACTCCTCGACCTGGATCCAAGCAAGGTTCGGGACGTCTGGTGGTCAATCCAGATCGTCCGCGATCTCCCTACCCGACCACTTACGGTACCTGCCGAACCTCGCGTCATATGGTCCCTCCTCCGATCGAGAAAGCCAGTGTGCCAAATGTGTGTGTGTGTGTGTGTGTGTGTGTGTGTGTGTGTGTGTGTGTGTGTGTGTGTGTGTGTGTGTGTGTGTGTGTGTGTGTGTGTGTGTGTGTGTGTGTGTGTGTGTGTGTGTGTGTGTGTGTGTGTTGGGGACCATTTTTCCGAGAGCCCGGATCTTGTGCGTGCGTTGCCAAAAGCGTACCGTTGTCCGGAGTCCATCCAATGAGGGATCGGGGTTCATTCTATTTCGAGCGGTCATAGCAGAAGCATAGTATGCAAAAACGTGCGATGGTACGTTAGCCTTTTATCTCTGCTGAATCTCCCAGGACAGCACGACAACCCGTCGTCGCTTGGCTCTCGAGACCAAACGGAAGTCTTCCGTCCAGCCGCAACTCTCTCCGCACCTTTAATTCGGCCATACTGAGCTCGAGACACCTCCGTTGCCCGCCACACTATGGCACGTCTCACCGCCATAGCCACAGGCTTCAGTGCTTTGTCTGGTAGGGCGTTCCTAATCGCCATGTTCGAGTCGTCGAGCCCTCATCCAACGCCGTCATCCAGTCGTCGAGCTATTAAAAATCCTGCGCAGGTTTGTGAGCATGTTTGTGTGAGCATGTTTGTTTCATGGCCATGATTTGCTCTTTTTCGTACATTTTTATTTGTCTTTGTATTTTTCTTTGATCCATCGGACTTTGTGGTCTACATGCAATACTTAAATCTCATAAAATTCCTCGTGAAGTATCGCTCTCGGTCGAAGGGTTTGAGCAGGAGAATATAAACTGATTCTCGACAGCAACTAAGGAACATCGTATTCAGATAAGAGAAGCTTGGCAACAAATACAGATTGCGCGACATTCCTTCGTATATCCAGAGTATCCAACCCTAGCAGGCGACAGCGATCGGCGTAAGCAAGCAAGTTTAACGGATCACTCTATGGAAGGTGGCGCAAAGCATATCTTACGAATCTGCGTTGGACAGCTGCAAACCACGCACTCCATCCTAGTAGGGGTTCCATACACCAGATGCAAACTCAAGATAGAGCATACAAGCGAGCATTGGAGATCACCTGTTCAATGCTCTGCAGTTTCCGATCGTTGCCATCAACCGACTCGAGATGCAAGTCAAAATCAACGTGCTATCGGAATCTCTCCCATCTATGGTGCCGATTGACCGAGGAGACAACTGCAAGTGGTCCGAGCTGATACCTGGTGCACGACCAGCCGAGCGATGTCGTTCTCCATGTTGGCGAGGAAGATGTCTATCGTAGAGTGGCCCCGGATCTGCTCAACCGGGTGGGAGTATCCGGGCTCAAGATGATGTGATAGCCCTCTTCCAGCTCTTCCTGAAGGATGGTATCCCTACGGTTCGCATTTAGATCGCCGGCGAAGATAAATTGCCCCTGCCTCCGAGTTAGCTTGCGGATGTCTTTTCGTAGGTCCGTTATTAATTTGCTTCGAACGAAATGAGGGTGATAGGACCGCGAGAGATTCGACCTCAACTCCGATGGCTTCGATAAACTGCATGAACATATCGTAACATTACGATAGCACACCAATGAGCTTAACAGAAAAGTGATTCTGTGCTGAATTTCCTTTCTGTAGGTTGCACAACGAGGACGAGACGACCAGTTAAATTGTCTGTTGGTTTCCTTTGGGTTTTTCAACATTAATCACACGCGGAACTGGATTAATAGTAACTTGAAGTCCAATTTATTCGTTTGCACTAACTTTCTATTTCTACTAATTTAACTTTAATTCACAATTTTACAATATAAGTTTTCGTTTTAAATTTCACTACGATGCTTGCAGCTGATGATGACTGCGGGTGATGATGACGGTAGGCGATGATGACGGCAGGCGTCGTGTTAACAAAGAAGTCGGCGAGATCGGTCGTCCGTCGGTTTTTATAGATGGTGTCTCCATCTTATTTTGTTGCCGGAAGATTCACATCGCTATTTGCAGACGAGCGCCATGATGATTAATGATTCTGTAGTTGGTGCTGACGAACGCCGAAATCCACGTGTAGATGTCGTGACGGTACATTTCTTCATATGCGAACACTGCAGCTCGAAGCTCGGAAGCAGATGATCGTCCTCTATTAGAGCCACAACGATCAAGTCGCTCAATCTGGTAATTTGAGGTGGAGAAATTACGTTAAGGCTTGATGTGCGCCTCCGTAACGACGGCGATGTCGATATCCTTCCTGTTAAGGAAGGCACCGAGCTCAATCGCTTTGTTTCTGGTGGAATAAGCATAACAATGAAGAATTCTGATGGTACGTTTGCGGCTGGCGGCATTGAGCTGTCCATATTTCAAGCGGCAGCAACATAGTGACGATACAGTTCTTGGACGAAGTCCACCATTTGCTCAGAGTCGTAGAGCTGTCCATCAGCGCGTGGTTGCGTGGAGGTACTACAACCCGGATTGCACCATCTTGGAGGGGAAACCGGCGTGGGGCGGTGGCGTCTGCGTCTAGCTGCGGAACGGAAGCTGACGGGCGGTTGGTCTGGCGGTGGTTTCAATGGAGATGTGGCAGGTTTGGCACTTCATACCGAAGTTTCTGGAAGTGCACCTCGTTCATCGGAGGTGGCGGACGGCGTTGACCAAGCTGGGTCATGGTGGACGCTTCATCTGCCCCTTTTTTATCTCCATGAGGCTCTAGAAGTGGACAGTAATTTTGCTAGGCCGAAAGATTTGAAGAGAAAGTGAAAAATTAAACAAAAGTAGTTGAAATTGAGCGGAGGACTATTTGAAAGGTAGTATCCGATCAAGCGCACATTCTTTAACCATACTACCAAGGTGTTGGGTATGCAGGGGAAGGATGTCAATCAAGGGTCAGTCAAGTCAAAATGAGAGATAATGCCTTTTAGTAACGTTTTTTTACACTAAATTCACCAAATGTACAGTGTTTTACAGATTACTTATTCGAAAAATCATTGCGACCAACTCTATCTCGTCCACCATGAGAAGGGTTCCGTCACGATGACGGACTGATGAAAACACGGGTGCTGATGAAAACACGAAACGACATGTGCAAACTAACTCGGAGGCAGGGGCAATTTACCATCGCTGACGACCTGATCGTGAAACCTGGAGGAACATCCGGCGTAACCGAAGCGGTACCATCCTACATACTACAGGATCGTCCTGAGCCCGGTTACTCCCACCCGTTTGAGCAGATCCGTGGCCCACTCACCGATCGACATCTTCTTCACCAACATGGAGAACGACATCGCACAGCCGGTCGTGCACCAGGAACTCAGCTCGAATACTATCCAGTGGTGGCTAAAGTTGTCTGCTAGGTCAACCAGCACCATCGTGCCAGATGGAAGAAATTCCGACAGCATGTTGATTTCGTCGTGCAACTCGAGTTGGTCAATGACATCGATCGGCAACTGCAGAGCTTCAAACAGGCGATCTTCCAGGTTCGAGAGCAACATATTTCAGTGATAGATCAGGCGAGCAACTCTGTACCGATTCATAGACTCACTTAAGATTTATTACAATTGCGAAACGCCGCGCTCACCCTTTTTGGAAGTTTACAAAGACTTTTAAAACGAAGCCAAAGCCCATTCTACCGTTGATCCCAATAGACAGAAATGGCTCCAAGGATCGCTTGATAACTCCTGCAGAGAAGGCTGCTGAGATAGGTCAACATTTTGTCGGCTCCCACAATCTCTGACAAAACCTCGTCAGTCCGCAAGAAGCTGTCGTGAGCAAGCTTGCGAATCACATCCATCTAAGATTCAACGATTTGTGGAAGGAGTTGAAGATCTTAGCTGACGAACTGTTGGCCTATATTGAAATCTCAAAGAACCTGAAGGCCCTAGGTTTCGACAACATCCTGAACTTGGATCTCAACAATTGAGCCCTTAGTTCTATGGTCATCTGGCGTTGATCATTAAGCAATACCTGAGACTAAGCTACTTCTTCTCGTGTTGGAAGTCGGCTGAAGTCATCCCAAATCGGAAACTTGGGAAGTCCTTCTTCTCACAAAGAGCTATAGACCAATCAGCCTTCTCTCAGGATTATCAGAGTTGCTTCAGAAAGCAAACAACCGTCAGCTTCTCACAAGAGCCGAAGAGTTCAACATCCTGCTCGACGTACGATTTGACTTCCAACGTGGTCGCTCAACAGTTACCCACCAGAACGAAGTCATCAACACCCTCAGACGGAACGAGTCCGTAACTGATATTAGAGAGAATAGAAGAACGAACCGATCGCTTCAAAGGAATGATTTATAATGATCTATATTTCTATTCAGTTACATTTTAGACTACTGTGAAGGATAACAGCTTCAATCACGGGTTGATTGTACTCCTTCACTCCTACTCAAGCAGCAATGGTTGAAGTCTCATCTGGATCCAGACAAAAGTTTCCAGCTTCACCCTCGACAACGGTTTGGTCAAGGCATCAGCGATCATCGATTCGGTGGTGCAGTAAATAACCTTGATGACGTCACTGCTCATCAAGTCTCGGATGAAATTTTACCGCGTGTCGATGTGTTTGGTCCGTGGACTTCCTCCTTCGCATGCTCTGGTTGTCCTATCGTACTACGATTGGTCCTTCTGGTAGGCTTCTCACCAACGTTCTTTATCAATTTCTGCAACCACAGCAGCTCTTGGCAGGCCTCGGCTAACGCCACTTATTCCGCTTCGGTTGAAGAACGGTTAACGCACGGCTGTTTCCGAGCAGCCCACGAAATCGGTCCACCTAGGATACCAAAAAGATGAATCTAGAATTTGACTTACGGTCTTGGCGATCTCCAACCCGGTATACATCAACGTATCCTTCAAGTTGACCTGGTCAGCTAATGCACAGTGTTTCCCTATCACAGATTACAAATTCAATTAACATTTTTCTTGATAGTAAACTATTCAAAAGAAAACAAATCAAAGCTCGTTTCTTATAATTACGTTTTCCATATTAATTTCAACAATTTTTTGCAGAATGTTGCAGAAGATACGTGGAAAAAGTTGATGCAAAAACAGAGAAATTTTAACAATGAATGTATGAGTTATTCACGTTCAAAATCTGACCATTTTCGTGACGCTCCTATTTTTTAAAATTTCCATTTTTAATCCCATATGATGCTGAACGATGTTATCCGCATCATCAAAAAAAAATCTATTTTGAAGCTTTAGAGAATTATCCACTTTTTTTGTGCTTTGAGTGACCCTGCAACAGTGATCGTAAAATTGCACTGTAACAAACAAAAATAAAAATTACATAATTGACGTCGAAATACTGTCTGATATGTGTAATTCGGAAATTTCTATATGAGAGAATATTTTCCAGGTCTCAGTCTAAGTTTCAGATAGAGTTCAGAAACATCGTCATTCTTGCGAACACAATTGTATTATTCAACCTCATGTTCCCCTAACAGAGCAAACTCTTACATGTGAGAATCGTACAACACTCCAGTACAACACAACAGGATGCATCAAGTTTTTATCCCGGAAGATATCCTATTGTTATCTCTATGTCTGGAAGCATTGATGTTTGCAAAGAAACCTTCGTACACCTTTCGCTTGCACTGTTTGACACGAACCTATCTACTATGGAAAATTCTCGGGATTGGGAATGATGATAGACAAACGCAAACATTGCGGCTTAGCAACGACAGGATCCTCCCTCTTGTTGTCTTTGAATGCAAAACTTCGTAAGCTTTACTGCATTCTCAAGAGGAGATAAACTTTATCGAGTTTTATCTACACCATCAACCGGGAAAGCTATCAAGTGCCAGTTTTTAACAACCACCTGTCGCCTTCGTCAGACTACTTTGTTTTATGGCCTCCAACCGGGATGCACTTTTCGAGGAAACATTTCTTAGAATTAAGAACGCACCCACTTGGGGCAATTAAAAGCAGAAGAGTAGTTCGACAACCACTTGGACGCTTTCAATGTCCCTGTTCAGAAGATTGTAATTCATCGGATGCGTTTTCCCATTTGGGCGAGATTGACTTTATGGCCAATTTGACGTTTTTACGATGAAAAAGGTTGTCTTGTTGGTCTGTCTTGTAATCAAGCATTTACTGTTCTGTTAATGGACTGTTTTAATTCCGAGACACAAATGTATCCCTTCTAGCATCGCATGGGGTCAATGGTACTTGTCAACAATAATATCTGAATGATCTGAAAGTGGAAGTGAACGCAGAATGAAAAGCTGTTGGCCGTTAACAAGCACTGATTGAATATTAGGTTGTCCGACCGAACACGTACACAGTCAGACGGAAAATTGCGACGACATAACAGGATTTAAGCTTTTCCGAGCCCATCAAAAGTATAACCTCATACTCCGGACGATAAAATGCGTCGAATCCCGGATGGAAAATTTTACAAAACAATTCAACATTGGCGTTCAATCAAAATTAGCACTCGCGAATTCGACTCCTGAATGAAAATCGATTCCCATAAATGTTCATCAGACGAGTATAACTAGCTAAGGCTTGTTCACGACTAAATCTGGACACCCCTAAATACGTATAACTCTGGAAATACATCATCATCGCGTTAAATATTTCGCAGACTGATGAACGTATGTCTGTTCATTGGGTAAACTCAAATATTGGTGATACTACAAGCTTTTAGATCGAAGATGGCGTCGAAAGAAGTGCGAAAAGCAATTGAGTGCTGTCGCAATGAAAATCCGGATCTGTCAGTAAGAAAATTTGCAAAAAAGCTTGGTTTTCCTGCAAGCACTGTCCATAACGTTCTTAAATCTTTCGATACACGTGTGACAACAGCCACGAAGTCTGGAAGCGGAACAAAAACGAATCTCAGGAATCACCAGCAGGACGCAGAGGTGAAGCAAATATTGCAGAAGAGACCCGATCTTTCGGTACGTACTGTGGCTAGAAATATTTAAAAAAAAAAGATAAACAGAATGTGACGGCTGAAACCCGGGCTCGCAAGTTGTATCGTGAATATTTGACGAAGTATTCCTGCGTAATATTTGGTTTGGCAGGCAATATGCAGCTGTAGTCGAGCAAGCCAAAGCTCAATCACTACCGGAACGGTAATCAAGTAAATATACCGTGAATAATGCCTAAAGATGCAATTGTTACCATTCCTACGCAGCCATGACGCTCCTTCGCTATTCTTTCCTGATTTGGCATCTTGTCACTACGCCAAAGATGATTTGAAGTGGTATTGGCGCCTGTTATACCCTCACTTCGATTCCAGGTCTTTTAGGAATTTTTCGATAAGTAAAATTTCTCGACTCCCTGGTCATAAAGTATGATCGTTCTTGCAATCGAAAGCTCTCAATTAATAACTGTGGAAGTGCATTTAGAACACTAAGTCATTTGCAATTTGTAATTTGTTTATTTATATCAAGTCAAGAAAAAAAAACCATTTGGAATAATCCATTTTTGGATGGATTAAAAGCTAAACAGAATTACGGATCAATGTGACAGAGAATAAAATACAGGGTGCGGCAGAAAATAATGCGAAAATTTGTCCTATTTCTTTCAAATCCCATTTTTAACTAATTCAAGCCATAATATCAACATTTTCGAGTGTAGTTATCTATATAAAGTCCTTTTGAACAAATTTATTCAATGTGTCCTCCATTTTTATTAATAACATATAACGAGCCGACGCCGGAAGCCAGAGCATGCGTTTCAGACGTAGTCCTCTGACATTGACTGCCATGTGCGTGTTATGGTTGACTTCAGGGTTTTCACACTAGGCTGTGGTGTATAGCAGACTTGTGCTTCAACATATGCCCAAATCGAATAATACAACGGATTAAGATCTGGACTACTAGGGGGCCACAAATCCTTCGGCCAAAACTTCATGTTATCGTTCAACCATTGTTGGATTCGATTGGACGTGTAACACGGCGGTCCATCCTGCTGTAGAACAACGTTTTGGTCCTCGGAGAAGTTAACCTTCACCCAGGGAAGCACTTGGTCCGTTAAAATACCGATATACACTTCGGTATTAATTTTAACTCCAGCTTCAATGAAAACAGGCGGCATTTTCAAACCGTTGGACGCCACCAAGCCAAACATCATGACACCAGCCGGATGTTTGGTTTGAAATTTGAATTTCACTTTTTCCGGAACGTTCTCCATTTTCTGCGGTGAAATGAACCGAAATGTTCGGCGTGCGCGCAAAGCGCGGACGTCCGCTTCCCGGCTTCCGCTGCTTAGGACCATCATGCAGGGACTTTTCTAAGCGGTTAACTGTTGCCAAATAGCACCCTACCACCTTGGCAATCTCTTTCGGCTTCTTCTAGGCAAGCAACAAACTGGTGATCAATTCTTTCACGAACATTTTGACGAATTTCCAATGAAACAAATAGAATGTTTGGATGCAGCACTTGAAAGTAAACATAAACAAATACACTTTTGACAGAAATTAGTCACTAGCTACATGAATTAACCCAAAACTCAGGTTTGAACATATTCGCACTATTTTCTGCTGCACCCTGTAAATGTAATTTAAGAAGGTACTTGAAGAGAAAAAAAATGACTAAAGGAAACTAGTCGAACGATTTCAATACTTCCAGTTTTGGATATTTTGCATCATTTACCGATATAACCAATATCACTAGGCCACTTGAATTTAGGTGTGGCTCGAGTGGGTGTGAAATCAGAGCAACGGAAATCCATTAACTTTCACCTTAAATGAGGCTTTTCATAGCGGTGTTTCGTCCAGGGCTTGACCAGGCCCTACGTTGTGATTTTATTTTTAGTTGAGAAACGACGATAACGAACGAAAGAAAATCAGACTGCTTTGTCGATGATAATTTATTGCCACCGAGAGGCAGCGTGATGCTAGTAGCTCTCCAATGGGTGTAAACAATACACGCTTCCGGGGGGACGCGTGTTTGGTGCTATTCAACCACAGCAAGCACGTCGTGTGCTGCTTGAGATCTAACAAGCGGTTTTGAATGATGTTCGTGTTGAGAGTTGTTGCGCGATAAGCTTGAAATGCTAGAAGAAGAAGAAATGGATCAAATTAATGAAGTCCGATTGATTTCAAAATTTTCATGGGGAAATTTTTAGAGAAGACGAAACTTTTGTGCTCTACCCTGTTTTGAAGCTCGATGGTTGATTTTTTTCCATGCATTTCAATGGCACTCTAATACCAGCCACGTCCAAACACTTCACTGCACGCCGAGCTACTTCTTACCACGCTAGCGCGTGCATTATATTCGCCATTTTGACTTCGTGCTGCCAGACTAACACGCAACGCGGTTGGTACAACACCAGTGTCAGTGTTCGTGGTTCGGCTTCGGACATCGTGTTGGATGTTTCGGCCAAACACCACAGCCGAGTGTTTCCGATTGTGTCCGATTGCGGAAAACACGCGTGGTTTACTTGTTTTACTAAAGTGGTGATTTACAGCCACATGGTGGTGTGTTTGCAGTCAAGTACGACTCTCGTGCAGAACGGTCTGGTGTTTTTACCAAGGCTGTCTAATACAGAGTTTCGGAGAACATGTTTTTTTATGTAGTTATGTTAATCAAATACAGACCGGTTCTTTAGAACATTTTAGTACATGAGCTGGGTCAAATGGTGTAATAAACGTATGATGAAAATTTATGAATAAACTTCCTTATCAATTTTTATTTTATTTCAACTAACTTTATTGCCTGTCTTGACAGATACGCGTATTTCGTCTACGATGACCAGACTCCTTCAGTGTCGTGTACTAATACTTGACTGAAAGATAACCCTAGGAAGAACGAAGCATTTCTGAAGGAATGTCTAAAGTATAAGGTTGTACCAATAATTCATAGGATTAAGATAAGGACATCCACCCCAATCAACATCGTCAGGAAAATGGAAACGGAATTAATCACAGAGAGCATTAAACAACTATACAACAAACTGGACCGGAAGACTTTGGAGTGCAGTTCTCTGCACTTAAAGGTAGCCAAGAAGTATCCCGTTTCCAGGAGTGCTTATCCCGAACCAAGGTAGCGGAAGAATGCGAATCGTATAGGAAACGAACGGTCCTTGATAGGAAACTCAACAGGCTGAGAATAGAATCTCAACAGACACGGACCACGCATTACACCAAGGAATAGGCCACACTTACACTAACCATCACTACGACGTCGGTGGTCCAGTCAATCGAGGGACTGTTTATCAACCGATCGATGGCCGCATTCACGAAGAACAACTGACTCACCTCAACAAGGGATTAGGATACGAGGCCTAACGTGGAGACAGCAATTATGCACACACTTTCGACATATTTACGAAACACAGTCAGGAGTAGTACTTCAGACATTATTAAGGACGGTCAGGAACAAAAACACAGCAACGAGAAGGAAATTCCGGGTTTTACCTAAATGCAGACAAAGGGTACAGAGTCGTCATCATGGATAAACAGGACTAAGACAGACGGCTTCAAAGATCAGTAATGGAGGTAGCTTCGAGTAGACCACCTACCAAAAATGATGAAATACGTGGATAAAACACTAAAGGAGTGTAAATCAGTACAAGGGGATGCAGTAGTCCATCTTCGTGAACCAAACTCCATCCTTCCCAAGAATTAAAGGCTTTCCGAAAGTCCACAAACCTGGAAACGAAATGAGGGAGACTGTTTCATCAGTAGGATCTCCAGCACAGCAAAATCCAGCAAAATGGCTAGTAAAAGAATTTCAAGGCACTGCACTATGGTCCAGATCACGAATTTACGAGGAAACATGCTCCCAGCGCCTAAACTTGAAACTTTACAGCAAAGTAATGTTCTACAATATGGTTTGTATCATCAAGGTCCATTTTTTTATGTTGATTAAAATTAGGGTGGTCCCCATTTTCATGGAAATACAAAAACTAACTTTTTTATTTGCAGAAATAGACGTTCACATCCTTTGGCAAAATTGTAGCGCAAATAATTTTATGGAATTTTTATTAAGAAATTTTTTTGTACCTTAAAAATTGACCGATTTAGAGCAATTTTTTTTCATCAACTTAGGGTGTACCATAAAAAGTTGATTTTTTTGCCCTTACTTTTTTATTTCAATTCCCACCGTAAAGTTGTGTTTGGACGAGTTTTAGAACTTTTTAAGACGCGTACTTTGGTATACAAGTTTTGCCGCTAGCTTCAATAAATCAATAGTTCTTGAAGTTTTTCTTAAAAAAATACGCCCTTTTTAAATGTCGATTTTCATGATTGGGGCAAATACAAAAAAAAAATTTGAAAGGACAATTTATATTGTTCAACATATGTAAAAACTAGAGATATGTTATTTCTGTATCTTGAGAAAATTACATTTGAATCTGGAATGGTTTAAGAAGAAAAACTTCAATAACTATTGATTGGTTGAAGGTAACGGCAAATTAAATACATCAAAATACGCGCCTTTAAAAGTTCTACAACTCGTTCGAAAACAACTTAACGATGAAAATTGAAATAAAAAAATTAGGACAGAAAAACTTTTTTTTATGGCTCACCCTAAGTTGACGAGGAAAAAGTTGCTCTAAATCGGTCAATTTTCAAGCTACAAAAAAAAAGTTTTGATAAAAATTTTATGAAATTTTCTGCGCTACAATTTTGCCAAAGAATGTAAACGTCTATTTAGTTGCTCTAAATCGGTCAATTATTAACCTTAAAAAAAATGGTGGTGAAACTTGAAATAAAAACGTATTCCTATTTTTTTATGTTGATTAAAATTTATACGGAAATGCAAAAACTAACTTTTTTATTTGCAGAAATAGACGTTTACATTCTTTGGCAAAATTGTAGCGCAGAAAATTTCATAATATTTTTATCAAAACTTTTTTTTTGTAGCTTGAAAATTGACCGATTTAGAGCAACTTTTCCCTCGTCAACTTAGGGTGAGCCATAAAAAAAAGTTTTTCTGTCCTAACTTTTTTATTTCAATTTTCATCGTTAAGTTGTTTTCGAACGAGTTGTAGAACTTTTAAAGGCGCGTATTTTGATGTATTTAATTTGCCGTTACCTTCAACCAATCAATAGTTATTGAAGTTTTTCTTCTTAAACCATTCCAGATTCAAATGTAATTTTCTCAAGATACAGAAATAACATATCTCTAGTTTTTACATATGTTGAACAATATAAATTTTCCTTTCAAATGACGTCTTTAATTTTTTTTTGTATTTGCCCCAATCATGAAAATCGACATTTAAAAAGGGCGTATTTTTTTAAGAAAAACTTCAAGAACTATTGATTTATTGAAGCTAGCGGCAAAATTTGTATACCAAAGTACGCGTCTAGTTCTAAAACTCGTCCAAACACAACTTTACGGTGGGAATTGAAATAAAAAAGTAAGGGCAAAAAAATCAACTTTTTATGGTACACCCTAAGTTGATGAGAAAAAATTGCTCTAAATCGGTCAATTTTTAAGGTACAAAAAAATTTCTTAATAAAAATTCCATAAAATTATTTGCGCTACAATTTTGCCAAAGGATGTGAACGTCTATTTCTGCAAATAAAAAAGTTAGTTTTTGTATTTCCATGAAAATGGGGACCACCCTAATTTTAATCAACATAAAAAAATGGACCTTGATGATACAAACCATATTGTAGAACATTACTTTGCTGTAAAGTTTCAAGTTTAGGCGCTGGGAGCATGTTTCCTCGTAAATTCGTGATCTGGACCATAGTGCACTGGCGGCGTCGGTGCTGTAGTGGTAAGCGTGACTGCTACTTGGCACCCCAGTGGGTCTGGGTTCAATCCCAGTCGGCGTCGGTGGGTTTTCTGAGGCGAAAAAATCTGGTTACCATGTGAGAAAATAGGCCGACGGAAAAAAAAAGAATTTCAAGGTGTCTCCGAGCAATTCCCAACAAGCGCAGTTCGTAACTCTCAGGAAATTTTACAACATCTACAGTCATTAGGTGATATAAATGATAATGAAGTAATGGTATCTTTCGACGTCACGGCCCGTTTCCCTAGTATATCGATAAGGGATACGATTAACCTTCTATAAGATTGTGTGTGTGTGTGTTTTTTTTTGTTTGTTTGTTTGTGAATATACAATCAATCTCCAACAGGCTGGCAGTGCTTTTTTGCAAGAAACTTGTCTGCATTTCTTCGTTCATTTTTATGTTGATTAATGTTGACATTTTTAGCTCTGGAGATTGAAGGTGACGGCTCCATTGAAAATCCAACGACCCATTACAAAAATGCCTGTTTATACACGTACATTCTGAGGTCATCGTCATATACAATAAGCCCCACATGAAAATCTTCATATATCAAATGGAATTTTCACAGTTCCAGAATCAAAAATAGACATTCTTGATCCAGGCGGGTATATAACTAAGGTATATTTTCTATAATACAAAATGACCTCACCAAGTTCCTTATCCAATGCTGAAAAGTTCCTCTGTGTACAGGGCGAGGCACTATTAAAGATTGTACTCGAAAAAAATGCGACATTTTGTTTTGTGTGTAACTTAAAAAATAATTAAAATTTGGGTAATACTAGTTTAGAGTGTTATGTGTGCAAAATTTTTTCTGCGATCTGTCAAGTACTTTTCAAGAAGAAGATAAGGCAGTACTTTAAGAATAACCCGAACCTTTCCAGCCGAGACGTGGCCAAAAACGTCAATTCGTCGAAGTGGTTCGTCCAGCAGGCCATGAAGCGGGCTGTGGGTTACGTGTTTTTAAGGTCAGGAAAGCACCAAACTGGACTGACAAGCAAAACACGGTGGCCTAATTGCGTGCGTGGAAGCTGTACCGTGAGTGGCTGGTCAAGCCAGGCTGTCTCGTCATGGACGACGAGACATATATCAAGGCGGACACCAAACAAATCCCCGGCCTCCAGTATGTCGGTACGTCCCGCATGGAGGTTCCGGAAAAGTTCCGGAAGAGACAGATGGACAAATTCGCGAAAAAGTACCTATTGTGGCAGGCGAGCTGCGAGTGCGGACGGTACAGCAAGCCGTTCGTTACAACCGGCACCATAAACGGGCAGATTTATCGAGAGGAATGCTGTTCTGGCCGGATCTAGCTTCGTGCCATTACGCCAAGCCTGTAATGGATTGGTACGAAGCGAAGGGCGTTAATGTGGTCCCGAAGGAGGCGAACCCGCCAAATACACCAGAACTTCGTCCGATCGAAAAGAAGTTGAAGAAAAGCGGAAAAACAATCAAAACCGATGAAGCTTTGAATAAAAACTGGAAGAAATTTTGTAAGGAAGATGGACAAAGCCTCGCCCAAGATTTCATGAGCAGTGTTAAGAGAAATGTACGAGCATTCAGCTTGGGGGAGGAAATTCAATAAATAAAATATGTCAAAACATAGCTAATAATATATCGTTATTTAATCCCTGAAAATTTGAGAAGTATCTGATTTAAAATGAATTTGGTGATCATTTTTGTGTGTCTCATTTTTTCCGAGTCCCGTCTTTAAACAAGAAGTGGACAAAACAAAACTACCGATGCACAACCTTTCTGTCAAAACACGGAAACAACACACTTTGATCGGGAATCGTTACAATTCGCAACTTATTCTGGATAGCACTCGGATATTTATAATTTAACTTTTTATTTTGGTATAATAAATAATAAAATCCCGATAATAACGCAGCAAAATCAAATACCTCAGCTTCAAAGCACGGGTTGCTGCCAGTTTGGTTAACCTTCTAGAAGACTGGCTTCTAAAATAAGGAAATGATCCGGCATTGAAGCAAAAGGCTCGGATGTACCTTAAGCTGACTCGAATTTGCACGGAAGAGAACTACTTCAATTTCAGAGTTAATTCTATAAACAACTAAAAGGAGCCCCCGGGTAATCATCTATCTTCTTTCACCAGTGAACTGTTTATGGCAAATCTAGAACCAATCCTAAAAGAGAAAGGATTACTTCCAACTCATTGGTGGACATACGTTGACAACATCTTCGCCGTAGTGAAACAAGAGCATCACCCCTTAATTTTTCAAGTAACCAACAATCTCCATTAAGTTCAAAAGATATTAAGTTCACTCATGAAATAGAAAAGGATGGGAAACTTGCGTTCCTTGACCTTCTAGTAGTGAGAGAACCCTTGTCGTCATCGTCTTTAGAATTTTAAATCTTCAGAAAACCCACAAATACCCAAAGAGTCATCCATTATACCTTTTCAGCAACTTGAAAGCAACTTGAATTTATATGCGACGTCTCCTTTGTCAACTTGTTGTTCCAAAATTGATGAAACGTGTATCCATTCCACGACTTAGGGAATTTGGATTGGACTAAGGTTTCTCTAGTAGGCACAATCAATTGATATCGTTGTTAGGCTCCACCAAAGATCCAGTAGACGTATTACGCAAAACAGGGGTATGCAAAATCAAGTGTAAGCACTGCAGTAAAACATATATACACTGAAAAAAATCTTGTAGTTAAAACTACAATTTTAGCCGACTATGCCTATTTTCAAAACTACCATTAAATTACAGTCAAATTTAAACCCTAATGGCCCTAAATTCAAAAGTTCGTAGTTGCTTAATTAAGTAACTGTAACTAGTTTTAAAATGACTAATAATGCACATTTAAACGAACAAAATGCTCCTTGGATTGAACTGACAACCAATTTGTTTTATTTCAAATTCAATCTGTCCAGATTTTGTCGCGAACAAGCCTTGGGTACTGGCGTTCTGTGTTTTTTTTTGTTTAAACGCCACGTTGCCCGTCTGCTGCAACGAATGAAAAGAGGCAGTCTGCAGTCCTCCTAGCAGCAGGTCGTCTGTCGGTGAGTGAGTGGTTCTCTCATGGGAACCATTTTTCACGCTTCTGCAGAGTGGTTATTTTGTTCTATTCCATGTTGCAATTTCCAACAACCCGCACGCCACCTCACTTCATCAGGTTTCCCTATACAGTTTGCATTGCAGTTTTCACGCCGTAAACACACCACAAACTGAAGCCAGTTCCAGACAAAGAAACCTGCCAGCTATTGATATACACAAGTGGGCAATTTTGATGTGGAACCAAAATTCGAGAGGGTCGATACTTCAGTCTTCAATATAGATGTTGATGGGGAATGAAGCATTGTGATTTTTTGACCGATGACAGTAAAGGACCATATTTTGAAGCAATTGGGGAAATTGGTCATGTTCTTAAAACATTCTACAAATCTTAATTCTAGATTACAGAAACCCCTAGCGAAATGACAATAAGTCACAAATGCAATTAAAATACAGGGGTGGATTGATTTGATAATACATATTTTATTGTGGCTTTCACCATAACTCTTAGATCCTGCCATCGATGCTCTATTTCCATAAATCACCCTCACATTTAAACCTCTCCTGAAGGTTTCCATCGTTTAGGGTTTAAAAGCAACCTTAATCGCAGTTTCTATGCCTTGTTTTCCGTAAACTGCTATTTCTAGTATGTCCTATTGCTACGGTGCCCAAGATGGATCGAGAACCTTCGGGAAGCGAGATGAAACCAAACCGGAGAAGGGGAAACCGGTGAACTTCGCTCTCCGTGTTTATGTTGCCTATGTGAGCATGATGACGATGCGTTTGTGAATGTGCTGTAGCTATGTTTTCGTGCATCTTCATGATTTTCCTCCACACCGGTCCACAAACACGTGCGAGAACCGTGTGGCATACGTGACTGGCGAACTACGAACAACCCGAATGCCGAATCCCACGAATCCGGTACCTTACCTATTGATAGGAATCATTCACTTTCAATCGTATTTATCCGCCGTTTTCATTTTCTAAACCGATTTCGAACGAAATGCATTTTTACCGAATCGTGAGGGAAGTCCAAACATGTTTCACCACAGTTGCAACAAATCAAAAGTACTGATTTTTGTTTAATGGGGTCGATAAATAATGGGATTAAAGGAACAGCAATGGAAGAATTGAGAATGGTAGAGAACGGAAAATAAAAACCCAGAATAAAATCTACTCACAGCTTCAGTTTCTCTTCAGACGTGGGTGGATCCGACAATCCGAAACCCCTGAGCGGAAGTTAATCCCAGAAGAAGCAAAACAAAACAAATCTGAGCAGATGGCGACGACACTAATCTCTTGAACAGTAATAAAAAATAAGGTATAGGTAATCGACGACGCCGAAGAAATGATTCAACCGAAAACAGAGCACAAGAGCGGATAGACAGAAATCGGTACAGAAAGTGATATTCTTGAAATATAATAATGCTTATGCGAAGCATAAGTACTTCAATAAGCAGCCCACTATAATACAACCATCGGCCTGATTAGGATTCGCAGAAGAAACCTTAATCATGGTAACCCTTATAGAGAACAACACAACATTGAAGTAGATGGATGTTGTCTGGCCCATCCAGACAAAATTTACTCAAATGTGGTAACTCCATTTTTGACGAAATGAGTGTTAAGAAACTTATTTTCCCCTCACACTCTCGCTCTTTATTTGAGAGACGATGAGGGAATATGGCTATTCTAGTTCATGTTCAATTTATCAAAATTTGAGCATGAGCATGAGCATGATTGACCACCAGAGGTTACTTACTTACTTTTGCTGGTCCAACGTCCTATTAGTACCGCACCTGCGTCAAGATGCTTGTCTCCAGTTCCTCGAATGTCCCACACTTGCAAGGTCTTGCTCCACTTGGTCTAACTACCTAGGTCGCTGCGCTCCTTTGCGTCTCGTACCGGTCGGATTCGAGACAAACACCATTTTTGCGGGGTTGTTTGCCGACAGCCTTACAACATGTCCCGCCCATTGTACCCGTCCAGTTTTAGCGACTTTCTGGATACTCTGTTCGCCATAGAGTTGCGCCAGCTCGTGGTTCATCCTTCTTATCCATACACCGTTTTCACATACACCACCAAAGATGGTCCTAAGCACACGTCGTTCAAAAACTCCAAATGCTTGAAGGTCCTCTTCGAGCACTGTCCACGTCTCATGCCTGTAGAGAACTACCGGTTTTACCAGCGTTTTGTACATGGTACACTTTGTAAGGGGGCGTAGTTTCTCAGACCTCAAGGTCTTGTGGAGTCCATAGTGAGCACGACTTCCGGTAACAATGCGTCTACGAATTTCTCTGCTGTAGTTGTTATCCGACGTAACTAATTATCGGAGGTACACAAAGTCATCCACCGTCTCGAACTCATCTCCCTCGATTGTCACAGTTCTGCCTATGCGAGCTTTATCACGCTCGGTACCTCCAGCCAACAGGTACTTAGTCTTCGACCCATTCACCTTCAATTCAACCTTTTCCGCTTCACGTTTCAGCTTGGTGTACTGATTACCAGCCATTGGGACCTGCCGACAATGTCCACGTCGAAAGCGAAGCAGATGAACTGACCGGATTCATTGAAAATCATACCCCGCTTGTTAAAGTCCGCACGTTTCATAACACTTTCCAGCGCAATGTTGAACAGGCGGCAGGA
The DNA here is from genome assembly GCA_034211315.2 of Aedes japonicus. Taxonomy (NCBI): domain Eukaryota; kingdom Metazoa; phylum Arthropoda; class Insecta; order Diptera; family Culicidae; genus Aedes; species Aedes japonicus. The sequence goes on along the minus strand of JASCZW010000035.1, from coordinate 889,233 downwards.
AAGACCATCGCCTTGTTGAAGTCCTTTGCGTGTTTCAAACGAGTCCGATAATCCATCGTAGCCGTGATCATTCTGGTCAGTTTCCCGGGAAAAATGATATTGTTCATAATCTTCCATAGCTCTCACGATCAAAAGTATCGTAGGCGGCCTTGAATTCGATGAATTGGTGGACTTGATATTCGCCAAACTTTTGGAGGATCTGCCGCAACGTAAAGATTTGGTCAGTTGTCGATCAACCGTTCACAAAACCGGCTTGATAACTTCCCACAAATCTGCTTGCTAGCGGCGATAGACGACTGAAGATAATCTGGGACAGCACTTTGTAGGCCACGTTGAGAATAGTGATCGCTCGGTTGTTTTCGCATTTTAACTTTTTGCCTTTTTGTGTATTGGGCATATAACTCCATCTCTCCACTCCTCCGGTAGCTGTTCAGTATCCCAGATCCTAACTATCAGTCGATGCAGACAAGTCGCCAACTTATCCGGGCCCACTTTCAAAAGTTCCGTTCCGATGCCATCCTTCCCAGCTGCCTTGTTATTCTTAAACCGTTTGATAGCATCCTTAATTTCACTTATCGTGGGACTTGGCACGTCATCCTTGTCCATCATACCGACGAAGTCATTCCTCCTGCTGTCGTTTTATTCCGCTTCTGCGCTATTTAAGGGTACATCGTAGTGCTTGGAATGTTGTTCACAAGGGAAAGTCTTTGGCGCACCATGACCATTACCAGATAGTGGTCTGAGTCGATGTTGGTGCCGCGATCGGTCCAGACGTCTATAGTATCCGAGAAGTGTTTTCCATCAATCAAAACGTGGTCGATTTGTGATTCGGTCTGCTGTGGTGATCTACAGGTTTACCAGTATGAGTAGTTATGCTGGAAGTAGGTACTGCGTATGGCCATGTTCTTGGAGGCGGCGAAATCGATGAGTTGTAGGCCGTTTTCGTTTGTAAGCTGGTGGGCGCTGACCTTTCCTATAAGGAACTATTCATAAACCACGTAGACTTTTCAGAAGGAATGGGGGTTGACCAGCGTCCACGCTCCAGACAAAATTCAAGAAATTGTATGGAGAAAAGTCTACGAACAGGGAGGGGGGAGTCGGATATTTTGAAAAATAAGTCTATGTGGTTTATGAACAGGTCCTAACCGATTTGAATTCCTCCTCCTGTCCGACCTGAGCATTGAGATCTCCAATGACGATTTTAAAGTCGTTGTTTGGGCATCTGTTGTAATCCTGTTCAAACTGCGCGTAAAAAGCGTCCTTGTCGTCACTTTCTAGGTGAGGGCTGTACACGTTAATAAGGCTAACATTGAAAAAAAAGAGGTTTGATTCTCAATTTGCACATTCTGTTGTTGATTGACCACCAACCAATCACGCGCTTTTGCATTTTGCCCATCACGATAAAAGTTGTACCCAGCTCGCGTGTATTGCTCTGGTAGATGGTACAACCATCCCTATAAGTATGTACCACCATTGATTCATTCCAGCAAACCTTCTGCAGCGCTACAATATCGAACTTGCGGACCCTCAGTAAGTCGAAAAGAACGCTGGTACTTCCCAATAAATTGAGGGACTTACAGTTCCATGTTCCGAGTTTCCAATCGTTAGTCCTTTTTCGTTGCCTGGGTCTATGTCGAATGTTCCGGTCTGTATTTACATCGTGTGCTCCGATTGCTATTATTTTTTACAGCTGGTTTGGTTTCGTGCACAGCTTTGTTTAGAGTCCCAGACTGGTACAAGGACGCTAATTGGCCACTCCTAACATGGAGAACAGACCCCTTTTTGAGCCGCCCCTGACATGGAGAACAGACGCTCAGATGGCGAAGGCTTGGACTTTTACCCATATAGTGGGGTACTCGCTTTGACTGGGCTGTTTTCGGATATTTGTGGGATTTTGGAAGAAACTCAACAGAGTCCAACAACTGCTAAGCCCCCCCACATCCTAGACAGTCCCCGCTGCTTGTCCGGAGATGCTTATTTAATTCACATCTATCCTCCATATCTGTAGGCCATTCATGATCCACAACCTATGACCCACCAGGTGGCTTGCAGCTCAGCTTCATTAGTCTCCCTCTACTGGGCGGATTGCCCGGACCACCCGAGGTTGCTACTGCGTTATTGCCAGATCAAAAACCTTAATTTATCCTCCTATCGTCCTCTGGTCTGGTTTGATGATTTTGCGCATGGATTTTTTGGAAATCTTGGCTCCTTGGCAAGTTTCCTGGTGAAATGTACCGGGTTGCGAGCAACCTCCGACCTTCACTTTCCGGCTTTGACTGGCTAGGACTATCCTATAAATTGTATTAAAATGACATCATAACTACCACATTGGCACTGTATGGATTGGAGCGTGGTCATCCTGAGAATGTTGATCGCATCATGGGAAGCACCTAGTTGTTATTTAAAAATGATAATTCCTTGTAGTGTACGTCTCCATCAGTTCAAATACCTTTTGATCGAATATGGTCTTGTAAAGCTCAGCCTTCATTTTGCTTTTTACGGCGACAATTGGACCAACTCCATGCCAGGATAAAATATTAAACCCACTCTTCGCTATACCCAATCAAACTATTGCTTGCTTATCCGAACCAAAGCCAAATGAATTGATCCTCAGAGGTACCAGGAAGCTGGATCAGGCTAGAGTCTAGCCGCTAGACAATCAGTCTTATAGTCCATATTTTGTGGTAAAATCGTAGTTGATCTTTACTACAGGTTCCCCCAAAAATGTTCCGGGAGTGGCAAACGTAGCCAATGGCTTTCTCAAGCCTACCAGAATCATAATTATGAAAAATCATGCAGATAGAGCTGCCGCACGGCATGTTTTGGAGTAAAATCTTAAATGTACAGGTTTCTCCGTTCCGGTGGTGCCATGAGTGGTCAATATGGTCAAGGATCTACTTTAAGTTTATAAAAAGGTTTGTGATGAAAAACTACGACAAAAGAGGAGTCACATAGCATGTTTTGAGTAAAATAAAGTGTTAACCGCATCCACGACCTTTCATCAGAACCTGTTTCAAGGAAATGGCCATATCAGTCAATTTAAGGTCGATTGTTTTAATCAACGTTTCATTCGCTTGGTAAATAGTTTGTCTTTACGTGCGCTTACTAGAAAAAAAAATGTGTCGTGGGCATCTTGTCTCCCTGGAAACCCGGAACAACTCCGGTGTCCTGGGACCATGGCCAATTATGTTACCGAGATAATAAATTTCTGTTTGTCTGTCTGAACCTTATAGACTCGAAAACTACTGAACCTATCGGTGTGAAATTTTGCATGGAGGGGTTTTTGAGGACGGTAAAGGTTCTTATGATAGTTAAAGACGCCTCTCTTCTCTGAAAAAGGAGGCTCCCATACAAATGAAAGGCAAATTTCTGCATAACTCGTGAACTAGTCAAACAAAGGAAACCAAATTCGGCATGTGAGAGTTTTTGGAAGCAAAAAATGTTTCTATGTTAGATTTAGACCCCTCCCCTCTCTGAATGGGAAGGCTCTCATACAAACGAAACAGAAGTTTCTGCATAACTCAAGAACTAATCAAGCAAATGGAACCACATTGGGCATGAGGGGTTTTCCGAAAGCAAAAATTTGTAGTAGGAAGTATTTTTACTTAAAACTGGGTGCTTCCATATTTTCTGGGGAAGTCTTTGTGTTTCTCAAAAAAAAAAAAATCAACTGCCCTGACTGTGGTGCATATTACTGACAATATTTGACGAAGAGTCCACAGGTAAGGCTTAGCCAAAATTTCGGAGGTTTGGGAAATACTCCCATTTGCACCGTTTCGATCAGGATGAAAGCTATATAGAGTTACTAGGCACCGTATTGATTCCCTTTACTGACGACATCATGCCAGAAAACTTTGCATTTCTGCAATGTTTTCTGGCAATTTATTTCAGCAGGAGATTTTCGCAGTGGGTTTCGGATCGAGACGTTGAGATTCTGGTCCGGATCTTAAGTCCATCGAAAACTTTTGGGACATCCTGGCACGGCTTGTTTACAAAGGTGGAATATAGTTCGGAACAGTATCGAGTGTTGACCATTGCCTGTTGTTCGTTTATTGCCAAACATCGTTTTTGTACACAATCCAGCAAAGAAAGAACCTAACTCTACAATTGTTATTTGCAAGAACTGGTATTCCACAAATGTATAATATGAAACTACTTTGAACAATGTGTGAATCGTTCATAATAAAACTTGTTTAAAAACGTTTGTGCGTTTTAAAGAATTTTCCTCGCTGTATGTATAGATTGATAATCGATTTCTCCACTGTTGCATGGGAATCTCCCTCACATGGCTGGGTAGGGCAGATACAGGATAACTGCCACTGGATGAAGAAGGTTGATTCGTTGTTCTAAGTTCGCCCGAGGATTGACGAATTTCACCTGTCCACATTTTCCCATATTTTTTTCTCATATGTTCTATTAAACGAAGCAAGGATGAAAAAATGACGAATAAATAAAAATGCAGCGGATGGATAAACGATTCAAGGACTCACTGATATGTGTTTTCTCTTCTTTGGACATAATTCTTATTGATGAGGGATTTTGTGCCGAAGGGTGTTGGTTTGGGCTGATCTGTCGGCAGGATTGATGGAAGAACGAAACAAATGTTCATGAGTGTGTTTACGATAGGGAGAGAACGTATGAGAGATGGAGAAAAAATGCAACGAAAATGCATGGTACGAGAAAACGATTTGCGAAAGGCTCTGAATTAGACAGGAGATTTGGAGGATCAATGCTATTAATCATTCATGTACCGTAAGCCGAGGTAATATTGATGAGCTGGGCTATCGATTTGGGTTTCATGACAACTATCTGTGATTTGATAAATGACTCCAATGAATTATTAAATGTGTTTTTTATGACAAAAAAAAAGATTGTAGTGCTAAAATTGATTCCAAAAGAATACAATAGCTTTCAAATTAAAACATTCAAACAAACAGTTAAGAGCATTTCCAGCCAGAATAGCAATCCGGTTGGACCCTACTCTCTCCGATCTAAATGAAATGTTGTCCATATGTTGGTTTCTACCCAAAATTACGTTTTCCATTAAAAAATCCAAAATTATCCTGGAGTAATTTTCTGTAAGGGCGTATTTAAAATGTGGATTTAATTTTTTCAATTTTTTTTCTCAAACGCCTTATTTGATGAAAATGTTGTCTCCAAAAATTTAAAGGTAATGAAGTGTTCTACAAGAAAAAAAATAAACTGGAACTAAAAATATCGTAAATTCTTGCTAAAAAACATAAACGTTGATTTTCTCAAAGGATCCCCCCCCCCTCCGATCCTCTTAATTGATATTTTCAAAAGCTGAAGTTATTTCCTTAAATTTGGTAAAAAGTTTAAGACAATCACTTCTTTAATTTTTTAAATTTTTATTTTTAAACATTTCTAAATATTTTGAAAATGTTGAAAGTTATAATTTTTTTTATTAAGATGTACCAAAACTAGATTTAATGTATTATTTTTAATTAAAAAACATATAAAAACTTTTTTCATAAGACAAGCCGTTCTCAAGTTATTACGGATTTTAATATCACAAATTTATGTTTTTGCTAATTTATTTGGCCCTTTATGATTGTTAGTCTTGATGTCCACATCAAAACGTATTTTTCATAATAGATTATTGAAAAACTGGCATTTTTTTTCTCTGTCACGGCGGCAATTACCGTTTCTGTTTGGACTTTTTCTGTTTGGACGCGAAGGAAAAGAATCAAGTTGATGCTTTTGGATATGTGTGTGTTTCGGATAGTTTGGTTTAGGGAGAAAAGAAGCAATATTTCATACAATGTTGTGTTTTTTTTTCAACTTTCATTAAATTTATTACATTTCAGATCATTTGAATACATTAAATATTTTGGGTTCATTATTAGAATTAGAAAATAGCTTAGCTGCAATTTGGTTATTTGAAACTGGAATGTAAGAATGCTATTTTTGAGTTCCAGGAATTGGTTTTGCTTTGTTAAAAATTGGATCGCATTCCCTTTCCGGCATCTGTGTATTCATCCGTGGAAACATGGCAAAATGTCATTTTTGTTTCATGATCCTCCTTGCGATTATTTGCCCAGTCATAAAGTTGTCAAGCATTCGTTATAGGATGAAGTTTTCAGAAGCAGATAATTTCTCATCTCCATGTTCGTGTTGCTTAGCTAAACTTGCTCTAGTTGCCATTCTCTTAAGAGTACCTCCGATCGCATCCAGGGACTCTTGTCGTGTGAAGTTGCAAAAAAATGCCATTCAATTTCAATATTATGTCTATCTTTAAATCATTTTTTTATATATATTGCGAATCTGCTCCGCCTGACATACAAATAATCTTTTTAATTATAATTTGTAATTTTAAAGTATTCCAATATTTTTTTAGATAAACAACTGAACTGCTTTTTAAAAATTCGAAGGGGAAGGCCTCCAAAAAAACTAATATTTTATGTTTTTTTAGCATGAATTTACATTTTTTTAGTTTCAGTGTATTTTTTTTCGTTCTTAGAGAACACTTAATGACCTGCAACTTCTTTTCAAACAAAATTTTGATCAGAGTAATCGTTTACATGTTATGATTTAAAAAAAACATTTTTCACATAAACCCTTATTGGAAATTAGTCCAGGAAACAATTGAATTTTTTAATGAAAAATGTTATCTTGGGTATAAACTTACATATGGACAAAATTTCATTCAAACCGGAAACTGTCGAGACAAAATCAATATATTTTTTAGCGTTTCTGGCTGGATATGCTCTTCATAAATTGCACTGACTGATGTCTTTAACATCAGAGCATCTTCCATTGTCTGCCCATGTTCCAATAAACTGAACCATTTCTTCAATATTGGTCAAATATTCCATCCCAGAAACATTACTGGTGTGCTGTGGAACGAATGTGGTTCATCTTTTCATCCTTTTCACCCTTTTCATCTTTTCTATTGAAATCAAGAATATAATAATTGTATAAAATATGGACTCAGAGAAGAAAATTCATCCAAAATCATTTCTAAAATTCCACTTATAAGGTATTTGAGGTGCTGATCAAAACTACCCCATATCTTTGTGCTCAATCTTTTGTTTTTAAGTTGTCATATCAGTAAATAAAACTCTCAGCATAACAATTCTTCATGTATGTTAACATCAAAGCTATTTGTTTTGAAAATACAGAACATGCGAAATCGTGAAGAAACATTGAAAAAGTGATCAATATGACCACATTTTACGGTACTTTTTTTCTTGTGTCATTTTTAGGTTTTCAGTGTACAAGATTTAGATTTTAGATTTTCAGTGTTCATTATGAAACAAAAAAAAATCTATCAAAGCAACATTTGCAACAACAAATGATAAACGCTTCAGTTGCATTATGCTTTATGCCTCGTGGATCAATAAAAATTTAACATAGGGTATGTGTCCCTTGACTCAGCCTGTTATGCAACCATCGATTACATTTTTTATAATAACTCATAAAGTTTTTAAGCTGTAAGCGAGATTCAACTAGTTCTACACTTGCTAAGATAATTTTGATAAGACATTTGGTAGTATGTATCATGAAAAGTTACACAACTCTTTTTATAAAGGCAGAAACTTTTGACGGATATGGATTTAATGTCGGTCTATGAGCACCAAATTGGGTCTATTCATGGATGCAACTTTGTCCCATTCGATAGATTTTTTACTAAATGCAGTCTTTGTACGGTTTTTTTTCTTAGGTTGCATTCGCTTAGGCTGCATTCGCTTCACTTAACACAAAATTTCACAAAACAAACTACAATAAAACTGCTTTGAAACATTAAAGTAATGTTCATACGTGATTTACCAGGCATTCAATAAAGAAAACATTATAATTCACTTTACAATAAGTATCATTCTTCGGTTTGTGTTTAGATGAGCCACTTAAATATAAACAACCGTAAACTCATGCATTTCCACTTAACATTTTAACAATAACAACCTTTTTACTACGTTATTGATACAACAGGCCATAGTTGGGAACATACAATAAAATATGTCCCCAACATTGGGTCTACGATTTTCTTGTAAAATTATTGTTATTTTAGCTATGTGAACAGCTAGTTTGTAAAGTGTAACTATTTTATGTACATCCAAAATGCATTACTCGCTTCATCGATTCAATTAAGCAAAATTTAGATCACTTGAAGATCGTGTAGATAATCTGTTCAGCTTAACCAGTGAAATCATGATGCCCCAAAAGTTCAAATAATCGAAAATTATGCGGAAGTGAACAACTATAAGCTGATTAATATTGGTTCAATTGCTTTGGATTACATCGGTCATCCTAATAGCAACATGATTTTGTTGATTATCGCTAAATTAATGACATATTTGGTACATAGGCCGAATGAAGGAGCTAGGCTAACATTACATCCCGTTGCCCTATTAAAACATAATAAAAACAAACGATTTTTGCGTTCATATATTAATTGTTAAACTCTATGGGGTACTGAAAGAGCGAAAAAATGTCCAAATTCGGCATTTATGACAGAGACAAGGATCACCTCAACTTTACGCATGGTTGCTCTAAATCTGGAAATCCAACTGCATGATGAAAGATAGTCTTTAAAACATTACCAGCTAATTGCAACGCTAGCTACTTCAAATTGCTATTTTGTCTCATTTATACAAGCTTATGTTGAACGCGTCCAACTAATCTTCGCGTTTTGCCTCTTTTTCACTAACCATCAACATCACACTACCTACCTATATAACAACATCATCATCATCATCACCTTCATGATCATCGTCAGTATCAGTCGACCGACAACGGAGAGGTTCACCGCCGCAACATAGAATGGAATAAACGGATAAGCGCTCAGGTAATAACATCAACAGCAGCAGCAGCAGCAGCAGAAAACAAAACAGAAAACAACAACAAAATCAAACACAGCACTCTTCATGGCAGCTAGTGGCTGGGGCAGCGCAGTAGTAAAAGGGAAGAAGAGAAGGAGGTTGTACAGAGATAGAACGATTGAACGAACTGCTGCCGTCGTCGAATCGAAATCGAACCGAACATAAACGATGAGCACCCGATGGCAACCTGATGGGAATCGGGAAGGTAGGTAGCAGAAGGAAAAGTAAAAGCAAGAAAATCAAATGCACACATACGGTAGGGGAGAACGGGGCTTGTGGATTTTTAACGAAGGACTTCGTCTGACAGCAAGGGTAGGTTGTCATATGAAAATTTGACCGTCACGTTAATTGAAACACCTAGAACGTTAAAATCTCAACTATTTCGCGTCTATAAATTATCAAAATTCATTCATTCATTCATTCATTCTATAATTCACCAATCAAAAACCATTAAAAATGACACATATAAAACAAAATAACTACTTGTTGCATACTAATTTTACAAAATGCACAGTTTTCCTAAACACGGAAAATAATGTATTCTTCTTAACGAGATAAACAGGTCATGATTTCATGAATATGTTGTGTTTTCGTGTTATGAATATAAATACCATGAAAAATATTCATGATATCACAGAGAACAGACATCCAGGCTCGAACATCTTCTTCTCAATTTACTGTGTAAATTTTCAAAAGCAAACCGCCTAGTCTAGGTTTCACCAAACTAAAATTGACAGGCTATCAAATCTCAAGGTAGGCAAGTGGCGCCATCAACATACGATTCACCAAAACTAACGGAAACAAGTTTTAATTTTAAAATGGCAGTTACAGAAATTTACACATGGAAGCCACTCCAGCTTGAATGTCTGTTCTCTGTGATGAAATTATGAACTATTTTCCCGCCGCAATGAATCAATCGGGTTAAAACCATGAGCTAAATTCCTGATACTGGAAACTATATTCATGAATCTGGCAAATCCACTGTTAGGATTCGAACCTAGCGTGGATGTGGTGAGCTGTAATTGTATAAGGGAATACCGTAAATCATGCACATCATCATAAAAGCGAACAAATCGATCTTCCCGTGTAAAGAGTTTAATTGATTGGAATTTTTCTTTATCTTGTGTAACTTCCCGAATAGAAAATTATCATTAGCTGTATGATCATTATTATACATTTTCCTTTGATGTTGTAATACTCAATCTACGTATCATCCGTGTCTAATGCTGGTGTAATGTAAGAAACCATTCAAACCATAAATAGCATATTCTATATATGATAATGATTTCATAAACAAGAAATTAACAGTGCCGTATAGTATATCCCTTGCTCATTCGTTGAATGATATAATGAAGAAAAGATATGAATTATGGTCATAATAAACAAAAAAACAGGAAACTGTTTAAACAATACGTAATTTTTAGTTTATAATCACAAAATGTATGACTCATGTTACAATACTGACCATTTTAATATGTATTTGTAAGGGAGCGGTTTTATCAGTCCACGCGAAGGGTATGTTTAATTAGGTAGATTTTAATTTTTAATAATTTGAGATTTAATAATATACATTTGATTGTCAATTTTTACGGTTTTTGAGTCCGCTGATCTCTTATTATAGTATTTCTAGGAAATCCTAGTTTACTTAAACTTCCATTAATCAAGGTTTTTTATGTTGGATTACCGTTGCTTTGGTTGGGATTTAATTTTGCTGGTTTTCTTTAATTATTTCCTTTCAATTTCTATAAATTAGTCTCAACGAAATGCTTTTAATGAAAAAAAATCAACATCAAAGGTGTGTTTCTATTTATCTGGATTGGTAGAAAAACAACCGGAAAAGTATTATTCATTATTATATCATGATTGTAGCAGTTATCATCATGATTGAGATTCTCATATAATATGTCTATACTGCAACGATATCTATTGTCTTTTTATATCGTATTTATTATTAAATTATGTTAACGTAAATCGTAATGGTTGAAACACATATTTTATGATATAACCAGAATTGAACGATACCACCTAAAGTAAAACTGTAGAAAAACATATTATTCACAAATTATTTACTGTATAATACACCGGAAATTTTGTTCGAGAAAAAGCCATTTTTTGAATGGTAACGATACTTAACAACCAATTAGTGTTATGGTAAGATCATGATTTACCATAACATATATCATCGATATGATACACTTTATCTTCAGTTTATAATTGTTGGAAGATAACTTGAATAATAATGAAACGATAAATGGTATAATACCTTTAAAATACTTGTCTTTTCGGGTTATCACTCCATATTCTAGTCAGTTGGTAAGCCGCAAACCTTGGTGCGTATTATGAAAACTTCCAGCAAAATTCAGAAATCTAAATGCTAACTTATGCGACAAATGCCCTAACGTAATCTACGTCAAGTAGGTGGTTGTGTATTGTATATAAGTCATCTCATTGTAACTTTGAAAGATTATTTGGAATAATCTGTTTTGTAAATAAAGCCAGGATTTGGATTTGGATTGGATTTGGATTGGATTTGGCTTGGATTTGGATTGGATTTGGATTGGATTTGGATTGGATTTGGATTGGATTTGGATTGGATTTGGATTGATTTGGATTGGATTTGGATTGGATTTGGATTGGATTTGGATTGGATTTGGATTGGATTTGGATTGGATTTGGATTGGATTTGGATTGGATTTGGATTGGATTTGGATTGGATTTGGATTGGATTTGGATTGATTGGATTGGATTTGGATTGATTTGGATTGGATTTGGATTGGATTTGGATTGGATTTGGATTGGATTTGGATTGATTTGGATTGGTTGGATTGGATTTGGATTGGATTTGGATTGATTTGGATTGGATTTGGATTGGATTTGGATTGGATTTGGATTGGATTTGGATTGGATTTGGATTGGATTTGGATTGGATTTGGATTGGATTTGGATTGGATTTGGATTGGATTTGGATTGGATTTGGATTGGATTTGGATTGGATTTGGATTGGATTTGGATTGGATTTGGATTGGATTTGGATTGGATTTGGATTGGATTTGGATTGGATTTGGATTGGATTTGGATTGGATTTGGATTGGATTTGGATTGGATTTGGATTGGATTTGGATTGATTTGGATTGGATTTGGATTGGATTTGGATTGGATTTGGATTGGATTTGGATTGGATTGGATTGGATTTGGATTGGATTTGGATTGGTTTGGATTGGATTTGGATTGGATTTGGATTGGATTTGGATTGGTTTGGATTGGATTTGGATTGGATTTGGATTGGATTTGGATTGAATTTGGATTGGGTTTGGATTGGGTTTGGATTGGGTTTGGATGGGATTTGGATTGGATTCGGATTGGATTCGGATTGGATTTGGATTGGATTTGGATTCAGACTTAAATGCGAGACTGAATTCATTTATGAACTAAGTATGTTTTCCTTGAATTAATGACGGTCAACAGACTAACATGCTTTCGTCTACGCACGTAATTGATGAGAATGATTTTGACACTCTGAATTTTGCAAAATGAGATACTTAACTACTGCTACTAGTCAACTAAAACAATTATTTGAATATTCCTAGATGGTTTCCATTATCATGCTTAGTATTTCGATTTCTGGTTCTACAGCATATTAACAAAAGAGAGAATCTATGAAAAGAATCGATTAATGTTACTTAGGACCTTATGGAATATTCTCCTTGATCCAATGCAAATCCAATGTTGTGACATTCGATCAAAATCAAATGAAATTATTGAAATGAAGTAAATGAGTAGAGGCAGTGCCGTAATTGGCATTTTAACTCAATTGGATTAAGTCATCGATTACTTGTTTAAGAAGCTGAATTTATGAATATGTTGTATGATAAATTTTTAGCTCTTGATGAATTCTCGAGTAATTCATGTTAAGGGCCTTAAAGCCATTTATAAACAATGACTTTAAATGTCGATTTTTCTTGAATCTTAAATAACTCTCGTGAAATGAAAGCAGTATATGGTAGAAGAATGTCAGTTCTACCATATAGAGTAGCTAGATACAGTAAGGTTTTTGTAATTTGTGAGATATCAATGTTTCAAGTCATTGTTTACAAATGTACAGAATTGTACAACTTTGTCTTAACGTTCATTGCCAAACAATTCTATAGAATAGTTTATATTCACTGTTGTATTCAAATGGTATTCAGATGAATTCCAGATGAATATCATTTGTCAAAACTTTTAAAGTAAGAGCAATACAATGTGAGACTAATATATGAAAATATACAAGCAGAAACATTTCATCAAATGTGATATTTGAAAATCCGTTGCTGGAACGAATTATCGGCAAATGAATTGCCTTAAGTCGAAATGTCTTTTTACAACACTCAGTACACTCATTCCTTGCTATGGATCGTAACTTGGAGAAAATATGCAACCCATCAATTCAGTGCAGTGTATTAGGTTGTTGAGTGTGAGACTAAGTCGAGCACTCCACAATGAAAATGTCTGTAAGTCACAGACGTAATAAGCCTGCTTGTCGAAGTATAAGCTTTTTTTAGTGGAGTTTCAGTCCACAAATAATCCCAAGATGAGTTTTTATTGAGGATATAGGATTACTTGTATGACAATTCTAACTACAATTCTTCAATTTGAATTATCACATATCAATGAACTCGCTGCATCAAGCATTTCAGGGGATAGTTCGAAGGCCAACACCGTTACAATTCAAGCAAACGACCATATTAAGGACCCAAAATTACAACAAAAGAGTTATATTAACAGAATAATTAAACAACAAAAACCAATATGGTATCCAACGTCAACCTTGTCGTGCCAACCCCTTTTTTTATTATTAGCTGAAGTGATCAGTCCCAGGAGGATAAAATAATAGAAGTCTTTGTTCTTTGTGTTATAAGTGTTAACGTTATAATCCATGTATTCTACACTTAGAGCTATGCATCGATACTTGCATCAAAATTGGATCCAGACATTTATGTATTTGTTCATTTATTTCTTATGACTTATGACTAAATCTTTAGAACCTATAGAAGCAAAAGACCAATAGATCGTGCTTTACATGATGAAAGAAGGAGTGGTTCATAGATTTGAGGCTGATTGGAAAAGGAGCATGTGTGCTTTGTAGTTTGATCTGAGATTTGTGGCTGGCATTAAAGCTTTGTGAATAACGCACTAGAGTTCACTATTGTTGCTTGACTTATTGTGGTCGCAACTGGATGACGACGAGACTTATCAATGTTTCGCAGTTAAAGTGAAAACATTTGTCTCAATTAAAAAGTTTTCAAGTTTGAACAAGCATCAATAAAAGTGTTATGAGGCAATGGAATAAGAATGTGATGTCCTCTATGGTGTAGGCTTTGCAGCTCTTTATAGTAAAACGCTCTTACCACTTACCAATCAGACCAAGGCCAGTGCGGCCTCTGCTCTACACAGAAATTTGGGAGAGCAACTTGTAGGCGGCACTTAGTAGTGTGATTGCACGATAATTGCAGCAATCCAGCTTGTCGCCCTTATTACAGATAGAACACGCTATTCATTCCATCCAATCATCCAGTAAAGTGGTTGAAATGCTGCACCATAAAAACTCGTAGAATCATAATCAAATCTAGTCAGCACATATAATGACATCAAGCCATTGTCGTCTTATATGCCCTGAGTTTTAGCTTAAAGCTGGCGTGCGCCTTGTTTTTGTGTCTAAAAATTATAGATGAAAAACTTAGTGCAGTTATTGCTTTGTTCAAAGCAAAAAAAGCAAGAAAGATATTGTTTGAGAGCTAACTAGTTTGAGCGAGTGTCGATTTTTTTGTTAACCGTACAATCAAAAGGTACCTTATAAAGGTTTAAGAGTTTGATGGTTCTGAAGGCAGAGAATTTTAATCAGTTTGCACGCTAGTTCCAAAATATCTTCAAGAACCCAATGATATTCTTGACCTTATCTATTTTTCCTATCTACCTCAACATGAAAATTGCGTATCAGCTGAAAATATCACTGTTCATGAAATTTTAACGGCGCTAAATGGTTTGGATGCTGAAAAAGGACCTGGTCCTGATGGAATACCTCCAGTACTATTGAAAAAAAAAACTAATCATACAAACGATCAGACATTAACAAATTGTAGAAGAATCGCAATTGTTTCAAATTAAACCAGGTAAAAAATTGGATTTCTAATAATCAACATGGTTAAGATAATGGGCTGTTAAAAGTCTGCTTAATATTAATATTAAAAAGTGTAACATCATATCATATTCGAGAATACTTACTCAACTTACTTATTTCACGTGTACTCTAGGGAATCAGCTAATTAAAAGATGCAACAGCTTAGAAGTGATTCTTGATTCTTAATTTACCTCTGTTGATCATTTAAATACAACGGCTCTAAAAGCAAATAATATGTTCCAATTCATCAAAAGATTCAGTTATGATTTTAAGGATCCGTATACCATCAAAACACTTTGAGGGTTATTCCAAGAGTCGAAGTGACGTTTGTCACTAGGTGAAGTGAGAAAAGCCTACATCCGTGACGTAACTCTTCGTTTGATTTACCCTGAAGAGTCACTGAAGGCGACTTTTCTCACTTCACCAAGTGACAAACGTCACTTCGACTCTCAGAATAACCCTCTTGATCTAGGATACGTAAGATCTATTCTCGAATATTGCTATGTTGTTTCGCTCCATACCAAGATACATACAATATTCGTACAGAATCTGTACAAATACAATTTGAGTTATTTGCTCTTAGAAAACTAGGCTGGACTTCCTCGCATCTTCTTTCGTATGAGTCTCGTTGCATGTTAATTGATACTTAATCACTGAAGAAGAGACGAGAAATTTCTATGATTTCTTTTGTTAACAATGTTATCTCGCAGCGTATAAATTTGACAAACCTTTTTGTAAATTTAAGCTTTTTTGCACCATCACTTATTAAAAATTAGGAATTTATTTCTTGTAAGGCCTCAGAGATCAATTTATGTTTAGAAAAGACCATCAATAGAATAATGAACATTTATAATGAATATTAAGAAAACATTGAGAAAAATATTGACTGCAGTGGCTACCCCGTAGATACTAACCCACTTCGAATAAATGTAAATTAATAAATGTTAATGTATATGTAGTTAACAATTATTGACGAAATATATAAATAAATTAGTTAACAAGTCAAACGATAGGGTTTGAGTGATAGAAAAATCCCGAAAAACGTTTCGACGGTTTACAATCCCTTCATCGACAAAAAAAACTTGCTTCAGTGATTCGCGGTCTGGTACAGGAATTTTTCGTTTAGGTAAATTTCTCGACTTCCTAGGCATAGGGTATGATTTTACTTGCTACACAAGCATACTAATGTGAAAAATGGTACCTGGCATCGAAGGCTCTCAATTAATAACTGTGGAAGTGCATTTAGAACACTAAATTGAGAGCAAGAATTAAGCAAATTGTGAAAGCAATAAGCTTGAAATACTAAATAAGAAGAAGACCTGTTTCAGGCGAATTGGTGAGAATTTGAAATAAACAGGATTTGTTTTGTTGAATTAACGTGTTGTTTTCAATGTAGTGCTTTAATTGCTGGACCCTGTATAGTACTCCAGCGATTTTTCTATTGGTTGAATTTTTATAGTCAACAAAACAATCCCAATCGTTGTTCTAAACCACCCAAAACAACTCGCCCCACGCTTCGCTACCAAGGCCTGCACATAATTCTGACTGCTTGCTGTTTGCTTCGCTCTGCATGCACACCACACAACGAACCGGACGGAAAATGCGCGAGCTCGATCGGAGAGAGCGATTGTACTCTCCGCATTCAACATACTCAATGATAAAAAATCGATCGGCGGCCGTGTGTGAGTGCAACATTCTATCCTGCTGCCGCCACTGCTGCTGTAGCAGCTCTGTTTGGCCTATTCATGCTTCTTCATGCTGCTGCGCTTCTGCATCATCTATGCTCGAGTGAGCTCGGTGCGGCAAAGTGCTCTCCGGTGGAATTAGGATGCTAGAATGGGCCAGAGAGAAAGAGAGAGAAGGAGAGTGTTGTTTTCCTGATTGTTGATGAGTACGGAAATGTGTGTGCGCTCGGGTCGTCGTATCGCGAGGGGTTCAGCGCTGCGAATGTCTGGGTTTTAAATCCAGTCCGCCTTGAACCTCCGAAGGGACGATATCGTGACCGTCGGTTATTGCGCGCGTTAGTCAAGACTCTTCCTGAAGGAACATCACTTATAGCTGTGTATTATTGTACTAGCCATTTTTTGTTGTTGGAAAGAGAAAAACTCTTACCAGCCATCATCGATCGTGTTTGGAAGCAAGCGAATTTCATCAATCAAAGTGTGATCGTTTTTCAATTTTGTTTATTATTCTATCCAGACGCTTTCCGGAACGTTTGTTGTCAGTGCAGTGCGTCTATTGTTCTTTTCAATCAATAGAAGAAGAAGATCGATCATTATCATCGTCGTGAATGGATGGATCCGCGCCCTCTCCGATGGTCGACGACGTCTTCAGTGTTCGTACCACCAGTGTAAGTTCAGCAACTACCACCCCTAGTGAAACGAGTTTGGTGTAAAGAATAATAACAACAAAAGCAAAAGAGTGTGGGAGATTGATTGTGATTGTCAGGCAGCCAGCTTCAAGCGATAGAAATTTTCAGTTCAGTGAATTTGATACTCATCCGCCGCCGTCGTCGTCGTCGTCGTCGTCGCATTCGTGTGTGAGTGTAGATGTGTGCGTGTGTATGAATTTTATGCTGCTGGTGCCCTCTGCAACATATCAGCAGAGGCCCTCGCTGTCTCTGTCTATGCCTATTATATAAGAGAAAGAGCATAGCCTTTGCGGGGAAGCGGGTAAACGCAATCCCATCCCGGGTGTGTAGCCGTCGATTTGTTGCGCGGAAAGCGGGAAAGAGGTGTGTTCCCTCAGGGAAATCATCAACGCGGGATAGAGAGAGAGATTATTGTCGGTAGTCCCGTCCAATAGTGTTTGTGTTTGTGTATGTGCGTTCGTGCGCGGTGCCGCTGAGGGTCGATAGAGGACGTGAAGGGCGCGCTCGAGTGTCCGCGTTCCCGGAATAGTGTTTGTGCGCCCTCGGTTTTTGGCCCTTGCAAGAAGAAGGGACTGCCCGTCACGTACGGCTCGCTGTGTTTGTGCATCAACATAATATTCCAATCTATCTACACAGCAGGAAGGCAAGAATACGTGTGCGCGCGCGCCCGCGTGTTTGTGTACGTGACAGGGTAACATCACGGGAAGAAGCACAGGAGAGAGGAGTCCAGGAAAAGAAGAAAATTTTATGTTGGCTGGAGCATCATTTAAAAAAAATAAAAAAGTATGTTTTTCCTCCATCGCGCGACCTAAGCCACCAGTAGTGGGCAAGATTTTGAATGTTTCTTGGAAATTTGGAGTTAGTTCGCGACCTGGGCTTCCCGGTACCCGCGGTGAACGACAGCACAACTTCCGGTGGCGGGCGCGGGATCGATTCGCGACGGCGGAAGTGAGGCGCGCGAACGAGTGGTGTGCAGTCTGAGTCTGAGTCCGCGGAAGCAGGCAGGTTCGTGGAAGTGCCATTTCCGAGAAGTGAGAATTAGAAAAGGATACACACGGGCAGCAGCCACACCACTTTGGGATTACCAAGAACGAGTTGTGTGTTAAAACTGAAATAGGAATCAACTTTTACCCGTGTGCTAGTATATCGAAACGGAAACAATCTCGGCCACGGAACTATGGATTATTTCCGGATGCAGTAGGAAACAGGACGTAGCCGTGAATTCGAAGCCGTGATTGAAGGTAATTGAAAATTCATATGGTTTTTGTGTGAGCTACATCTGGGTTCAAAGGTGGGGGGAATGGAGAATTCTGACTCTGGAATAAAATTTCGTTTTTCCATGGTTTTTGAATCGGATGGTCAGATATCGAACCATGCGGACATTTTCCTCTTCTCGCCTGGTGTGGTACTGGTGCTGGTTGGCTGTACCTATGGCTCTGATGGCCTGGGTCAGACGCGTAGCAAAGAGGCATCACCTAGCTTGACAAGTCGTAAATTTGAAATTAATCGGATAAGCTAGAATCTTGGGGTATTTCAATGTCGCTGGAAAATATTGAGCTACTCAAGAAATTATCCAAATCTCTAGAAAATATTGACCATAACTCTGGCTGATTACTATTGTTAACCGTGATTTGAAGATCGTTCCATAGTTAGTTGTGCATCTCGGTTGAATCACACCCATATTGATGTTAAAGCAGTAAGAAATTTGTTAGCAGTATTCAATCAGGTGATAGTAACAGCTGTAAAGGGGTTTTCGAAACGGGTTCACACAGATAATAAAACTCTGAAATTGTATTGTGGTGTAAATATTCAAAGGCATTAATATTTATGCTCATTCAAGTTATGTTTCATTCGTCTTGAATTTATTTATTTATTTTTCGTTAATCATAGTAGACAAATTATATTACATGCTATACTTAATATCTATTTTTCCATACCAGGTTACCTGGTTGAACCTGTAAAGAAAACTTTTTTAAGCGTGTTTTTGTTAATTGTTACATCAATTGTTTCGCAATATTTGTTATAACAGGACATCATTCTGTTTAGTGGCCCATTCTTGGCATTATTAGTTCTTTGATTGTTAATATGAAACAAATGTCTATTTCTAAGAATACGAGTTGGAGTATAAAAATTAAGGGTTTCTTATATATCTGTTTTTACTCTTTGTGCAATAACGTCGATTCTAAAAGCTATCATTGCAAACTTTCTTCGCTTTTTAAGCTCATCTAAATTTATCAACATGCATCGTGACTTATAGGATGGTAGGGGTAAAGTCGTCCAACCTAACTTACGTAGAGCAAACAATAAAAACTTGGACTGATTCAAAACGGCTTACATGAGTATCTTGATATGGAGTCCAAACTATACTACAACATTCAAAAAGGGGTCTCACATATGCTAAGTACAACGTTTTGATTGTATACGGATCTTTAAAGTGAAAACTAAATCTTTGTATAAACCCTAGCATGTTGTTTGCCTTATGTATAATGTTATTATAGTGCTCAACAAACGTTTATTTTGTGTCAAGTATAATACGTAAATCTCTAACTTCGCTGCATCTTTGAACTGTGTTCTGGCCTATAGTTGTTGCTTCTGGCCTTATAACGTGTTTTCTTGTAAATGATATAGACTTGCATTTTTTCACATTAGGTTCCAGCAAACTTTTTGAACACCAGTTGTGAGAATTATTAAATTCATTCTGAAATACTAAAAGCTCAGATACTTTACATATTTCTAGATAAAGTTTCATATCATCTGCATATATTGAAACGTTCATCATCTGCATATTTTGAAAGCGCCTTAAAACGTGGTCTACATCGTTAACAAACACAATGAATAGTAATGGACCAAGACGGAAACCCTGCAGTGCAGCAGATGTCACATTCACTGTAGTCCAAACCCCTTGATGGAAACAATTCAAATTTTGTCCACATTATTTTCTGTGTTTTTTAGCTATAATGAAATTTAAAATATGTTATCTAAATATTTCACAGAAATACGGATTTTTGAAATTGGTATGTCCAAAAATGACTTTTTTTTACATATGTTATGAAAACTTCAAATTTATAAACTTTATCAACATGAAATTTGGACCACATAAGGTCTATACATTGTTTATAGTGTTATGAAATTTTCAGCCAAAAATATCGATAATTGACAATGTTAAAGTAGGATGGTGGTTTTAGGGAGCAAAATTTTGCTCGGCTTTTTTTTTGCTACTGAGTGTATAATACATTTGTAGTCGTTGAACGTCCTTTAACAAGCCCATGTTGTTTGCTAGAAATTAAATTTTTAACTTGAGAAAAAATATTTTGATTGCTTATAGACACGAACACCTTAGGAATGCATGATAATATGGCAATTCCTCAATTTTTTTTATATCTGCTTTTTGCCACTTGTGAATATCGAAATTTAAAGGTTAAACAGCCAAAACAAAGGTTTCGCTATCTCCGCTGATAATGACTTTAAGAATACTGGTGGCAAACCATCCTTTGATGCATCCAAAGTACCGTGAATTCGGGGGAAATTGATCAGTGATGACCAACAAAAAGAAGCCCCATTTTGCTACTTCAATAAAGCCTAACAAAACTAAAGCTGTTATGTCCGGCATAGCAATTGAGTCAATGATTGCAGTTAATTGGCTTTTAGCTTCCAATTTTTTAGTTGAATAATTTTTTCTTTAAGTTTGCTACTTTTTATTACACCTTTCATTTTTGAATAAAACTTCTTTTCATAAACTCAGAGGAGAGTGTTGAAAGAACATGTAACATGACTAGTATTATGCTACTATTATCTGACTTTTCATTGAACATTAACAAGAACCAAAATTTGCTTAATTTATTTTTTGAAGAAAAAATAAACAATTCACTTTTTATTATCATGCACCAAGAAGGGTTAAAATTCTTGAGGAAAACGTCTTAGTTCAATAAAGTTTCAAAAAAATTATTTGAAAATTGACCGAATTTTTCCGATAGCGCAGTGGTAAACGCAATTGATTCAAAACCCTCTGGGGTGGGAAGTCGGCACCGTGGGGATTTTGATCACATGTAAAGCCGTTAATCCCGGCCCATGTGTTGATGGATTCAATCTGTAGGATCCAGGTGAAGTCATCTCCCTAGTGTTGGTGTTTGGACTCGGACCGAAAATAGGCCGACGGAAACTAAATTATGATTAATCAAAAGAACATAGTTTATCCATAATGCCGTCTTGATTTCTAAGTGATCAGTTACACCCGGAATAGAATATTTGTATTTTAATGTAATAAACTAGTGTTGTTCTAAAAATATTCTTTCATACGTGGTTGAACTATTATTGGCGGCTAGTATATACAACAGTACTTATTTAAAAATTAAACTGCCTACTAAAATATTGTTCTACCGAACGGTATTCAAAAACAATCAACAAAAGTGATCAATTTCACCCGAATTCACGGTATTCGGTATTTTTTTAAACAACTGAATGTTCGGTAATCCGATTTACCAGATTTCAGTTAAATTTTATAGTGTTCCGGTAAAAAAATTACCGGAACTGGTCAAATTTTACTGAAATCCGTTAAATCGGATTACCGAACATTCAGCTGTTTAAAAAAAATACCGAATATCGTGAATTCGGGTGAAATTGATTAAAGTTCGGTTTAAAAATTAGCGAATACTGTAAAATTTGTGTAAGCTTCTTTAAAGCCAAAATTTCTAAAAAGTGGCCCACTCTATGAAAGTTTGTTAAAACATGTGCTAGTGAAAGATGTTATGACAACTTGAGAACCTTCATAAAACCTATTGACTGCCATGAAAACCAGCATACGATCAGATGGCCGCAGCTGTCAAAATCCACTGCGATATCGTGGTTGTTTTTTTGTGTTCTGCCTTGTACGTTTCTCTGCTCTTCTGATTCGTTCAGCAGTGAATAATATCTAAGAAAAAAGTTCAAGTGTTGCGGGAAATTTTGTTCGATATCAAAATATCAATAACGAATTGAGTTTTTTACAGTGTATCATGAATATTGGCACAATCAGAGCCGAAAATTAATGCGTCACGAAAATTATGCGAGTATACAACAACAAAACCAAAATTGAAACAGATATATTCGATAAGTTAATCATGAAATTCCTGAACATTGATAGAATGCAATAAGGTTATCTAATAGAATGCCGAATTTGGTTGCCGTTCTACAGCTCATTTGCATTACAATTGAAATTTGGTGCATGTTTTTTTTCCGCATTTCAATTATATCGTATATTTCAATATGGCGGTTGGAAAAAAACACAGTTTTTCCAAAAATCCAATCTATCTTCGCAATTGCCGTTTAAAACCACTTTGACTTCCGTCTATACCAATTTGCCATTTAATGCCTTTACTGGAGGCCAACTGGTTTTAAAGTGCTATTTGAATTGATCATAAGAAGATAATGTGAATGAGTTCTTAAACGGCATTTCAAAACAGCATTTTAAGGTTTTAAGGTCGCTGTGTGGGTTCTCATAAACCAGACTAAAATATGAAACCTATTGGCACCTCTTGTTGCCATTATAAAACCAAATGGATTTCTAGTGGCTCACAGAGAACTTTAATGAAACTTAATAAAGCTGAATGGGTTTGGCAATGTTACTTAGAAAGTGTCCAGAAGTTGTATATTTATCGATAAAACCAGTTTTATAAAACAACGTGCAAACATCGTTCCACTCACTGCTTAAGAAGCCTAGACAACTTCAGACTCCAATTAGTTCCTAGTCGGCTTTGTATAGTCACTTCTTAGCTAGAGTTTTCACAACAGCATCATTGTGAACTTTTAAGCAGCCTTGAAGTTTCTATGAAGTTCCGTGAAAGCTAACATAAAAAAATCAAGTAGTTGTTTAGATAATTATTTTGAGTATCGTCAAGGTAGTTTGGCTGTGATAGCACGTGTAGCTCCACGAATAAATTTGACTTGTACTACTATACAGCGGTTTTGTATAGAGCAGCATAGAATGCTTCAAACTTTAAGGTGTATAATCTATGAAAAGCCTTCGATATATACTCTTGATTATTTTGTATTGCTTTAAAAAACAAAGAAAAAACGACAGAGCGCCTTTTAGGATTTCAGTAAGAGTTTTTGCGAGGAAAGATTCGGTGACGTATCGTAAGTTTAAAAACTGTAATATACTTGAGTTACATAGTTAGACTCCTGAACAAGAGTGCTAGTTAGGATAGTGGGATCTCATAAGAACCATTGATTCCCTAATGGGGAATGCTTGAAGGAATTTGGTGCACTTGGGTTAGTAGATAGTTGATAGATCCTGCCGTGCAGTGCAACAGATACACATATGAGCCAGACGCCATTGTAACTTACGGTTTCAACTCACTCATAACAAACAAGAAAGTCATAAGTCTTCTGATTAAGCATTTCAAGCTTATTGCTTGCACTCAACTTAGTGTTCTAAATGCACATCCCCAGTTATTAATTGAGGGCTTTCGATTCCAAGTACCATTTTTGCTTTTGTATGATTGTGTGGCAAGTACAATCAAACCCAACGCCCAGGGAGTCGAGAAATTTTCCTAAACGAAAAATTCCCAGACCAGACCGGGAATCTTGGAACATGGGTATCTATACCGACGAGTTGGACACTACACCGGATTAGGTCAGATATGCCAGAAAGGTCAAGTTTGAGCTCATGATACTGAAGTGGGTGACCACTTCGACCTCTGACATATCTAACTTTTACGTACAGACGAATAGGAAATATGGCTTTCAGCCCAATACACAAAGGCCACAATGGATTGGTTGACCGCCTATAACATACCGTTTGTACGTAAGGAAGACAATCTCCCAAACGTACCCCAGGCGTGGCCGCGAGTCGTATTAGACCATACGCCATACGGTCCCAGTCGGTGTACAAAAATGGTTCTAGTGGCAGCTCAACAACTCAAGTCCCGTATGCCACTTCAAGATGGTCCAGACCATGATGGCGAGGGTTCCGAAAATATCAAGAAAGTATGAAGATGAAGGGCCCCTATTTATCCAATTGTTTCACACCTCAAACACACATTGTATGGACTTGTGAAAATGTCCATTAATTAAATTAAAAGTCCAAAAATTAAATTAAAAGTTCACCACTTCAAGAAGACCATAAATAAGCATAAAGAGAAAATAGTGTAACTTTCAATATAAATTCCTAAAAATTCGCTCTAATCACCACTGATGAACGTTTGCCAATCTACTCTCATTTTGACATCCAATGTCTGCCAACTCATGACACTTGAGCTGCCTTAAAGGGTCTATCGCTTGACGCAAAAGAAGCCTTAATGTAAATGATCATTAGATTGATTCAAATTTTGAAATTGGAGCCAGTGGAGAATTTACAGCAAGCTAGTGGCTAAGCAGCCGGTTGCTTCGATAGAAGAAGGCCTAAATTCAATCGTCGCGAACCATGCTCGTCACCTCAAATCCGATGAAAAACTCGTTTTTTTCAACTGAAGAGTTTGTTTGAATCGAATTTCTCCTGATCTCATCTAACTTACCGTTGCATATTCTCGTCAGTTGGCAGCCAGTGGTTGTTTATGTTTTCCCTTCATTCGTTGCGTCTTAGCGTGTGTAGAATTTCAAACACGTGAAAGACGGAAATTTACACATTAATTTAAGGCGACAAAAAATGATCTTATTTAGTCTACGTCAACCATCAGGTCTCGGCTTTATTTTTCGGTAGGCAACATGGTGCCTTTGGCTCATAAATATCAAAGAGCGGGCCTTGTTATACTTAAGGTGTTTGATAGCATTCTTAGCATCACTTATCGTGAGAGTTGACTCGTCACCCTCGTACACCATACCGATGAAGCCATTCCTCCTGCTGTCTTGGTATTCTGCCTCTGCACCATTTAAGTGTTCACCGCTTCCACCTTTCAATCATCTCTCTTTCATTCGTCAAGATACCTCCATCTTTATTCCGACACATTTCGGCTTGCGGCACGAAGCCTTTTTGGGATCCGTTGAGCTTCTTGAGAACGATACAGCTGCTCCATTTCTTCGGGCTCGAACTCCTCCAGGTGACGCTTCTTATCCCGGAAGACATGAGTTTGCTGTTCTCGCTTCTGTCTGTATCGCTCCACATTTTGACAAGTTGTTTGCTGAAGCATCAACGCCCGCGCAGCATTCTTCTCATCTAGAACCTTTTGACACTCATCGTCGAACCAATCGTTCCGTCGATTTCTTTCCACAAACCCTATAGCGCCTTCCGCTGTGTCGTTAATGGCTGCTTTGACGGTACTCCAGCAGTCTTCAAGAGGGGTTTCGAAATCGATGCCGATTTCGTTCGTTAGTTGGTAGGCGCTGAATTTCCCGCTGAATCCTCAAACCGCTGTGAATTCTGTTGTATTCCCGTTCAAGCTGCGCGTAAAAGTGTTGGGTACTTACTTCTAACTTAATAAAATTACCTAGGCGATTTCCGATCGTAGATCACTTTTGCTCTATCAATTTATCAAGCATTAAATTCAATTCACTTTCGGCATACTCGGACGGGAGGCGAAACGAGTACCTCTGGCTACACAACTGTGCTTTCCCACCATTCAACCACCACACCATCATTCGGCAGCCATCAGCAGGCCACGACGAATGAACCCTAGCCCCGAGCGTCCCGATCCCGATCAAGTGAGAGAGAGAGAAGCGAAGAAAAAAAACCAACAGGAAGAACCCCGGACAGAGTGAGAAGAGTGAGATAGCGAATGACGATCCCACCGACGGACGACGAGCAACGCGGCAGTCCGAACTAAGCAGAAGCAACAACAGAAACAGAGATTCCCTTCTGGCGGCGGATGACGGCGGCGATGACGATGCTGATGATGATGATGATGACGGGTTTTGGGTTCTAGTGCGAACGACGAACCTTTCATACCAGGAAGAGTTTTTCCCTCTGTGTTCGCCCTGTGATTTTTTTTTCGGAGGAAATTTTTTCTTTGGTTTCGGGAAAACTGTCGGTCGTTTTCATTCAGGATTATTGGGACTGAGAGTGAATTAATCTTGCTGTTGCTGTTTCTGCTTCTGTTTCTGGATATATATGGGGCGAAGCAGTTTTTAAGGACTTGTTTAATGTGATTAATTGCACTGACATTGGGTGCCAGGTGCGATTTTCTAATTATGGAAATTGAGTTTCCTAGGCGCTTTGAAAGCGAGGTGTTTAGAGAGAGATTTGGTCATCTTTTGGGGCATGATGGTGGGCAGATCGAGGGGTTCAAGCGAGATGTAATGGAGTTGCTGAAGATAAAGTTGTTGGTAATTGCAATGAAATAACACTTAACTCCTGAGGATTTTAACAGATAAATATATACATTAATTGTTATGTTATATATTCTCCGTGCGAGGAGTAACCTAATCAGCAGTGGGATGTTAGGCAAAAATGTCGTTGGTTCGAGTACCACTGTACACATGCCCTTTTCGCTCAATTTTCCTAAAAAACATCTGCTATGTTTCCAAGCCTGCCGCACACTAGCGGAACTATCAAAACTTTCTCTTCATATCTTTCATTCTAGCCAAAAAACATTGTTGTTCACTCTTGGTGCCTCATGGTGATGAGCGAACATCTCCTTCTAGATAAATATAGATGTGATTGCTGCGTGAGCGGTGTTTTTTGTTACGCCAAAATTTAAAGATAGAGCCCGGATAAGAAAAAAGCGTTTCCGAAAATGAAAACGGACTGTGAACTAGTTCACGTTTTGAAAAATTTTCCCTTTAAACATTATTTAGTTCATGACTACGTGCTTTAGCTCACGGTGCATTTTTGCTTGTTCACGAATTCATGACTACAATTCACGGATTTGGGCACGGATTTTTTCCCCTGCAAACTTCATCGACTTTCTCTCTTTTAGAATAAGGCTAGAAGAAGCAGATCTGATTGAATTTTCTCATCTAGGAATGCTAGGGAACGCGATTGGAACTTTAGTCCGGATGGAAAAATACCGAAGAGTCCGCCTTAATTCTAAACAGGCCAAATCGATTAGATCTGATCTACCCTTATTCCGACTTAATTTGTTTGAATCCAATTTAACATATTATCTGGTTCAGGAGTGAACTGATGTCGGATTTTAGTTTTTCCGTTTGCCAGCCGAAGCGCTGGCTGAGCTGCAAATTACTTACAGATAACACGTATTGCTTCTTTATATTTATTCAGCACTTGCATTTTAGGCGGAACTACGTTATTATTTTCTATTATAAAGACCACAATACGAGATAAGAAATGAAGAATTCTAGGAAAATTTAACAAATGTTTTAAGCGTCATGAAAGGACAAATTTCTTTCATATCCTAATCAACCCAATTATTTTATGGATTTTGAGTGGATACTCTAGTAAAGTAAAGTAAATCAAATAAGTAACAAGTTTTGTTATCTCAGATATCATTTTGAGCTCACCTGTTATCGCATAACAAATTTAGTTATCAACATCGACAAATTTTGTTATCATCTGTTATCAATTTTTAAAGACGATTTTTATAGAACGTTACTGAATGCTGACGAATGCTGAATATTACCAGCATGTGATGGATATGAATTTGAGCTGCTCACCAGAAGCACTACTTCTGTTATTAGTGTATGAATTTGATATTATGTTGATAACATAATTGGAAATTATTCTTGAGATAATGCTGAATATTACCAGCATGTGATGGATATGAAATTGAGCTTCTTATCAGAAGTACTACTTCAGTTATTAGTGTATGGATTTGATATCATGTTGATAACATAATTTGAAATTATCTTAAGAAATTGGTTCAGATCACTAAATTTGTTTTCATAATGAACTCGATGATAATAAAACGAGTTAATTTTGTGATATCCAACGAATATTAATTTGTTATCTCTTCTGTTATTTTGGCTGTTTATTCAGCCTAAAGGATAATATATTTAGTGATCAAACACTGATAACCTGATATTAGAACTTGCTATCAATTTGGTATAAACCTTTGCTCGGGTATGCGTCAGAATTTTTGTTTGGTGTGGCACACTTTGTTCAAATTAGGTTTCTATTGACTAAACTAATTCACACTAACTATATTGACAAAACTTGAGGAATTTTCGAGTAACATTTGAAAAAATTATCTTCTGTGGTAGATTCTCCTTATCTAGTTCCGTTTTGGTTTATCACTGCCAAACAAATGAATTTGTGGCTCTTTTTACAACTTTGGCCGAGTGAAGGCGTTGTTAGCTTGCACTTGAACAATACATTCTATGGAAAATTCTAATAAAAAATAAACCAGGGATATAAGCTACACATGAATAATGTATGTATGTAGGAACCCGAGCAAAGGTTTATACCAAATTGATAACAAGTTCTAATATCATATTATCAGAGTTTGATCGCTAAATATGTTATCTTTTAGGCTGAATAAAACGCCAAAATAACAAAAATGATAACGAATTAATATTCGTTGAATATAGTAATATTAACTCGTTTTATTATCATCGAGTTCATTTTGATAACAAATTTTGTGTTATGAACAAATTTCTTGAGATAATTTCAAATTATGTTATCAACATGATATAAAATTCATACACTAATAACTGAAGTAGTACTTCTGATAAGAAGCTCAATTTCATATCCATCACATGCTGGTAATATTCAGCATTCGTCAGCATGCTGGTAGAATTCAGTAACGTTCTTCAAAAATCTTCTTTAAAAATTGTTAACAGATGATAACAAAATTTGTCGATGTTGATAACTAAATTTGTTATGTGATAACAGATGAGTTCAAAATAATATCTGAGATAACAAAACTTGTTACTTATTTGATATCAATTTGTTAATTTACTTTGCTAGGGAAGCCACCATGCTATCCCTGCATACGGTTCCACTTAACAGAAAGATCACGCTTTGCTACCGTTCTAAATTCAACATACTGCTGTATGAAGGACCAAAAGCGTTGGGCAGGCCCGTAAGCAGAGACACTTATGGGAAACCTGCGGGAATAAGAAAATATCCTTCCAACAATATGATCCAATAATGCGACTAACAAAATAGGCAATTCAGTTAAGTTTCCCACTTGATGGTTTCTTTGAGAAAGACGTGTCAAATTCATTGTCATGTCATGATGTCAGAAAAGTAAAAAAAGTCGAAAGTTACGCGGAAGTAAACAACTATAAATTATGCAATTTGTCCAGTGGCGTCTCGTGAGAAAATTAACCGGTTGTGCACTTTCTTTCGAACCCGGACGTCAATTTTGATAACAATATCTTGCTCCATAGTTCCTCCTTTGCCGAGTCTCTTGTGATATGCCACAAAAAGTACCTTGTCAATGTCCCGAAACAACAGAATAAAATTGCAACTAGCCAGTGAGTAAAACTACTCTGTACAGACCACAAAGTGCACAAAACAGACACTAACTCATCGGCAATCAAGTTATAGGAAAAACTTGATACATACAGGATCTGGTGCACCATTTGAAATGCCCAGTCTGCGAGTATTAACGGAGTATTAAATCGATGAATTTGATAATACATGAAATACACAATTTTAGACTGTGCAGTGCACGAGGTGCACATATGGACGAGACGCCACTGAATTTGTCAGAAGCAGATGACAACATGAGAGGCTCTAGGAGTGGACAGTAATTTATTGCTAGAACGAAGAGAAATAAAGAGAAAGTATTGATAGTTCCGTTAGAGTACGGCAGGCTGTGAAATTGAATGATACAAGTTGAAAACGAGCGGAAGGGCATTTAAACGGTAGTATGCGATCGAGCACACATTCCTTTACCAAGCTACCCCTGATGCTGCGTAGGCAACGGGGGGAGGGGCGTACCAGCAAATGGTACTGATGATTTCAAAAGAAGATGCAGAATCGTCACGGCGGGCGTATCTGAGGATACTGTACGGAAACGGATGGCGGTGTACCACTGAAAGTTCGAGATCTCTATAGAAAGAAGGATTAACATCTTAATCTACTGTTTCTGAAGTAGATATAACTCAATTATTGTGAAATAAACAATTGTTTTTGTTGAATAATGTGTAAAATTTGTATGCTGTTATTATTTTGGTGTCCGAAATTTAACGTAGACAGGCTTCATGGAAGCGTCTTTTTCTGCAAACACTCAGTGAAAGCGATTGCGACGACTTGGAGTCGCAGGAAAAAAAATGCCTGCCATACGAGAACTTTCTGGCTTTTTTTTTTAATTTTTTTATGCAAGGTTCGGGAAATTTTTATAGACTGACCTAACACACAGGCCTGCACTTGGTCATCGTGCATTGTGTTAGAGTGTTGTCAGGGTCGACCTTTGAAAAAAGTTTCCTTGTTACACAATCAGTAGTCCCAGTCAACGGATCTATCCTTCTCCTGTGGATCCCAACATCGAACGACGGTGAGCCATTTAGCTCCCACATACTGACGCAATCGACCCGAGTAATCCTGACTGCGCAACTACCATAGAGCCTTTTCAGCCAGAAACGCTAAAAAAATTGATTTTGTCTCGACAGTTTCCGGTTTCAATGAAATTTTGTCCATATGTAAGTTTCTACCCAAGGTAACATTTTTCATTCAATAATCCTAAAATTTCCTGGACTAATATTCTATGAGGGTTTATGTAAAAAATGAAAAAATCATAACTTGTAAACGAATATTCTGATACTGATCAAAATGTCGTCTGAAAAGAAGTTGTAGGTCATTTAGTGTTCCTCAAGAAAAAAATACACTGAAACTAAAAAAATGCAAATTCATGCTAAAAAAAACATAAAACATTGAATTTTCTAAAAAAAAAATCGAGAAAACTTGAAGTTATATCCTAAATCTGGTGAAAAGTTTAAGATGGTCACTGCTTTTATTTTTTAAATATTTGTTTTTAAATTTGTATGGATTTTTTTAATTTTGTTAAATCGCGTATTTTCTAATATATCGTTGCCAAAAATAGACTCTACGCTATCATGTTTAATTAAAGAAGACAAAAAACATAGAAAATTTTTGTAAACCCAGCCGTGCTGAAGATATGGCGAATTTCATTAAAAGGAAATTTTGTTGTAACAATATTTTAAGCCATTTTCAAATGTTAGTCACGATGTATACAATAAATGTATGTTATATGATAGATTGTCTAAAAAGAAACAAATTTTTCTCAGACATATTAGCGATACAAACTGTTGCTATCTGAAGTAAATGATCAAACTCAAAATTTCTTTTTTTTTTTTGTTGCAAAAACGGTTTATCAGGTTTTTTGAGCCTCTTGTTGAGAAGACAGCAGTCAGGTAAATTTTTATTTTTACCCGTGCCTGGAACGAATTTCTTATAGTTACATTTCAATACAATGGAGTCTGCTATACATTTGCAATGCAGATAGGTACAAAGTCAGCAAAGTGCTATATATTGGAAAGTTCTTCACCTCGTCAATTTAGATTATCTTTCATAACTTTTCAAGTTAAACAAGCAAGTTTATTTTCAAATATGGATAATACCTTCCATAGTCAATACCATCCTATCCGTTACTTCTCTATTTTCAGTACTTCAGATCAGCTAGTCTTACGCAGAAACCTTCTATATGCTTTTTCATTAAAAATGATGCATAAAATCTATTTTTGGAATATTTTAATAAAAAAATTATAATATCCAAGATTTTCAAAATATTTTCAAATATATAAAAACAAAAAATAAAAAAACAACAAAAAGCGACCATCCAAAACTCTTCAACGGCGTTTTAAAAAAAAGTTGGGAGGATCGAAGGGTCGTCCTCTAAGAAAATCAACGTTTTATGTTTTTTAAGCATGAATATACGATTTTTTTATTTGCAGTGAATATTTTTTTTGAAGAACACTTAATTACCTACACATTTTCTCAGACGACATTTTGATCAGATGAGGCGTTCGCGAAAATTAAAAAAAAATCCATTTTAAAAACAGCCTTACAGAGACTGAGTTCAGGATAATTTGGGATTGTATAAATGGAAAACGTAATTTTGTGTAGAAACCAACAGATGGACAAAATTTCATTCAGATCTAAGAGAGTAGGGTCCAACCGGATTGCCAATCTGGCTGGAAATGCTTTAAAGGCTTGCGGTACTCGAATTTCTTAGCCAAAACCTGCTATTATTTTGAAAAACTTCACCTAGTGTCTTACTTTTTGACAGGTGCTTGAAAAAAAATGATTTTGCATCTCAGTAAATAGCAAGTAGTAAATAGTTTCAGCTTAATAAAGATTCAATCTTAACACAAGTTTGATGTTCCAGAAAATCTCCGGAAGCAGAAACTGTTGAAGTTGGTCAAGAAACTCATGGTTTGGCAAACGATTTGTTGGAGTTTGGAAGAATGTCTCTAACAACGACTTCTTCCTGTTCTGAAATCTAACAATGGTCCTATTGTGTCAATTTTGTGTCGACAGATGTCAATCCTTTAAGGTCACAGAAGGAATGGAGAAAATATGAATAAATATGTTAAAAAAGTATACAAAACCTTAAGAGTAATGTTTAGGATAAAAAAACGGGATTTGAGTCAAAATTTAACCAAAGAAATTTCGTTGGCACGTTTCATTTAGAGCCGTGAAAGTTTAATGACAATCTGATGAAAGATTGAATTTTGTCGAATTATTTAATGTGATTCAATATTAAAGTTCTGTTCATTTAGAATCCGGAATTACTTTTTGTGTTGCAGCGGCACGGAAAGTGACCGCTGCAAGAATTTTTCCAAAGCGGTTTGTTTACCTAGGCGCCCACTTTCTGTGGTATAAATTTTACGGTGTTTCGTGCAGTGAGTGAAAAGTTATTACAGATGGAGTCATCCAGTGGAACCGCGATAATAACGTAGATTTCATCGTTAAAAATAAATCCACCCAACTGCCCGCAGTTCCGGCCCATCGAAAGATTTTGGGCAATAATGAAGCAGAAGCTTAAGAAAAGTGGAAAAACGGCTCGGGACGCGACTCAGATGACCAAAATGTGGAACAAATGTGCCAAGGAAGTTGTGCAGAGTTTGATGGGAGAAGTTAAGAAGAAAGTGCAAATTTTCATGAGAAATGAAGAGAAATTTCCTTAAAGTACAGTGAATTACCTTTGTTTTGATGTATTAAACTTATTTGTACGTCAATCCATTACCGAGATACAGATGATTTTAGTATTCCGGATTCTAACTGGACATAGCTTTGTCTTAGACACCCTTTGAAATACTGCAATAAGGACGGAAAAGCGCCTCGCATGGAAGTAACGAATTCGAAAGGTAATAAGATTGTATATCAAACATCTAAACCTCATTGGCGAATTCAAGCTTCCAAAAAAGCTTACGAGAAAGGTTGATTTCTTTTGAAAATATGGAAACACCTTATTCGACACGACGAAGTAGCACGAGGAAGATACCCTAAGCAGCTGTCGTACTGTGACGCAAGCTACTGTTATCACCTTGTCAAACCTCGACCCTCTGGCATTCATTGGTGAACATGAAGTAAGTTCAATAAATTCAACGAATTCAACATTCCGGACCAGACGACAGGTGATAAGCGCTGCAAAGTTGATTCCTGGATTCGCGCCATCGAGCCAAACCCACGGAGAACAGATGCCCTTCGCGCCGGTAATCAGCCGCCGCCCAAACTATGTTTATCAATTTCGAAAATAAAAGTTGATAGCCGAAGTTGTTATGACATTTTAACCCAGTCAAAACAGTCGTCGCGACATTTATTGTCACTGTTCTGTTGGAATGAACTCCGTGCGAATTATTATACGGCACAGCAGGTAGGCAACGGTGAATAGAAGTGGCTTTTTTCCCGTCTCGATTAGTCATGATAGCACATGTCTGTTTTCTTTCAGTGTTCCGATCGGCCGAAGAAGGCTCAGTTCACATCTGCTTGGGCACGCGAAAACATAATTTTGAACAATCTACCACCAATAAGTGACGAGGGCGAGGAGAAGCCCATGGCGAGAGGCAGCATGATAAATTGTAGCAATACAAGTTTACTACAATCATAAGGTGGATGAGATAATGGATATTCCGGTTTAAGCGTTTCAACGGAGCTGTTTTTCCTTCTCAATCAGCTGGATGTTGGGTCCTTCCTTAAAAGGTCATTTCACGCGGCCTGTGCCCACCAGCGCTAATTGAAGTTTAATATTTTATTTTTGGCGAAGTGCCCATACTTGTCTTTCGCTGTTCGGTTTGAGCAATATGTAGCAGTTACTTCGGACGTGTTGAAAACACCTGTTCTCTCGATGCGAACTTCACCTGCTGAATTGATAAGTGGGCACATTCTTGAACTAATTGTATTGTGTAATTTATGTTCAGTATCGAATTTCTCATTTACGGGGCCTTCTGGTTCCAACTAGGCGAAGTCTATTTCACTCCTCTGTCTTAGTTGCTTGCTGCTTCTACAAGACAAAACTTCAACACCTTAAGGTAACACTCGAGAAAAAAAAACAAGCCCTCTACACCGGAAAGGATAATAAATTAAAATTTATTGATACGACAGCTGCGTTTTGGTTTTTGATTCCCAATTTCGTCTCCGTATCTCGTTCGATACCGACACGAAATTTGGAACAGACGTCGTTCGGAACTAGTGCAAAACCTGTTATTTTCATCTGCCGGCCGACCAACCTTCGAAGTCGGCTACTCGTAGACTGCTTTCCATGCTTTATTGCCTTTGTTTTTGGTCCTTCATCATCGCCGCCGCCATCGATCCGGTGTAAACTTACTTCTGCCCCTCAGTGTTGGGAAAGAAACCGCAAACTACGACAACGTCGACGATGGCAACAACAACGAAAGCTGCACTGTTGGGGCACTGACTAGGGGCAACAGCTTGCGCGTATCGTGGTGGACGTGACAAGAATTATGAAAACTACGCTGGTCGAGTTAGGTTAGTTGTGGAGTTGCATTCTTAGATGATTTTTTTTTAATTTCTATTCTTGTTTTAAAATTGGTTTTAACGTGGACTACGTTTCTCTTTCTATACAGGGTGTCATTTAAAAAATTTGAAAAATGAGAACGTTACGCAAAAGTGTAAGGTTTTTGAAAGCTAATAACTCTTGTTCGAATGAACAGAATGACTTCATTTATTTATCATTGCCTGATTTTATAACAGATACCTGTCCCCTCTTTTAAATTTTGCTTCGTATTGTAAATTATTAAAACTAAAAAAAAACATGACTATTGTATTATAGTCATGTTTTTTTTAGTTTTAATAATTAAATATGGCAAATCATATTTGTATTTGTGTTTTATGTGATATTTTACTCTCGTTTAATCAAAATATTTAATCATAGCCAAGACTCCTAACTTTTCCTCGAACATGACCCATTAGCTTCTGCACAGTGGTGCTTCCCACCATTTTGACCACTTTTGGCCAATCTTTTTTAAATTTTTGGATGTCGTCCGCTGGTTTTATGAATTTTCGAAGCTTTGCTAAAGTCCAAAAAGTCTCGATTGGTCGTGCCTCCGGGCAGTTCGGCGGATTCATGTCTTTTGGCACTGTTCGTGACAGCGAAGTTTTCCGGAGCCCAGACGTTCACGCACCGCATTACTGCCATGGAGGACGCATCTTTTTGTGTTCGTTTCCATTCCTTTCCCACTCTTCCTCTGACACACACACACACACACACACACACACACACACACACACACACACACACACACACACACACACACACACACACACACACACACACACACACACACACACACACACACACACACACACACACACACACACACACACACACACACACACACACACACACACACACACACACACATACCTTTACTAACCCCGAGACGGCCGCGGGAATACGGTCACCTTTTCCTGCTAACCTTTTGTGTTCTTTGTTTTGCAACGCCAATCCGGTGGAGCTTTTTGTTTTGTGTCTCACTCCACAACCTTATAAAAAGGCGTGTATCGACGCAGTTGAGATCAGAAGTTTTGTGCACGCTAGGCAGTAATCATCAAAAAAACATAGTAAACACGTAGTGGAGATATAATTTTTGCACCAAGCCCTGTGGGCTGTAGCGAATCCGCTACTCAACTAATTGCTGCTTAATCTCCGCCGTTGTTTGGATGTCGCTGCTACCTCGTTCTGCGCTGCCGCTCAGAGGACCTTTCTGTCGCTGCTGACTAATCCTGCAATCTCTCGCTACCTTCCATTTGTAAAGAGTTGATTTAGGCCATAGTTCTTTTCAGAACTGGTCATCGGGATGGTAGACGACTGAGATACACAGGTAGTTCGGCACGTCGTTGTGAGTGTTTGGTATGGAAGCCGGTCCCCTGATTGATTCGGCACTGTTGGTGTTGGAATTCGATCGTTGCTGTTTGCTGCTGTTGTTCCCGCTGTAAACGTTGGCAAAAGGAGCCAACAGGCACGAAACATATATTTTGACTTTTGTACCATTCTAAAGTGTCCTTTGCGTAATGAAATGACGCCAAATCAAGCCAAAACACTACTTGACCTTCATGCTGCCTGATCATCGGCAATAATCGCTTCTGAAGACATTCCTTAACGTATTTCTGAGTGTTAATCGTCTCCGTTGTGATGTACGGACTAGATGTTTTACCACACTCGCATATTGCC
The DNA here is from genome assembly GCA_034211315.2 of Aedes japonicus. Classification (NCBI taxonomy): domain Eukaryota; kingdom Metazoa; phylum Arthropoda; class Insecta; order Diptera; family Culicidae; genus Aedes; species Aedes japonicus. The sequence goes on along the minus strand of JASCZW010000035.1, from coordinate 852,393 downwards.
TGCCAAACCATAACCTTCTTACCGGATTTCTACGATAAATATTGCCTTCTTCGTTTCAGGGATGTCTTTGTCTTCGCTTACAGTATAGAATTGTGGTCCGGGAAGCGTTTTGGTATCTAGTTTCACATACGTTTCATCGTCCATTGTTTTACACCCAGAATTTCAACACACAATAACGAATCGTAGTTTGCGGGCCCGTGGTTTTACGGACGTGGCCTGTTTTGGGTTCCTTTTGGGTTTTTTTTCTGCTTCCGGTATGTTTTTAGCCCAAGTCTTTCTTTGACACGCATGACGTTACTCGACGAGGTCCCTAGTTTTTTCGCAACATCCCGAACGGAAGTCGCTGGTTTTCGCTTGTAGGCATTTCAGGTAGGTCTTTTCATCGATATCCGTACTAACAGAACCGAATTTCCGACCACTCTTCGGCGCATCTTCACTGTTCTCTATATTTTCGAGTCGCAGATCGTACTGCTCCGACGCTTACACCTTCTTCCTTGGCCAATTTTCTCAAGGAGTCCGCTCACAGTGTACCATTTGTGCACGATACTTTTTCGTTGTTCTGGAGTAAGACCGTGCATTTTGATAGGTAACACCAAACTGAGCACTTTTTTGATGTTATATCATTCAGAAATGTGCAAACAAAAGGATGCAGCCAAAACATGTTGAAATATTTCATTATATTCAAAGTGACCGTTAAAATAAGGTGTGCTCATACTTTCTGGAACAGTCGTTATTGTAGCAAGGTGACTTTCCATAGCAGTGGAATAATCTGAAAAACGATTTGATCAGGATTCTATTATTATTGTTTGTGATCTTCAAGCTCCTGTATGAAGGGCCAAAAATGGCATCAGAGACACTTACGCGAAACCCGCGAATATAGGGAAGAGAGTCTCCTTCCAAAAGCAAGTTCACACTGACCGCTCCAGAACCTAGCCCTCGATTGACAGAATAAACCCAATAGATGGGGTCGAAGAGCCCGCGCTCGTTCCGCGAAATGTGAACAGTCCCATGTTCCCTATCCATATCGTTTCACTTGGGTGCCCTGATGGTCCCTCCCTGTCTCCGTTATATGTTATTCAATGTAATATTCTATTTAGTATCTTTTGTTGTGGTCATTTGATTGCTTACACTGTGTTATTAAATTTGACTGAAAGTAAAATTTGTTATAACCTTAACCAACATCGTTTTTTAATTTGATGTAATGTCCAGGTTGTCTTCAGATATGGTAGTGCTCGTGGTCATAGGACAAGGAAGAGAACAGGAGAAAAAAGAGTAAGCATTAGTAATTGGTAACATGTTATGCGCATGTGAGATTTTCATGGTGATATTCTCACAACAGCTGTTCAGAATAGTTCAACGGATGCGTATGAGAGATCATTCCCGTTTTATTTCCACTTGGTTACTCAACACGTTTAGTTATAGAAGACAGAGAACATTTCCCTAATTGCTATATTTCGGAATCTCAGGGCAATGATCCCCCATCGCAACTTCAAGTGATGATTACAAGCTGTGCATTTGGTTAAGGCACTTTTGAACGTTGTTGTGGCAGCCTTTTCACACATGAAATCCGCCGCGACCAACTCGGCAGAACGCGCCCATATCCCTTTCTGAACCGAAGGGCAGGGGGGACAAATCTCATTCTAGTGGGACAAATATGCGTTCTATTTTCAAGTGGGACGAATCGACTAGCCATTTGACCGAAATTGATGATTTGTATGAAGTTGAGTTGGCAGCAGGATTCGTTCTGGCAAACGATACGCTGCATTCTTATTAAGTTTTGTTTTCAGATTATTCTGCATTTAGTTGAATTTAAGGAGATGCAAAAAATATATTTAAACATTATTACCGATTTGAACCTACTGTAAGGAGGGTTGGGCCACATACGAAGTGTGATGGTGGTTTACTTCATTTGGATAGCCAACATATTTTTTTTTAAATTCGCATATTGGTTAGGATGCGATTGGGTTCACTCACAAAGTGTGGTGGTAATTTACTTCATAAGGAAAACTTTTTTTAACGCCGTTTATAAGCGCATTGAACTGATATAAAGTGAAAAAGTTGTTGGGGCCATTGAAATGTGGTGGTGATTTACAACTGCGAAGACAATGCAATTTCTTAAAAATGATTCATTAGCGAAGAGCTCGGTCAAAGATGTTCTGTTCTTCAACCTCCATCACCGCTTGTTAAACGCTGCAAAAATCGTTCCCCTCTGCTATTGACTCTGGAGTTTTATCCTGAGAACAGCTACCATGACAACAGGGTGCAGTGCAAACTAATACATGTTATTGCTCCCAAGAACCAACAGAAAGGAAATTTACAAGGTATACAGTTTTGAAAACATACAGAACAGGCTATCAATTTTTCCGTCTCAAAGTACATACTCCTTATATATACTTATTTCATTTATATATTTCATATTTGATATATATTGCATGAACATTATCAACATCAACATTAAAACATATAAAAACTGGGATGGGAGGGTGCATCAGGGCATCATTGAAGTTTCAATTGGACAATGGAGTGGATGGCCAACCGGAGTCTAGGAGGGGATGTGTCTATCATTCATGATTGCTACATTCCACTCCAACAGTTGTAATGAATTTGACGCGCCTTTCTCAAACAAACCATCTAGTGGAAAGCTTAATTGAATTGCGTATTTTGTTATTCGTTTTATTGGATCATATTGCTGGAAGGAGATTCTCTTATTCCCGCAGGTTTCGCGTAAGTGTCTCTGCTTACGGACCTGCCCAACCCTTTTTGGCCCTTCATACAGCAGTATGTTGAATTTAGAACGGTAACAAAGCATGATCTTTCTGTTAAGTGGAACCGCATGCAGGGCAAGGCCCACGCTAGGATGGTGGCTTTCTACATACATACATACAGAACAGCTACCATGACAACATCGAGAACTGTTAGTATGTCTGTTGTGACGAAATTATGAATACTGGCTCTGCACTCCTTATCCATAGTGATATGGTGATTGATACAACAGATGAATTTCAACTGGATGCGGTCCTGATGGTATTCCTTCAATTGTCCTGAGGCGATGCACTGAGGAGTAATCAAAGCAAAAACCTAGTCCTGAATCAAAAATATGAAAATGATTGAACACATTTTTATGTAGTTGCAGTTAATCGTGCATACCATGGCAAATAACTTGACAGCTAAGTCTAGCGAAAAGACTTTGTTTACATCCTGTGCCATTCGTATAAAGTTGGTGTCGTCCGTTTTTTGCGCTTATTTTGCTTGTGCGTGCAGACTCGAAAAAAGTTAACTAATTAATTAACAATGGATATTCAAGTGAAAGGTATGTATAATATTTCCATGGAATAATAACAACAGTTGGTATAATATAATGCGTGTTTGAGACATTTTATGAAAATGTTTTTGAGCATACTGTTTTCCGTTTTATATTTTATATAAAGTTGATTTGAGTTATGAAGTTAGTTGAAAAATTTTCTGTGAAACAATAATAAAATGAATGATCATCCATTTTAAATTAAATTTATGTAAATAACTATTCCAAGCTCTCCCGAAATTCATCGCTAGACACATTTGAAGTTACACTAGATTGTTTACAAACAAAATCATCGATGCAACCGTTTAAAAATTTACACGTTGTAGTTCAGTAACTTATCGACTGTTTTAGCTGCTTTTGGTAGCCAATTGAATGAAAATGTATGTATCTTTTTACGATATCATACATTCATGTTTATTATTCTAAAAGAAGCCATTTTCATGATCCAGTCAGTTGCTTATATTTTGTCTTTATTTAATTTACAGGATCTTCAAATCTGGTTTCCAGATCATTTCTTTGTGTAATGCAAACCACTGAATGCAAAATTTGTGCACATTGAAGTGTTACTGACAGATATGCTGCACTGTCCAGAAACCGAAGTGCCTGTATTGAAACAGCAACTCCATCATTTCAAACAACAGTACGTCATCGAGTTATAATTAAAATCTTTCTGCAAAATTCACGCAAACCGGCTGAACGTAACGTAGAACTTTCAAAATGGTCAAAGTCTGAACGAACTACAGCAGGGCGACCCTCATTAAATTCAACCGAGAAAAACTTTTCATCAATTTCTTCGTCAATGAAACATCAACAAATGCCTGTCAAACGTTTTTCGTTCCAACCACCAGGGTGGTGTATGAAACCGTGCGTCCAGATTTACTTTGAATCGAGCTTTATTTCATTTCGCCGTCCCACACAGGCACGGAATCGCAATCATACAATATTGTAAATTTCAGAAAACATTTTCATGATCGGAAAGCAATCCGCATGCTTTTAATAAGTCCCTGCAATTAGGAAATTTATTCCATGGCTATGAAATTTTTTGAGTCTAATGCTCGTTTCTGAAGGTAAGTTCCGATAGATAAGATGTAAGCAGAGGGATTAAAGTCTAAATATTGACAATTCTAATTAAAGATTACATTCAGCTTCATCAAATGTCTCAGGTGATGCATAAACTGCTTAAAACTCATCCCGTAACCTAACGAGAAAATTGAATGCACCCGGGTAGAAAGTTTTGAAAAAATTGACTGATTAGAACTTGTTGTCTTCTAAGCGGACAAGAGCGCATGTGAATAGTCAATGTTTCCTTTGCAAGTTTGGAAAATTCAATGTTTTTAGTCAAAGCTAAAAGTCGTACTGCTTAAGCGTCGGAAATGGGAAAACTTTCAAACAGTAACAACAAATGTAACACCGTTCGCAAATTTTGCTAAATTCAGCGTAATTTAGCAGTCCCACGAACCCCTCAGTCGAATAACCCTAGCAAAGTCATTACTTTCCCAACTTTTCCGTAAACATTGCTATCTTTGAACCACACCCATTTGTCATTTGGGTCTCCACGGTTATCTGCTTTCGTTCCCTCGCAAGGTCAACGAACCGCACCAGCACCATCAAGCACCATTCGGATAAGATTTCCCTTGGCCCTCGCCTCGACTGACTGAGCCTTCGGGGACAATTTGCAACCTGGGCAACCACAACCGGGGAAGAACCCCCCGAAGAACAAGTCAAAGAAGATCCCTGTCCACGCAAACTGATTTAGATCGTCCCCGGGCTGAAGTTTAGTTGTAATCAACCAACCAACTGCGGAAATTAATTACTGCCTTTTCATTTTGGCTCGGCCGAAAATTTGCCACTCCATCTTCTGCTGCTCAGATGTTTGGCGTCGTTTTTGCCGTCTTCTTCTTACTTCCCAGTCGAACTGAATGCGCCTGCCGAAAGTGGTAATTTAATACCCTCTTATTATTTATCTAGCTCATGGATTCATATCCTCTCGGGTCACCACCTCCCCCGAATGTTGCCGATGGAGGATTCTCTATTCTTCTTCTTTTTTTTTTGTTCCTGGACCAGAATGCGAGGGTAGAACTTCAGCTTCAGCTCAAGGTGTGAGTGGATCGATTTAATGCAGGGGAGATTCGTATCAATTCGAGACGGAAATGAATCGGTACTTTATCTCGGTTGGTTTTGGAGGGTTAATTTTTGCGCCACGATGGGAGTGATTGTAATTGAAGTCATTCATTTCGGGTGATTGTGAGCTTTCAGGCTATCGCTGCTGCATCGGAACATTCATTTTATAGTTGATGGCAGATTTAAAAAATTAACGACTGTTGTGATTCCAAACCATCTTGGAACTTAGCTAAACTCACAGAAAATGTGTTTATTTTTTTTGGGTATTGGGATTCTTTCAACACGGTCATTAATTTCGACCGAGTCCGGCTGATCCGAGACATGAATGTATGTCTCCGACGGCGGGTTTGAAAATTTCAGTCGCGTGCCAATTTCATTATTCACAAGCATCTTTCAGCTCGTGTTTTCTGTCTAGGAGGGTTTGCAGATGAATGAGCCAACTGAGAGTTTGAGACATCATCCGGTTTTTTTTTGTGTGTGACTTCTTGATTGAGTTATTTCATTTTTTCTGAACATATATTTCTTGTCTTCTTCGATTCAGCTGCTCTTCTGGGCAAGTCGAAAAGACGGTTATTAAGACGGTTATAAACTGTTTAATACATTTTTATAGTTTTCGAATAAGATGGATGTTGATTAATGGAACATGTCCTGTCATTAAAAACATCGTTTCATGTGTTTTAAAATGTTTTTGACTGATTGCTTGATTATTATTCTTAAGTATTCCAGCTAATAAACTAGTTTATGCTATGAAAAAGCTGCAGTAAAATTGCTAAAATAGTTAGATTCCTTTGAGGGTGGCTCTCAAAATTCAACTTCTTGAGCATAGCAAATTCACTATCCTTCTTATCAGCACAGTGCGCTGCAATGCAAGATTCTCAGGAACTTCCACGATTGAAAGATAGCTTGAAAGCATCCTCCAGAACAGGAATGAAGTCGGTTGAAAAACAGACCGTACACGAAAATCCGTACCCATATCCGTGAACTGGAGTAATGAATTCGAGAACAAGTAAAAATACAACGTGAACTGAATCAGGTAATCATGAACTAAATGACGTTTAAAGGCAAACAATTCTGAAAAAAATTCTGAATCACGGTCCTTTTTCATTTTCGGAGACGCTTTTTTTCTGTTTAGCAATACTCTACATTTTTAGCATTTGTTGGCTTGGGTGAAAATGAAGCTTTTAACATCCTTTGGTAAACTTAGTTACAGTTTATTCATCTGTTAAAGTGACGTGTAAAAAAGTCGGTATTTGTGTTACGATTCTAAAAATTTTATGTGTTGTTCTAACACAGACATCAGTGAAGACGCCATGATGTGCAAGAGCATGAGAATGATCGTGATTGACCAATCGAAAATGCTACTCCATTATTGCCAAATCAACTGTAATCACACAGAGAACGAAAGGATTATGCTTGAGACTAACATACATCCTAAATGTTTAGAAATTATCGATCCAAGGCCCCAGGGTGGCCTCTGCTGTATACAGAAGTTGTCTCCACCCTGTTCGGTCAATGGAAGCACCTCGCCAGTCTCACAATCTGCGAAGGGTCCACCTCCTCTTCGTGTGCCCGTCGATTTGTTTTCGACCATCATTTGAAGTGGAATGTCGTCCGACATTCTTACGACATGCCCAGCCCACCGTAGTCGACCGATTTTAGCAGTGTGTACAATGAGTTCTCCCATCAACTGATGCAATTCGTGGTTCATTCGCTTCCTCCTCGTTTCGTCTTCCATCTACACCCCATCGTAGATCGTACGCAGCACCTTCCGTTCGAAGACACCAGTTGGTCCTCCGCGAGCAATGTACAGTAGCGCTCAAAAGTGCTTTGACATTCATTTTTTTGAAAAATAAAAACGGCAACACTGCCAACCGCAACCGATCTGACGTTTGTTTTTTGCGTTATGGTTCTCCATTCGTTTTTTTTATAATCGGTTGCGCATTTCCGTTTGGATCAGAGGGTTTAACACTGTTTTGGTGTAATTCCACAGCTCAAAACTCATTTGACAAAGTGCTTATTCGTGGTAAGTTTAAAGTTTAACATAATATTTCACTATTGTACCACTAAATGAATGTTCAAATAGCGAAAATGGATCAAACCAAACGATCTGAATACCCGCTCGCGCTCAAGGAGGGCGTGCTGAAATGTTTGGAAGCAGGACGCTCACAAGCTCAAGTTGCACGGGATTTTTGCATTTCTCGTCAATTAGTGAGCTTCTGGAACAAGAAAAAACATTGAAAGAGGCTACGTCGGAAGTTCCCCGAGGCCAGATCGACCAAAAGTTACCACTGAGAGGCAAGATCGTTTGATAGCAATGATGTCAAAAGTTGATCCCAGAAGAACTGCTACGGATATCAACAAGGATTTGGCCAAACACCACGGTATAAAAATTCACAATTCAACCGCCAAGCGTCGCTTGACTGATGGTGGATTGCATGGTCGTCGGCCGAATAAGAAACCACTGATTTCTGAGAAAAACAGAAAGGCTAGGGTTGCCTTTGCTTTGGCTCACCAACATTGGACTCAGGAAGATTGGTCGAAAGTACTCTGGAGCGAAGAAAGCAAATTCAATTTGTTTTCCTCCGATGGGATTAAGTATGTGCGCAGACCTGTCAATCGTAGATACGATGTTCGGTACCACGTTCCGACTCTTAAGCATAGCGGCGGTAATGTGATGGTATGGGAATGTTTCTCCCAAAAAGGCGTTGGTCCATTGGTACGTATCAACGGCATCGTGGACCAACTGGTATATCGAGATATATTGAAAAATCACATGTTGCCATTTGCACGAAAGAAAATGCCGAAGAAATGGACTTTCCAACAGGATAACGACCCGAAGCATCGTTCGAAACTGCTGAAGGAATATTTTAATAAAGCAAAAATCAAGGCTATGGAGTGGCCAAGTCAAAATCCTGATCTGAATCCCATGAACACTTGTGGGAAGAGCTCGAAAGACGTGTACGAACCTGAAACTACTCTAATTTGACGACTTTTTACGAGGCCCTCCAGGAGGAATGAAATAAAATACTATAACTAATCTTGTGGCATCGATGCCACGCAAATGTCGGGCTGTAATGCAATCACGAGGCTTTGCTACTAAGTACTGATGTCAGCCATCCTGCGATTACTGAAAATGATATCATTTTGTGCAATATGTTGACTTTTCTTTGTTTTTATCATTTGTCAAATCACTTTTGAACTCGATGAAATATGTTATTTTTTGTTTCAAAAACAAATAAACATTGAATATTGTTGAAATACACTCCACCGTCTTTGTTTTTTATTTATACTTGCACTACTTTGAGATTTTCCGGAAAAAGTTTAAATTGAGTATAATGATAACGTAAATACTGTTTGTCAAATGACATTGGCCGTAGAGGACTTCCGGTCTAATTAATTCCAAGAAGACGGCCAACTTTGTTCGATCTTCGTCTTTTGGAGTCTAAAGTAGGTACAATTTCCAGCTATAAAACGCCTTTGTATTTCTCTGCTGATGTCGTTATCGACAGTCACCATTGAGCCCAAATACACGAAATCGTCTACCATCTCAATTTCATCACCGTTGATCGTAACTCGTGGTGGAAGGCTAACATTGTCTTCTCGAGATCTCCTCGTTTTCGCCATCATCGTCTTTAAGTTACGTGCTACGATTCAACGTCGTCGGCGATGCTAAAAAGTTGGACAGACTTCTTGAAGATCGTTCCACTCGTTCCACTGTTTTGAAATCGGTGAAAAATGATGCTTGGGTACGTTACATTCGCGACATTTCTGCAGTACTTGCCGAATTGCGATAATCTGGTTCGTAGTAGCGCGGACTCCTATGAATCCCGCTTGATATTGCCACACGAATTTCTTTGCCATCAACGGCTCTAGAGACATTGATTCATTCTTCAGCGTCTACAAGGGAAGGCATGCAATATCTAACGAAAACTAGACATCAGCAATGAAGGGTGTTTCGATCAAAATTTGGTCGACTTAAACTTGACGCATTTCCTGTCATCGTGCATTAAAACATTTTGCACATCCCTCATTTTGAAGATGTGTGCGTTTAGCATCATGCCTCTATTTTGATTTTGAGATTAGCAGTACATGTATCCAAAGGTCGTCAAAGGAAGAGAAGCAACGCATCAAAATTTTGCTCGTGCATGGCGAAAATCTAAACTACTGTCACGGCTAAATAAACTGTTACCAACGTATTAAAAGTTTGTCGACAGCCAGGAAAGCTGGATTGAGGGGGGGGGGGGATCGAAAGCTGGAGGCCACAGCGACGACAAAATGAGCTGCCCGATAGGAGAGGTTTCAATAAGATTTTTAATTTGCACGATCATAAACTTGGCAGTGTAATTCATAAAACCAATAAATAAAGGAATGATCTCACCGATTTCTCATGAATTGCTTAGCTCCAAAGGCTGGCTGGTAGATAACGAACAAATGTACTTTGCTATAATTCAGAGCCGTCATAAAAATATGTGTATTCTCTTCTAGTCTGCTAAACATTTTACTTATAAAGGACTGCATCGTTAATTATGTTATCTGTATGAAAAAGAGTATGACTTATTTTGACAGCTGTTAAGTGTCAATGTGTTGCTTGCCTTGTAAACAAACGAAAAACTTTATTCAAAGATAAAGTTTAACTTCAAGCGGAACAATGTCGAGGTCTTACGATTGGAAAGCGAAAATCGATTGTGACCAAGTACTGCACTGTCGCTAAGAAAATTAACAAAAGAAGAAAGTGTTACTGTCTGGGCGGGCCAAAATGCGATCAACCGGTTTGTTGTGCATAACATATTGCAGAACTTACCCGGCCGTGGTGGAAAAACAGGTGCGTCAAACCCAAATTTGGACAAACAAATTTGCAAAGTGTTTGAAGGAAAAAAGGAAGTATCCATCAGAGATTGCGCAAAAAAGTGTGAAACGACGATAAGAAATAATGTCCGAAACGCAGCCAAATTCAGGCGGATTCCGTGAAAACTCGGGCTCGGAAGCTCATCGTACTGCTTGCGTTTTAAGTACGTCAAATTGGACTACAGGGCACTTGCAGGGGCACAGTTTTACACCGTGAGGCCTTGAACGGATGTCCCAAATTCGGAGAAATCGATAATTGGCGAAAAATTTGGAAAAAAGGTGTTGGTTTGGCATACCAAATTGTCTCCAAATTGTCCGCAAATAAGGCCCATTGAGAAATGTTGGGCTTTGATGAAAGGAAAGCTTCGGAAGAAGGCTAGAGTAGTAGATGACATCATCAAATTAAAAAAAGACTGAGTAAACGTAAGGGGCTATTCAGAAACCACGTAGACTTTTCTAGGGCGGGGGTCTACGCTCCATACAAAATTTAAAAAATTGTATGGAGAAAAGTCTACGAAGGGGGAGGGGGGTCTGAGATTGTCTACGTGGTTTCTGAACAGGCCCTAAGCTAAACCATCGACGGAACGGTTGTGCAAAACCTCATGAGGAACAACAAGAAGAAGGTGCGAGATCTTCGAAAAATTAAATGAATATGTAATGAGCTTTTTTGATAGTCTATAAACAGTCTATATACTGCAATTTTTAAGGTGTACTCATAATTAACGATACAGTCCTTACTTTAGTTTTTACTCACTCTAGAGGCATCATTCTTCGAATCAACTCGATTTCATAGAACTCAATGCAGCGCATTGAAATGGGCCTGCGATGGCTTAGGTCAAGTTTTTTCCTTTGAAATTTAACTTCTTTGTGTTGAATTGGATCAAAGATAACGATATTTGATATTCCCCTGTAACTGTTTAAATGACTTAAAATTTCTATAATTATCGATTTCTGAAATCTTGAAACTTGTAACAACCGTTATTACGAGCTGACTTAATCCAGTAATCCAATGAGTTCGGCTCGGTGCCATCTCAGAGCAACGGAATATGCTGTTTAATAAGAATCAACTAAAGTACCTACTCAACTAATTCAAAATAGAAGCCGATTTTCAAATATTACTCAACATTTATTATCACTCCCGAACACCAAACCAAGTTTAAACCAGGCTAAAAGCCTGCAACCTATCATCAATTTGATCGATTTTCCTTTGATGTTTCAAATAGCACTCATTCTTCTTCGCGTGTCTTCCGACGATGCAGCCCAGCAGCAGTTCCTTTGTTCCATTTATATTTTGGACTGCAATTTCCGAGAACGTCGCCGTTGTCGTCAAGGAGAAACAGCAAAAAAGGGTGGAACGCCTTCCGCCTGGAGCTAGCTATTTTAATTTTCAGCCAAGCGCAAGGATCGCGCAGAACGGAACCAACAGACGGAGAACGTGAGTTTCGTGATTATTGGATGAGACTGCCCGGGAAAGTTTCGAAAATGGGTGCAGGGAACGCAAAGTCATTCACCAACACCACACTGGCAGTCGGGAAATAAAAGCAATCGAATATAAATTTTTAGGAAGAAAGGCAGACTGGGCATCCTCCCTGAGGGAATGTATCCCATGGAGACTCGGTAGTAGCGGGCATCAGCAGAAATAAGGGAAGAACCAGCGGAAGAATCTCCCCGAGAAGATTTTGCACGCGATTTACAGTACGAGAGTTCCCCACTCACTCGAGGTGTATAACCAGTGCTGGTTTCTGAGTGTTTCCGCAAATCTGCGTCTGCGAGAAGAAGAAACACAAAATTAAAGACTAAAAGGACTACCTGAGGCTATTAGTTGAGGCTGTTGTTGGAAAACGCACACTCCTTCCTACTCAGAGCGAGTCTTTTTTTTTTTTTTATTATTTTCGAGAAACCAAAACGACGAAAGCCTACGATAAATCGGATCGGTTGCCAGGCATTCCGCGGCTATTCGTGGTGGGAATTAAATATTTTACGCTGAAGTAATTAGTGCTAGAATTGAATTTGGTGAATTTCATTTTCGGCGCTTCTTGACCGGTTTGTACGCAGAATGGCGCCTGACGCCTGAAAGTTCAATGAATTGATGGTACAACGGTATGCATCGGTTGCCAGGCGTTTTGGTTAAGTGCGAACAGCCTACCTGGGTAGAACCCTCTTCTGTGTGTGGATTTTTTTTTTATTTGAAATGTTTTCAATCCTACATACACCCGGTCGTCGGTCCACTAGGAGGAAGGCAGGAATCTTTTATTCGGTTCGAACGAATCGTTTCCCTTCTCGATTTATGGCACGGTCGAATCCCAGCGGGAGCAATGTTCAAACAGAAAGTATAAGGGACTACCAACTGCTTCAATCGTTGCTGCTGGGGCGAGTGATGAAAAATGGAGCTGAGCCGAGTATGTCTGTGTCTTTTCGCAGAAGTTGGGCTTATGGCCGTTGAAATGAATCGTATTTCCGGTTTCTTTTTCTATTCTTTATTCTTTCAGTGAACTAATGTTTTATCCTGACTCAGCTCCCTTGAAATGAGAGTGATTCTATCACTTTGGAATAAGGGACCTCCGAATGCAGCGATAGGCGTGGGTTGTTCGGTCGAACGGCTTCACGTCAAAAGAGAGGAGTTCTTAAAAAAATTCTGGAAATAGAGATTCTTGAAATTGCCAGAAGCAGCTCTTGGCCATTTCGCTCTCAGTTTACATCAGATTATTAGCGACATAGCGACATACAAGCGACGAATTGTGTCTCGCAGACTACATTACATTAATTAGTAGCCGATTTCAAAATAGATTGTCTATTGTATAAAGGTACACTGGCTCGGAAACTCAAGTCGTTAAAAGCACGCTAAATTCATTTCATGGTCCGATCGAAGAGATATTTGTGGTGGAAATTTCCCTGGATTTTCCTAGATATTGTGCATCATTTTGCTTGCCTTCTAATATACATATTCATGAATCTTCGTTGATTTGAAAGCTCTCAATTCATTGCTGTGGATGTGAAATTCAAACACTGAAGTATGCTATCAAATATAGACAGATTTTAGCGATTTTCCGTGTGATTACCCTGGTGGTGAATCCAACTATGTATCAGCAATTATAGCAACCCTGTTGTGGGCAGGAAAAACTGACAGCGTTGCAGGTATGCCATATTTACAGACATGTCTGTACATTTGCAGACTTTTTTAACGATGCAGACATTTAGCAGACATTTTATTTATGTTGCTGACTTTTACAGACATTTGAAATATTTTTAAAATTTCAAATAAAAGTATTTGGGTGCACTGGAACTGTTTTCAAATGTCAACTATAAGGTCTGTACCCTCAATAATCCGGACACCTCAAAACATGAATAAAACATAAATTTCGCATTATATTTCCGTCGTAGTTGTTTATTTCAGATTCATGGGATGTGTTATAACAATTCGTGAAAACAAAACATAGTTAATCGGTATTTGCATAACATTTTCTAACTTTGCGCTTACTTTCGTCCATTAGGGTATGTACAGACTCTTCAGAAATCGTAGAAGCCGTCTTTGTCTTAATTTGCTGGAAGTGTTTGATGTCTTTGATTCCTTGCTTCTTTCCAGAAAGCTTCCGCTTCATCAGAGCCCAATATCTTTCGATTGGTCGTAGCACTGGGCAATTTGGCGGATTTGAGGTTTTTGGTACAATGTTCACTTGATTTGCTTGGTACCACTTCATCACAGTTTTAGCATAGTGACATGATGCCAAATCCGGCCAGAACAAAGGTTTTTCTTTGAGACTTTTGATGAAGGGTAGCAATCGCTTCTGCAGACACTTTTTCTGATAGATCTCCTTGTTGATTGTGCTGAAACATTTACTCTTTCGTGTTTCCACACGTGCAAATTGCTTGCAACACATGGTATATCTTGGGAAATTTCGATGCCTTCTTCGTTCTGAAATGCTCAGCTGTAGCATTTCTGGCCATAGCAGAATAAAAAGCCAGCCCTGGAAGCTGCTTGAAATCCTCCAGGACATAAGTTTCATCGTCCATAACAACGTCAAATATTCGCAGTACAAACGTCGAGCCCGTGATTTTGCTGCCAATTTCTGTTTGTCGTTGCAATTTGGAACTGTTTTTACTGTATACGACTTAAGTCCCAAACGTTGTTTTGATTTTTGGACAAAACCAGGCGACCTCCCTATTTTACGAACCACCGTTCGAATGGAGAGATTTTGGTTTTTCGTTAATATCTTTTTCACCTTTCAGTCCATGACAGGTTCAGCGCGTCCAATGTTTTTGTCACTTCTCGGTTTTCTCTCGACAGTCAAACGTTCCGAAAATGATTTGAGCACATCGTGAACAGTGTAGGCAAATCCAATGTTGTTGCAAGGTCCCGTATTGACAAGTCAGGATTTTCCGTACGCCCGTACAAAATTCGCTCGAGCACTGGTTTTTCTTTCGTCGCCATCTTGAATACTAAACATGAAATGTTAACATCAATCATAGTCTTTTTCAGCATAGACTCTCAGCTATGCCACAGTAAAATTTTTCATTCATATGTGCAATATTTCAAAAGTTACAATGATTTGAAGGTGTCCGAATTATTGCGGATACAGACCTTAGGTTGGTGCTTACCTTGTGTTTACCTTCACTACCGCAATTGTCGTGTGCAAGGTCTGGTCAGGTGCAGTCGTACTTGTTATTTTGCTCACTCTTGTTGGAAACTTGAAAACAAGGACCAATGTCGTTTTTTCTCGTAAGAGCAAGTAGGAAAGTTTTGATTTCGAAATAGTGTTCAGCTGTCGCCAACAAAGAAAGAGTGAGAAAGTGCGGCCACTTTCACTGTCAATCTTATCCAATGATTAGCCAAATCGGAGATGCAGTTGATCGTCAAGGTCCTTTTTATACGGCACTTTCCAGTGCTAGGGTAAGGGGAAGTAATGTTAGCCTAGCTCCTTCATTCGGCCTATGTACCAAATGTGTCATTAATTTAGCGATAATCAACAAAATCATGTTGCTAATAGGATGACCGATGTAATCCGAAGCAATTGAGACAATATTAATCAACAAAAAGTTGTTCACTTCCGCGTAATTTTCGATTTCTTGAACTTTTGGGGCATCTTGATTTTACTGGTTAAGCTGAACCGATGATCTACACGATCTTCAAGTGATCTAAATTTGGCTTAATTGAATCGATAAAGCAAGTGATGCAGTCTGGATGTGCAGAAAATAGTTACACGTTACAAACTAAATGTTCACATAGCTAAAATAACAATGATTTTACAAGAAAATCGTAGACCCAATGTTGGGGACATATTTTTTTGGATGTTTCTAATTATGGCCTGTTGTATCAATAACGTAGTAAAAACATTCTTGTTGGTATAATTTCACGTGGAAATGATTTTGCGGTTGTTTATATTCAAATGGCTCATCTAAACAAAAACCGAAGGAACAAAATCATTGTATAGTGAATTATAATGTTTTCATTATTGAATGGCTGATAAATCATATATGAACATCGCTTAAGTGTTTCGAGGCAGTTTTACTTTAGTTTGTTTTGTGAAATGTTGTATCAAGTAAATCGAGTACAGCTTACAATGCCTTAGTTCTTAAAATTAGGAAAAAACCGAACAAAGACTGCCTTTAGTAGTAAATCCATCGAATGGGACGAAATTGGATCCATAAATAGACCCAATTTGGTGCCTATAAACCGACATTAAATCCACATCCCACGAATGTTTCTGACATTATAAAAAGAGTTGTGTAACTTTTCTGGACTTCTTTCCTAAGCATCTGCATTTTATCTTAAGTTTCAAGATCGACAATTTTGTTTGACTCAATTATAAAACTATATTTCATCAAATTCTTCATAAGATATTAAATAAAACAGTGAAGATGAGGAACACAATTGAATAATAAACAGCTACAGTCATTCAAGATGAAGACTGTTCTGATAATTATAAATAAAGACTGTATTCGATGAAATTGGGACACACGCAATTGTTCGTAACTTTTTAGCGTGTGGGTAAAAATTATTGAAATTTTAACTGAATGTATTTCATTGTGTTGTGTCAATTGTGTAATGAGTTTCGTGAAAATCGGTCGAGTGATTTCAGTGATGGCTTCGAATGAAAAAATAGTGTGCCAACAAATTTTGGGCACTCACCTCGAAAATCCAAACGCTTCTCATCGATGGATCAGAAAACAGCTCGGAATCGCACACGGAATCGCAACCGTATATCATGTGATCAAAACGTTCAAGGACCGTTAGACAACCAAGCGGAAAAATGGTAGTGGCAAAAAAGGTGGCAAATTAAATCCGGAGAAGGCCAGGATGGTATTGAACCAATTTAAGCGTTATCCCAACACTTCGATCAGGGATGTTGCGAAAAAGGCGAAAGTTTCAGTTTGTTTTGTGCAGAAAACAATGGAAGGTTCTGGATTACATGTGTACAAGGTCCAGAAGGCACCGAACCGGAGCGATAAACAGAACTCGGTGGCCAAAACTCGTACAAGAAAACTGTACAGGGAGTGGCTCACATAACCGTTCTGCATTGTGATGGACGATGAGACCTACATTAAAGCCGACACCAAACAAATGCCAGGACAGGAACACTACGTCGCCACCTCTAAGTTGGCCGTTCCGGAGAGTGTACGGAAATACTCCAAAAATTTCCTTTTCTGGCAAGCGATCTGCGGATGTGGCAAAATGAGTCAGCCCTTCATCACCTCTGGGACCGTCGATGGACAAATCTACAAGGACGAATGCCTCCAAAAACGACTTCTGCCCTTCTAGAGATCTCACGATGGCCCGACACTGTTTTGGCCGGATTTGGCATCTTGCCACTATGCCCGGCCCCGTCTTAGACTGGTACAAAGATAATAATGTAGTTTTTGTACCAAAAGACGTCAACCCTCCAAACACTCCGGAACTTCGCCCAATTGAAAAATTTTGGGCAATCATGAAGGTAAAGCTCGTTAAAACTCCAAAACTGATAGAAAATGAACTTGAACTAAAGAAAGTGTGTTTAAAAG
Organism: Aedes japonicus; assembly: GCA_034211315.2. NCBI lineage: Eukaryota > Metazoa > Arthropoda > Insecta > Diptera > Culicidae > Aedes > Aedes japonicus. The sequence goes on along the minus strand of JASCZW010000035.1, from coordinate 835,130 downwards.
TAAGTAAGCAAGTCGGTCCTATCATTGCCCAAAATTTGATGAAAGGGGTCAAGACAAAGGTGCGGGCATTTTGGTTGGGAGAAGAGGTTCAATAAACCAATGATGTCAAAACTTAACCATTTAGTAGTACTTTATTTCCAGAAAGTTTGAAAAGAATCGGGCTCAAGGAAAATTTTTGGTGACCTATTTTGTGTGTCCAAATTCCATCGAATACAGTCTTTACACTAATGATTAACCGTCAATTCAAAATGCGTGCTGTATTCAACCACTTTTTGGCTGTGGCCTGTTGTTTACATCCAAATTGAACTGATGTTATCAAGTTTAATTTGGATGTAAACAACAACGAGCAAAAAAAAAACGAATGGTGCACAAACGCGACCAAATTTTTGCACGCACATGGCGAAAAGCCAAACTACTCTCACGCCAAGATTGTTGAACTGATACCAACGTATGCCAGATTGTTGACTGTTACCAACGTATGCCATTACGGAAAAAAGGCCCTGGAGTGGTATGCTGCCAACAACGTTCAAGTGGTGCCCAAGTACAAGAACCTTCCCAACACGCCAGAGCTCCGCCTAATCGAACAATATTGAGCCATCGTCAAGCGGAACCTTAAGAAGACTGAAAAAGCTGTTGTGAACGAGAAACAGTTCAAGGCAAACTAACGTTCTTCGACGAATAAAGTGGGCAAGGAGACTGTACAAAATCTTATGGCAGGTGTTAAACGAAAGACCCGGCAATTCGCATTCGGTAATAAGGAAGCTTGGCTGAATATTTCTCCTGTATTCTGCATTAACTGAACTTGAATAACAAGCCTACAATCTGTTGGCCTGATATGGCTTCCTGCCACTACTCTAAACATGCACTAGAGTGGTACAAAAGGAACAATGCCGTATTGGTTCCAAAGGAATTTAATCCACCAAACTGCACAGAGATTTGTCCTATCGAAACTTTCTGTGCTTTGACGAAGACGAAGCTGAGAAAACACATGAAGCCACCGGATAGTGTTGATAAATTTTAAAAAGATTGGCCAAAAGTGGTGAAAAAAGTAGGAAAAAACACAGTTCATAAGCTTAAAGGAAGTGTTAAGGGAAAAGTTAGAAAACTCGAAAAATCAAACAAATTGAAAGGAAGATGGAGAAAAAACATTTTTATTCACTATGTTTAGGAATAAATAATTTTGGAATCAATCACAGTATGGTCTTTTTTATTTGAGAAGGAAAGTGTATTTATATTTTTTGGAACAGTCTATAGTCTAATTTAAGTATTCATACAAAAAATACTTCGATCGTGGTATCAATGTTCGGATTCAACAGAATCAAATAACATAGTTTTATACTGGTTGTACCGCATCAAAATTGTCCATAGTGTGTGTTTCTTTCAGTGGCCTGAAAACGATTACGACACAGATCGTCGAATAAGCTTTCATACGACTTCATAAGCATACGTTATCCATCGGAATAATTTTCTTAAACTCATATTAATATGTTATTTTGTTCAAAACCTTTCCGTCCTTGAAACATTGTGCCACTAAATACAGAACAGATGGATCCATTATTCAAATTAATTCAATTAATATTTACACTTTTCTTTCAGCTTAAACACATCGCCAATAATGACGAGTCGTTCGCTGAACATGATATGTCTTAATTAAATTTACAAAACTCGGAGTCGTTCTTGTTTTTGTTTTCGGATGCCATCACAATTTGCAACCATGCTGTCACGAATCCATAAGGGCAACAGCAGTGCAGTGGCAAATAACTTTTTTCCACTTAATTGTGTTAATATTAAATGAAATGTGTTCCGAGAATGATAATTACAATTATTACCTTCCATCCTTATGGGCATGCGCGACCGCACGGACATACGGCTACACCATATTCAAACCCATCCTGGCAGTCGGCTGTTTTAACTCTGATAATGGTAATTTACAATTATTCCCTCTCTTTTTTGCGATTACTTTCCATCGCAGTATGCCGGACTAGAATGATTTGTTGTTGAATTATAATTACATGTAAAATATTTTTTACTGTGCGACACTGAGATGCTGAACAACGAAAGCAATTTCTGAGCCTTAACAGACACATGCCAGTTTGTTGCTTTAGTTTGTTGCGTGGCGGCCACAACGGCTCTAGAGGATAATGAACTTCCGATGTATTTTGCCAACAGGTATTCATTCGAAAAACTGGTTCCTGATAACAGCCTGCTGACGGCTGTTGCGGTCCGGCTTTTCGGTGTCTTCATGTTTTGAGGATGACCGCAGAAAAAAAAACCAACAGTGGAATGGTTTGTCCTTTTTTTGGGAATCCAAAAACAGCTGGTAAATGTTACTTTTCTGTTACTTTTTTGCACCCTGTGGTTTTCACTATGTCCCCTCGAGTTGGACTCACGCGATATTTCGTCCAGGGCTGAAAATATTTGCACTTTCAATGACAATGGCGTGACACGTTTTCTTATAACTGTTCTTCTCTTTCCTTTCAGGTATTGAACGCAGCGCACAAACCAGAGGCACGGTAACAATTTTCCAATGAATCCTAGAGGGTTTGAGCTGTTTAGTGGAATACTTTAATTCCAACTACCTTTGCTTATCTTCGACAGATACGCGTATTTCGTCTACAATGTGCAGACTTCTTCAGTGTCTCGTACTAATAACTCGATTAAATAGAGATTACTAATTTTTCTTCTAATTTATAATTTTCCAATTCCATGCAACCTGTTGATCGCCTTTTTATCTCAATTACCGCAACAACATGTTCCCCTTGTTCTTTATCTCAATTAAAGAATCAACTTTGTCACCCCGAAAAGACAACCGTCCTAACCCCTTGCCGTACTCGCTAAGAAAGATCACCCCAATACCTTTCAGAAACAGTCGGTAAACCCCTTCTATCGAATATGTCAGTTACCTCTTCTTCTTCATCGCCACCACCACCACCATCACCCAACGAGAATGTAATGCCGAACTTCAAAACTGTCAACAATGCATGAAACGCGTTTCGGTTCGCTTCAGTGACTTTAGATGAAGAAGAAAGAAGGGAAGGGGGAACAGCTTCTTACGAGAAATTAGGCCACTGTGCAATTTTTAAAGACATACCGTCGTCTTCGGCGGGTGCCCCTTTTCATCCTCGTATTGTAATCATGTGATGAATAATATCGACCGACGGCTGTGATTCTTGCTGCAAGGAGTTAAAGATCTCTCCCTCTTGCTAAATATGCTCTTGCTTTGAAAATCTGTTTAGTTTAGGGTATTTTAGAATTAATGTGTGACTGTGTGTGTGTGAGAGTATGAAGTAGGCTCGAGCGAATTGATGTATTCGTGTTATCGTTAATGATGCAGGTATGGGTAAAGAGGGTATATGCTATAGAATGGTGAACGAATGTGGATAAATCTATCAGAAATAACTGAAAAATATGTTTAGCAATACTAAATTCTTCCAAGCCGGTGAATATGTACGTCAGCGTTGCCAGATACACCGATACCTTGATATTTATAAACATTTCAATGCTTGATACTAGCAAACGGATAAGTTTTCTTAAAATGCCGATTGTTTAGATTTCCTATAGATTTATTGGGATGGTTTTTTGATTTATTTATATACTACTCGGCAGTTTGGCCACCTCTTTCAATTTACAGAGGTATTTGTCAAAATTATGTTAGTAAAAAAAAAGAGAATAGAAATTCAGACTATGAAGAAACTTGTCGCTGGAATATTCGCAGAAATTATACCAGTTAATTGTAGTATAAGTCAGCTGCTAAACATTTTGTCGGTACAGATATTATAATAACTTTCCTATTATTTTTATGAAACTCGATAGACTAAAAAATTCTCACGTCGTACTGGGGTACATAAGACCTTCTTGAAAACCTCACAACCTCACAAAGATTTACGTAGATATATGTAAGTTCTTATGTCAGTTCGTCATATTTCTACTGATCTGGAAAAAAAACAGAAGTAATTATTCCAAAACGCACAAAAGGGGTGTATTAAAAATTTGAGCAACACCGAAAAAGTTTCGCAAAAATAAGGTACTTTCCAATTAATTCAGAACATTTCAAACAATTTAAAACACCACCGAAGCAACACGAACAACGAAAAGCTGGAGAATTTGATTGAAAACTTCCCGACTGCTCAGAAAATGAACACACCTGTCACATATCAGAAAACTCCACGGTGGTTTACCAGTAAAGTCAAGACAATTGTTCTTTAGACTTCCTACACTTTTTCGGACAACTCTGGAGTATTATGGACCTTCAAACAACTTTTTAATTTATTTGAGAAGTTTACAGCTGTTATAAAATCTTCGAAAGTTTTGACTGTCTTGAAGACCTTTGGTCTCGCTGAGAGGTCATCGAACATTTTAAAAGTTTTATTAACTACCCGAATTCCTCATTCCCTTCCAAATAGTATTGAGTCCGTCAAAAAGTGTTGCCAATATCCTAGAATTTGAAACTAATTATATTACGGGCTTTCAAAATTTCAACAAACGCATCCAGATGTTCTTGCAATGCCAGTAGTTCTCCTAAAGCTCGATTCAAAGTAAATTTGGACGCATTCAAGTGATCATAACTCAAGAATTAAACAACATACACGGTTGATCAAAACGTCAAAAAAAGGATATTTATTCAGTTTTCAAACGATGTCTAACAAATTATTACATTTCATCGTTTCGAACGAACTGTCGCACTTTACTTGTGATCGATGCCATCATGATCTGCACAGTCGCTGGTGACACTGTACCGAGTAACTTATTCCACTTTAAACGCATTTGTCACTTCTTTATCGCATTCTCGAAGTTTTCGCTTGACAATTGCCCAATATTTTCCGATCGGTCTGAACTCAGGGCAATTCAGAGGATTAATCTCTTTGGCGCCGAAATTAACATTGTTTGCAACCTACCATTCTAGTAGTGGCCTTAGTAGTGACCTCCTTAGAGTAGTGGCAGCTGGCTAGATCTGGCCAAAGCCTACCGTTGGTCTTGTGTTGCCGAATGAAGAGTAAAATCCGCTCTTTTAGACACTCTTTAATGTAAACCTTCGACGTTATTGTGTGAGATGTGCAAAGGAGGAAAGGTTGTTACGCACGGTGAAAAAGTTGGAATCGTATTTTTCATTATCACGTATTTTTTTTATCACGTAAGGAGACACCTTTCTCCTCAGCTCTTTGTCCCTTGTGCCACTTTTATTATAGATGCGCTTTGCTCTATCCACACTCAGGGTATCCTTGTAACGTTTGATTACAAGACACACCGTTGTCTTTGGGAATTTTGACACTTCTGCTATTTTTGAGGCAGATCACGAAGGATTCTCTACGTGTTTGTGCACAATTTCTCAAGTCTTATGATCCGTAATTTAGACAAGCGTAGATCAATCTAGAAAAACGTTTCATCAATTTCTTCGTCAATGAAACATTAACAAATGCCTGTCAAACGTTTTTTGTTCCAACCACCAGGGACGCGGTGGTGTATTAAACTGTGCGTCCAGATTTACTCTGAATCGAGCTTTAGAAATTTTTATCAGTGTCTGAAAAGTGTTTGGGATTAACCAACAGTTCTGCAGAATTTTTAGAAATATTCCAGACTTTTCAGCACTACTATGATCTTTCCAGAAATTTTAATGGCTTTCGAAAAATTCTATGGATTTTCATAACGTTGTACAAAAAAAGACAATTCAAAAAAAGGTAACACTCTCCGAGATTCTACTGACGGATTCTATCTATTCGGATTAAAGTCAAAAAATGCTTTCAATAGTGCAAGCTAGTCATCATTAACAAATGTGCTACACAGAACGAGAGACCTTGATTGATCTAAAAAAAAATCTAGCCAAACGTAGATGTAGAAGTTTCTCCAAATTTCAGAATGTTCTCTAGATTCGTTACTGGGCTCTTAAACATTCAGCTGACTTCTAAAAAATGGTTAGCATCTGGGCAATTGAAGGTTTTTTCCCAATTTTTACGGATTTCCTTTGAGGTGAATGAATTCCATAGACCGGATAAAGACTGTACTCGAAAAGAATAAGACACTAAAATGGTCGCCAAAAACTCATTTTTAGTCGGATTTTCTACAACCTTCCAGGGAATAAACTGCAATAGTATGGTTAGGTTTGGGGCTATTCATAAACCACGTTGACTTTTCTGGGGAGAAGGTGGGGAGTTCACCAAAGTCTACGATTCCTACAAAAAATCAAAAAAAATGTAAGAAGAAAAGTCTATGAGCGAGGAGGGGGGTCTGAGATTTTCAAAAATGAGTCTACGTGGTTTATGAACAGGCCCTTTCTACTTCATTGGTTTATTGAATCTCTTCTCCATGACCAAAATCCCACACTTTACCCTTTACACCACTCAAAAGGTTTTGGGCAATACTGGGGCCGACTTCTTTTGATACGTTTACCAACTGTACCTTCAAAGCCAGCTCGTTCTCGAACAACTTAGGAGTTTTACGAACTTTTGCTTTTACGATGAACCAAAACTTCTGAATCAGAAGAAGTTCCGACGAGTTCGGTTGGTTTCAAGTCTCTTGGTACAGAACAATATTGTTATCTCTATACAAGCCTGGCAGGATGTGGCAGGATGCCAAATCCGGGCAACAGGCGCTTCCAGAGGCTCTCATCACGGTCGATTTGCCCATTCATGGTACCCGTCGTGATGTGATCTCTCCACACTCAGAAATGGCCGGCAAAACCGAGAACTTTTTGGCGAATTTGTCCACTTTCCTCAGTAACGGCCAACCGTGATGTGCCAACGTAAAACTAATGCCCCTGCAATTGCTTTGTGTCCGTCTTGATGTAAGACTCGTCGTCCATTACGACACATGCTGCCCTCCACTGGGTCGTCTGGGTCTCCTTGAATGACTTCACCACTCGGAACACCGTCGAATGATGGAATCCCAGGTGTTTTCCGTCCCATCCATTGTGGGTAACAGTCGGATTTGCCACAATGGCACATATTATTTTTTGGTGGATCTGCTCTTGTTCCGATGTCATATCATTAACCATTTGACAGATTGTGATGGCTTGGATTCCAGGGCTTGTCTGTGATCTTACATGTTTACTGATTCCGGCGGGGCTCTTTGTACAATCGGTTGAATTGGGAACTGGCCTCTCTTCTCCAGCTTCCACGAGCTATTGTCTGTGAGTCAATAGTTCCCGGAGGAGCATACAATTTACAATTCTCACGGAAAAGCAAAACATATGAAGGACACACACTGCGCTGACTATTGAAGACACTCTCTCTGGATGCTCAGATGTCCGTCGCAAAACTGAGAATCGAGTCGATGCAATTCCGTAACCGTTTTCAACTACAACCTGTAGCTAACACTGTTTCGTCTTTGCTGTATTTTCTGCGAGAACATGAAATCAATATGTGTTGATGAAGCGGAAAAGCGTCATACACAAAAATAACACCTGGAACGGGTTTGGTCCTCGGGAAAACGGACCTCGGTAATGGGAGGTGGAGGTCATTCCTGTACATTGAATTCGCAATTGAGCAATCGACAAATACCCCACCATCACTGATCCTTTCTTTCGCTCCTATGTTGACATACGTAGCCTTGTATTCAACATTTACCAAAGCCATAAGAACGATGTTGATCTGCTTTTTGTTATTGAAAAACGCTCTGACCCTCTTTACAGGGGTTTTAATACATGCTTTCTGTCTTTCCGTGCTTTCCCGCAGTAATATGAGGTTCTCTGAAGAACTTCCCTGAACTGTTCTGAAAAACTTTTCTGGAGAATTTCCCTGAACTTTTTGATTAATTTCCCTGAACTTCTCTGAAGAACTTCCCTGAACTTCTTTGAAGAGAACTTCTCTGTAACTCTCTAATGAACTTCCCAAAAGTTCTTTGGAGAACTATTCAGAAGTTTTCGTAAAACTTCCCAGAAGTTCTCTAAAGCACTTCCCAGAAGTTGTCTGGACAACTTCCCAAACGTCCCCTAAAGAACATCCTAAAAGTTCTTTGAAGCAATTCCTAGAATTTCTTTGAAGAACTTCCCTGAAGTTCTCTAAAAAAATTCCCCGAAATTCACTGAAGAACTTCCAAGAAGTTCCTCTCAAACACTTTTCTGGAATTCCTCTGAAAAACTTCCCTAACGTTCGTCGGAAGAACTTCTCTGAAATTATTTTCTGTAGTTCTCTGAAGAACCTTCCCGAACTTCTCTGAGCTACTGCCCTAAACTTTTCTGAGGAATTTTCCTGAACTTCTCCGAACAGGACCCCTGAATTTCTCTAAGGAACTTCCCTGAACTTCTCTGAAGTTCGTTGATGAACTTCCCCGAAGTTTACTGATGAAATTTTCTGAACTCTGATATACGCAACAATTGCTGCATTTTCATTCCATAGCTACCGAATGTGCCCATGAAAACTTTCGGAATTTATTTTTAATGCACACATCTGGATATATCTGACCTTGAAGAAATTTAATCGTGTCACTGGGAAAAAAATGTGATAGTGCTGCGTCGAACATTTCTACTACATAGCTACTAAGGTCTGTATCCGCAATAATCCGGACACCTCAAAACATGAATAAAGCATAAATTTCGCATTATATTTCCGTCGTAGTTGTTTATTTCAGATTCATGGGATGTGTTTTAACAATTCGTGAAGACAAAACATAGTTATTCGTATTTGCATAAAATTTTCGAACTTTGCGCTTAACTCCGTCATTTAGGGTTTGTACAGACTCTTCTGAAATCGTAGAAGCCGTCTTTGTCCAAATTTGCTGGAAGTGTTTGATGTCTTTGATTCCTTGCTTCTTTCCAGGAAGCTTCCGCTTCATCAGAGCCCAATATCTCTCGATTGGTCGTAGCTCTGGGCAATTTGGCGGGTTTGAGGTTTTTGGTACAATGTTCACTTGATTTGTTTTGGTACCACTCCATCACAGTTTTAGCATAGTGGCATGATGCCAAATCGGGCCAGAACAAAAGTTTTTCTTTGTGACTTTTGATGAAGGGTAGCAATCGCTTCTACAGACACTCTTTCTGATAGATCTCCTTGTTGATTTTGCCTGTAGTGACGAAACATTTACTCTTTTTGCCACACGTGCAAATTGCTTTCCACACAATGTATTTTTTGAGAAATTTTGATGCCTTCTTCGTTCTGAAATACTCAGCTGTAACATTTCTGGCCATAGCAGAATAAAAAGCCAGCCCTGGAAGCCCCCAGGACATAAGTATCATCGTCCATAACAACGCATGAAAACTTCGTCAAATATTCGCAGTACAAACGACGAATCCGTAATTTCACTGCCAAGTTCTGTTTGTCGTTGCGATTTGGAACTGTTTTTACTGTATACGAATTAAGTCCCAAACGTTGTTTCTATTTTTGGACAAAACCAGGTGACATCCTTAATTTACGAGCCACCGTTCGAATGGAGAGATTTGGGTTTTTCGTTAATATCCTTTTCACCTTTCGGTCCATGACAGGATCAGTGCGTCCAATGTTTTTGTCTCTTCTTGGTTTTCTCTCCTCCGTCAAACGTTCCGAAAATGATTTGAGCACATTGTGAACAGTGGATTTAGGCAAATCCAATGGTTTTGCAAAGTCCCGTATAGACACGTTAGGATTTGCCGTACGCCCGTACAAAATTCGCTCGCGCATTTGTTTTTCTTTCGTCGCCATCTTGAATATTAAACATGAAATGTAAACATCAATCACAGTCTTTTTCATCATAGAATCTCCGCTATACCACAGTGAAATTTTTCATTCCTACGTGCAATATTTCAAAAGTTACAATGATTTGAAGGTGTCCGGATTAATGTGGATACAGCCCTTATGCATCTTTAATGCCGAAGCAAACACACAATCTTTTGTCAAGCATCCCCATGCGGAGTAGGTCAAGGTAGGAACGAATCCATCGTTAGAACCATTTAAGCTACTGGTTCTATATGAGCACGATCAAGCGCGCATTCTTTTGCTTGTCAAGGTGGCGGATTCGTTCCTATCGTTGACCTAGGGATGCTTGGCAAAAGATTGTGTTTGCTTCGAAATACTACCTCACAGTGCCCTCCGCTCAATTTCAAAAACTACTTCTATTCAATTTTCACAGCCTGCCGTGCGCTAACGGAACTATCAATACTTTCTCTTCACAACTTTGTACTAGCAAAAGAAAAATGCTGTCTACTCCTAGAGCTTCATGGTGATGAGAAATTATTTTCTTCTCGAACTAAACATCATGAATTTCTTGAAAATTTGTGGAATTCAATCAGGTTATCTAAAGAAATGCTAAAATTGTTCATTTGCGTTACATTTAAAATTTAGTGTATTTATTTTTCCACATTTAAATGATTTCCTATATTTCAATATGGCGATTGAAAGAAATCACAGTTCTGCCAAAAAGCCAATTTATCTTCACAATAGCTACTATAAAACTATTTGGTCATTTGGTGACTTTCATCAATGCCAATTTGCCATATCAATTTGCCAGTCAATTAAAAGACTGGAGGCAAAATGGGTTTAAAATGCTTTTTCAACTGACCATAATAAGATAATTCGAATGAGTCATAAAACGGCGTTTTACGAATTCGTAAAGTCAAAATAAAACCTCTGATAGGATTAAAAGGAACTTAAGAAGATAGGATAGGAGTAAAAGGAACTTAAGATGTTTTAAGATCGTTGTAAAGAAGCTGTGTAGGTTCTCATAAACCTGACTAACATTTTAAATCTATTGGCACCTGTCACTGCCATTATAACCCAAATCGATTTCTAGTGGCTTTCATAAAACTTTTATAAAACTAAACACAGCTGGATGGTTTTGGCAATGTTACTTGGGCTGGTGTAGAGCTTTCTACTCTACTCAGAGTCCCGCCAGTTCATAGCAATGAACAATATCGTCCTGAACCTAGTTTCGCAATGATTGAGTTCATTGACCGAGCTATAACTGCAGTTCTAGTCGCAGCTGTCTATCCAGTCTATAATCTCAGCAATTATTTATGCATTAGCCATCGCCCTTCCCTTCGGTTTCCTATAAATTTCCAGTATTCTAGCATCGCCCAGTAATAGAACGAAGTTTACGCTCATTGCATAGTAAAGTTTGCGATTGTTGCACAAACATGTTATTATCATTATTGATTGAATGCGGCTGGATTCAGAAGAAGAAAAAAAAGTTCAAACGCTTTACGATAACGAAAGCAAGAACTCCTGTCAATCTTCCATCCATCATCCAGGGGCACTGAATGACCCTCACACACGTGTTTGTAGATACGCTTGGTCACGCATCCATGGTCTCCACCCCAGGCAGCGTCGTCGTCCAACTGCGACCCGAGTGCGTGCGTGCGTGTGAGTCTGAATCCCAGTCCAATTAGGCTCAGTCAGTACGTACAACTAACTCCCTTTCCCAACTTATTTATATTCCCAGTGATAATGACAGTGCTGCGCGCGTACCAAGAATTAATCGCCACCAGAAGAATATCCTACCCGATTTAATTAGAGAGCACAGCACCAGCCAAAGCAGAATCTAGTTTCCAACGCCAACGGAAGATCCGAATTTCGGGCCGCCTCCTGTGATGAACGTTTTTTTTGAGAAGTGACAGTTGGTATCACAGACTGCGGATAAACTTTTAATTGATTTTGTTTGGCACCCTTATTCGTACTTTTTCATAATCATCGTCATCATCGCTACCGCGTTTCCTGTTCCCATTGGAAGGATGAAGAAGGGGCAAAAAAAAACCGAGGAGAACAATGAAAAATGATTTTGCGTGATGTGCGTGGAAGAAGCATTAATCACCATTAGAACTTTTACGATTCTTCAATTTCCGATCGAACTATGGCTATAAGCGATGATGGAGTTGAGACATTTCCGGAGGGACGGGGTACTTGAACTTGAATTACATGTTTTTATTTGTACAGGCTTATCTCCGTCGGAGCAAATGAAAAATGAATTCTTCCAAATTGTGCCTTATCATTGGAGGGTCATCATTTTCATTTCCTCCCTTCCTTTACTGTTGTTCTGCTCGTTTGGAGAAACATGCGTAACCGTTATCGTAACATCTATTCATCATATTGGAACGCGGGTGATAAATCACCGAATCAAGATAAGCTACCTTAAAACCGAGGCACAAATCTCTCTCCGAAAATCGTCGACGAAAAATTATCTCGATGGTGTTAGCTCGGGCAGTAAAACCGCAGCTCCGGGAACTCATTATTAATTCCAGCGAAGGAATCGCTTACAAATTTTATTATCCTCACTTTTATATGCAGTTTGTTTTATGAACTTCCCTTCCATTTCACCACCCTCTGTACACTGCACCGACTGAGCCAGTTGCTGCGAGAAACTATAGAATCGAGGAGGAAGGTAGAAAACTGTTAAACTTCCTAAATAAATTACGACGATGCGACCGACAACTCTCCCGTCCTACGATTCCCCCCTCCACACTCTCCTCAACCAACTTTACATCGACTGCAACTCGAACAAAAAGATTCCCTTTTCCTGCCGAGCTCGGGCGGTTCCCCGGATCTCCTTCCTCATACTACTTTGTAGAAGTCATGTGTTGGAGCGTTCTCAACCCACCAACCCTTCCGCATGTTCGCTTGCGAAGAAGCGGTTTTGCTGGGCAGACAATGATGAAGAGGAACATTTATTGGGGGGCTTTTATGCAAAGTTATTCTGTGGCCTCCAGCTCCCCGGACAGAGAGGAGGATGCATATGTACACGTTATGACGGTTCCCGCCACCACCATAGAGATGCAACACCAATAGTTCCACCCGAGCCCATAGCAAAAACAACCAACCGTGCTTGGCCCATTGCACGCGCATAAGGATAAAATGATGACACGCGCGAGAATTACCAAGCATGCGGACAAAGGTTTCACCGGAATCACGCCACATGGAGGAATGCCGATTCAGCAGACTTAGTTAATAAAAAGTGAAGAAAATCGAAATATCAGTTAGTTCTAAGTGTGATGTTGTAGCGATAAGTAAAAATCGTTAATAAATTTATTTTTTTATGCTAACCAGATTGGAAATAGCATAACTTACAGACGACAACGACCATTCATGGCTAATAGTTGGATAGTTGGTCCTGTGCAGTTTGCAGTTCCGAATTATGCCTAGGCAGCAATCAACTGACCGACCAGCGGGCGGCGAAGCGTTCGGGTGATTCTTTTCCAATGTGTAAAGCTTGGTAAAAGCTAGAGAGCCGGAAGACCCGAAAAATAACCAGATTTTTTTTTTTAATTGCTATACGTTTTTTACTTAGCTTAGCTTAGCATTGACTGACTGCACGTATTCAATGGTTGCTACTCCGTGATTGATCTGAATCAGTGAAATTGCACAATGAATCCACTGAATGGGGTTGGGAGTAATCGGCCATTCTCACTGTACACGTTTTAGGTGGGAATAGGGAAAGACAGTGTGACCTTTGTTGGCCCAACCTATTGGGCTTCATATCAAGACGCCCGTTCTTGAATCCTGATTGGTATGAAGCATGCTCAACTGGGGCTGATCCTGAAGAGCCGAGAAGGAGAATAAGGCCAACCGATCGCGATGAAAACACGCCTTTTTTTAGACGGGATGGAAAATCTGCAACCAGACAACTGAAGAACTCAGGCTGTGGAGATCAAGGTGTCAACCCCTCGACCCACTAAAAACCCACCCTCAAGCCCTGAATCCTCCCCAGAACCACCTTTCGGTATTACTACGGGGAGGGAGCTATAGTGCTTGTTAAGCACCGACTATGTCTAACTACTTTGGGCTTTAGAAGTTAGGCGGGCCCTGCGACCTGCCTTTTTTGTTGGAGATCAAGGACGATCTGGGAGGCTGCTCCGCATACCGCGTCCCTTATGTCCCGGCCTGGCACCAAATTATCCGGAATCGTGTCGTGACCGCTTACGGCAATCATGCCGGATCTCGCGCCGTCGAAGCGAGGATATGCGAAGAACACGTGTTCCGCGGTGCATTCCCATATTTGTGCAGTTATTGTCTACAACAGACGTGACCAGACATTATCTGCGTTAAATGGAAGCTCACTTCACCCTACCGCCTACCAACCTACCCGGTCAATTCCGGGATTAGTCAATGGGTCCACCGACCTTTGGTGGAGTTATTCCATTCCCTTTGCCACTTAACCATGGATACGGCTCTAGTGGTCTTCCGAATACCTCTTGTTCCACGTTGTTCGAAACACTCTACGTCCTCTTTTATGACCATGCCTATTGGCATCATCCCCGCTAGGACGCAGACCGCGTCGCGTGATACCGTTCGGTATGCACTAACCACTCTTAGGCACATAAGCCTGTGCGTACTCTCTAGCTTACTAACGTAGCTCTTGGTACTCAAGGCAGTGATCGATGCCGGCCCTAAGTTTGGACAGGACGACACTGGCCAGGAGCTTACGCTTGCTCCCTTGCACCGCCGAGGTATTCGGCATCATGCGGGAAAATGCCGATAAAGCCATAGAGGGTTTCTTGCAGGCGTAATCGACGTGACTGACAAAGGACAGCTTATCGTCGATCAGAACCTCAAGATACATCAAGTACCTCTTCGATTCTACTGTGCAGTTACCTGCACTGATCGTCGCATGTTGCTCCGATTTCCGATTATTCGCCACCGTGACCTCATGATGGGCTAGCTCCGATTGCCTGGAACTCATCCATCTCTCCACAATGACAATGGAGTGCGAGGCCGTTAACTCAACCTCTTCGATGAATTCACCACGTATCTCCAGGGTGATGTCGTCCGCGAACCCGACTATCTTCATCCCGTTCGGGAACTCAAGCCGTAGTACCTCACGGTACATCATGTTCCATAGCACCGGACCCAGGATCGAACCTTGTGGGACGCCTGCGGTGATCTGGACACTTTTCTGGCCTACCTCTGTGGTGTATACCAGTACGCAATTCTGGAAGTAGGTTTCCAGAATCTTGTACAGGTACCCAGGAACCTGTAGACGCTGAAGTGAGTCGGCGATAGCCACCCAACTGGCGCTATTGAATGCGTTTCTCACGTAAAGGGTGACCACTGCATAGTATAATACTCCTCGCCTCTTGCGCTGGATTGCCACCTCAGCCGTCTTGGTGATGGACAGGATGGCATCCACCGTTGACTTCTCTTTACGGAAGCCAAACTGATTATTAAACAGACCGCCTGTACCCTCCGTGTATGTTGTCAGTCTGTTGAGGATTACCTCCTCGAGCACCTTACCCGCTGTATCCAACAGACATATAGGTCTATGTGCCGATGGATCTCCTGGTGGCTTCCCTGTCTTTGGTAGCAACACAAGGGTCTGAAATTTCCAGGCTTCCGGGAAGACGCTCTCGTCGACACTTTTGCATCACCGCCTTGAACATTTCGGGATCCAGCAAGATAGCGCTCTTTATGGCCAGGATCGGAATACCATCCGGTCCCGGCGCTTTGTTCACCTTTGCGACTTTGCTATCGCAATGAGTTTCTCATTCGTCACCGTCGCCTCGTCGCCGGCCCCCGTTGTGCCGTTATCAATGCCCACGTTGTTACTGGTGTTCGGCGGAGCCGTCCACTCTTCCGTCGCGCTTTGACAGCGTTAAGGTCTGGGATACTGGAACGCTGGTCAATCTACGCCGGCGGGGAGCTATGGACACGGGTCGTGACTCGGAAAGAGTCCCCCAACGATCACCTGCAGCAGCTCTGATGAACGCTTGGTTGGTGCCGCCGATCCTCTGGTTTTGGCATTTACTACCCGGTAGGCGTCACCCCACGGATTCGTATTGGCCTTCTGACACAGACCCTCGAAGCAGACTCTCTTGCTGGCCTTTATCTCCCTCTTTAGTGCGGCCTTCGCGGTGACTAGCGCTCCTCTACGCTCGATTCTCGGCGTCTGACCGCGCTCTTTGCACCCTCCGCCTTGCGTGGAGGCATGTTCTTCGGAGGTTGGCAATCGACTCCGTTCACCATTACACCGGCGATCTTCCATTCTTCGATTTGACTTCTCTCGGCATGGTCGCATCGCACGTTCGTGTAAGTGTCATAAGGAGTCGTTCGCCGCAAGGTTTCTGGGTTTTGCGTAAGTTTCGTTCCCTCTCAAGCGCCTCTTTAAAAGTCTCTCCATCCAAGAAGGACGTCCTCCATCTGCGAGCGAATGGAATAGATGCTCCTCTTTCCGCACGCTGTCTTGTATTGTGGACGATACAATAACGAACCGCCAAGTGATCGCTATGGATGTAGCCATCTTCCACCCTCCAATTGCTAAGCAGCCCAGAACTGCTGAATGTTATATCGATGATCGATTTCGCGCCGTTTCTATGGTAGGTACTCTTGGCACCCACGTTGGCTAGGTCCACATTGAGCCTTGCCAAGGTCTATAAAAGAATCTGGCCCCTGGAGTTGGTAATGCTTTGAAGTCCCCCGCTATTACCAACGGGTTCAGGCTAGTTAGCTCAATTGTCATCCGATCTAGCATATTGGAAAACTGCTAGATCGACCATCTTGGCGATATGTAGCAGCTGCAGAAGAACACTACATTCACTTTTACAACCGATAGACGCGGGTCTGCTGTTTCCGCTTCTGCTTATTCGTTCCGTCGACTCCGTTCCACGTGCCCGATGGTAATCTCGGCTGCGTCGTTGATGGCTGCTTTTACTATACTCCAGCAGTCCTCTAGAGGGGCCACATCGAGCTCGCTCTCGTCTGGCAACGCTGCCTCGAGAATCTGCGCGTATGCTGAGGCGACATCCGGTTGCTTCAGTCGCTCTAGGTTGTACCGTGGCGCTCGCCGGTTCCGTACATTGTTTATGACGGAAAGTTTCGGGCTCAGTTTGACCATCACAAGGTAGTGGTCGGAGTCGATGTTAGCGCCACGATAGGTCCTGACGTCGATAATGTTGGAGAAGTGCCGTCCGTCAATCAAAACGTGGTTGATTTGCGATTCTGTCTGCTGTGGTGATCTCCAGGTGTACCGATAAGGGAGGCTGTGTTGAAAAAGGTGCTACGAATGGCCATGTTCTTGGAGGTGGCAAAATCAATGAGGCCGTTTTCGTTCGCCAGCTGGTGGGCGCTGAACTTTCCAATCGTCGGTCTGAATTCCTCCGCCTGGCCTACCTTAGCGTTAAGATCTCCTATGATGATCCTGGCGTCATGGCTTGGGCAGCGGTCGTACTCACGTTTGAGCTGCGCGTAGAATGCTTTCTTGTCATCATCAGTGCTTCCGGAGTTAGGGCTGTGCACGTTGATTATGCTGAAGTTGAAGAATTGACCCTTGACCCTCAACCTGCACATTCTTTTGTCGGTCGGCCACCGACCGATCACGCGCCTCTGCGTATTGCCAATCACGATGAAAGCTGTTCCCAGCTCGCATGTGTTGCCGCAGCTCTGGTAGTTGGTATGATTACCTCTAAACGTTCGTACCATGGATCCTGTCCAACACACCTCCTGCAGCGCTACGATGCCGAACCCGCGGTCCTTCAGTAGGTCGGCGAGTATGCTTTATCCCAATAAAGTTGAGAGATCGGCAGTTCCACCTACCGAGTTTCCAATCGTAAGTTCTTTTTGTTCGCTGGGGTCGTTGCCATTGGTCTCGGTTCGTGTTATTCTGTTGCTGATTTTCCGTTGCAATTATTTTTTACGGCTGGCTCGCAGGCCCTGACACCAACCCCCTACTTTCCGGTGGACCATAGTTCCGGGCACTCGGACATCGATCAGCCGCTCCTAACATGGGGGACTGACGCTGTTGTGAGCCGCTCCTCCTATAGAACAGGCGCTCAGTTTTGCAGAAGCAAACCCTCCCCCCCGTTCCCTGTCAGTCTACGACCAAAGTTCCCACCGGGGTTGGTTACCCGATCTGCCCTAAGGTTGCTCGCAGCCCAGCCGGCACCGCCGGGAGATAGGGATAAGAGTTACTGAACAAGAAGCTAAGAACCACTAAATAGGGTCTATTTTAAACCTGCAGGTACGTGAAGTACCAGTGGTACGCATTGTTCAGTCATTTACCAACTAATTTAGCAAATGGAACCGAATTCGGCATGTGAAGGTTTTCGAAAGCAAGAATGTTTCTATGGTGGTTCGAGACCCCTCATTGTACTAAAAAGGGGGGCTTTCATACAAAGGAAAAACAAATTTCTGCTTACTTCGACAACTAATCACAAAAATAGAACCAAATTTTGCAAGTGAAGATTTTTGGAAGCAAATAATGTTTCTAATGTGGTTTAAGACCCCTCCGCCCTCTGAAGCGTCAACAGTTCCTGAAACCCTAACGGGCTGTCTCTTGTAATTTAGTTAAATAAATATTAATAGATGTACGAGAAAATCAGAAAGGTCTCACCACATAGACTTATTGACGATGATATACTTGATGTGCATGATGACGTGATATGAACCTCTTACACAAATCCCAGATTTGGAAAGTTTCAGGATACAAGTTTCCGATCATCAAAGAAACTCGGTGGTCGAAAACGACTCGGAGTTAACATTTTGATTCGTTATTATCACTCAACGAAACCCATTCTTTGTACGAAAGAACTTCTTCAGTCAGTCAGAAGATAATAACATACCATTTCGAACTTGCAATCAAGAACCGTGTGACAATCATTCCCGGCTGAAAAAATCTTGCCTTATCTCAACTGCTTCATCACGCCAATTTATCAAAAAATCTTCAAAGGGGGAATGAATCCGCACGAGACCAGGGACCAGAGAAAATAAAAACCTTACAAAAACATATTTCGAACACGTGCCCACTCCACATGTTGCCACTCATTTCTGTCGCATGTTACTGTCGCCGATGGTTGGCTGTCGTGCACGCGCGCACTCGTTTTAATCCTTTTTATATTCGCGTCATCCTTTGGCTGACGTTTCTTCCGCGTCGGATCTTCCCAGAATGCTGCAATTAGGGTCAGCTTCCGCGAGGAGATGCATCAAGTTAGGTTGGAAAGGGGAAGCTGCCCGAAGCCTTCTGTCGCCACCGCCGTCGGCTTCCTTCTGCACACACGGTGCCAGGCGGCGTTTCGCAATTATGCTCACATATGGCTGCACTTTGAAGCTGTCCGCTGCTTCTAGGGGTTGTGGCGTTAGGAAGATTATGCCAGACGAGAGCATTTTCATAACAATGATTTACATAATGACGCTTGCAAGCGCGTCCTTCTCGGCATATGAAGGGATTCACGCAAAACAACAAAGAGATAAAAACTAGATCTTCTCGCTTGGTCGGGCGGCAAAAAAATACACACAGAAGCGATTTGCATATTAATGCACATTTTCAACCCAGCAAACGAGAGCTCGACTCGAACGACGACTGTGTATTTTTCCGTAAGGACATCACTCACATACTGCAGGCGATGAAAGCGACGCATAAATATCCCCAACCAGAGACAAGAAAGCCGGAGGAGTCGTGGAGAAAATGGGCCATAAATTTTCCCAGTTGATGAATGCGCATTGAAACAGTCTCCACTGCGTAAAATGCAGCTCTTGAATGCACTCAGCGCCATGAAAAGTGGCACCCTTGGGGGGTAGAAAACGGCATACTAGTTTAGGTTCGTTTAGCTGTAGTCTCCTCTAGCGCAGACGGTGGCTGGCGTCGTCACGAGAAGTCGGATCGTGCTGGAAGTGGTGGGTTCGATTTAAGGGGCTTTTGAGGTTTGAACTAATTATCTAAACAGAGGAAGAATGAAGATGCAGAATGAACTCCGTATTATCAAAAATACGTTCAACTTGGTGAGAATTCATGATCCTAAATGATAAAAACGAAGAAGCTCAATTTGATACACCCAAAGAAATGCCCACGTTGTTTCCAAGTGACTAGAAACTTATGTGAAATCTCGCGTGATATTCATCACGCCTCGTAATGACCTGGACTTCGGTCGCTGTGATTACCAAGCCATAAATGCAATGATCGCCTCCCAAAATCGGAACCAGCTACTGAACAATGCTTCTATCAATGCCTCCGTTACCACTTTCTATAGACCTATCCATGAATTCATTCGGGAAAGTGTTCCCGAAAAACTTCGTAGGCCTCCTAACCAGTTTAGCCAACCTTGGTGGACGTCACATCTCCGCAATTGTCGTAACCGCTTACGAAGGATCCGGAAATGGATCTTTCGCAACAGAAAGGAGCACGAGAGAGTTGTAGCTCGCTGAAAAGGAGCTCATCTGCAACAGATTCGTTTCCGTGAGTATGTCGACAGTATCCAAGCAAATTTCAGACAACATCTGTCTTACTTCTGGACATACATCAACAATCGAAAGAGTTCTACCAGAGTTCCCGTTGGTGTATTCTACAAGTCTCATAGCCTCTTGCTCGTCAGTCACAGCTGTGAGTCTATTGGAAGAGTTCTTCCGTTCCGTACACAACGATAACCCACCTCCAATGTCGCAGCAATACTTGGAAAGACTTCCATCGTATTACCTTCGACTTCCTCAAATCACTTTCAATGATGGCGATATACTGAAAGCTTTCAGCGCTGTCTAAGGTCCTGGTTTTGTCAAACAATACGCTCAGTCGCTGTCTGTTCCCGTCGCTGCGATTGATCTTCTTTATCGAAGAAGTAATTCCGGATGCTTTGAAGCTGGCATCAATTATTCCAATCCACAAGACTGGAATCACATGTTTCGTGGAGAACTATCGACCGATATCTATTTTGAACTGCTTAGTGAACGCTTTTGAGAGTCTATTGCACGACGTGCTGTAGCCTGCCGTGCAGCCTGTAATGTCTGAACATCAATATGGGTTCGTCAAAAAGCGGTCGACCACGTCGAACCTCATGACTATTATCAATGAGCTGGAGAAGCGGTGTCAGGTTGACGCAATCTACGTTGACTTTTCATTAGCGTTTGACAAGACACCTCACGAATTGCCGTTGAAAAATTGAACCTCCTGGGACTACCTTCTTGGTTCAATCACTGGCTGAAATCATATCTGTCGAACTATTGGATATTCCTTCCGGCGTCCCGCAGGGCAGTCATCGTGATCCTCTGATATTCGTCCTCTTCATCAATGATATGTGCGATAGCCTCAAGTCTGGGAAACACTGCTCTATGCAGATGACTTGAAGCTGTTTCGCGTGAGTAAATCGCTTCTGGATTGCGATGCATTTTTTTCTGTATCTTTCGACTACGGGCTGAATACTCTTGCCATTCAAAAGAGTCACGTCGATCAAGGACCTTGGCGTCATACTTGATAGTAAACTACGCTCTAACGAATACATCTCAGTGACAACTGCGAAATCCAATGCGATGCTAGGTTTCCTACGCCAAAACACAGCCCATTTTATTGACGTTCATGTACTGAAGGCCCTGTTTTGCGCTTTAGTCCGCAGTGTACTTGAATATGGAGTGCAGGTTTGGGCTTCGTATCATGCCGTCCATATCGCTTGTATTGAGAGAGTCCAGAAGCGCTTTATTAGGTATGCTCTACGGGGCCTGCCATGGAACGACCCAGTGAACCTACCGCCATACGAACATCGATGCGCACTCCTAGATTTCCAACCGCTGGTGAGTCGTCGTCCAGTGATGCTGCAAATGTTGTTCATTTTCTACGCCGATTTTTCAGCTCCGAAATCGGCAACTGCTGTGGATCCCCAGCCTTCGAACAAATTACGGTCTGAACAACCCACTGGATTTATGTTGCAGACGTTCCAATGAAGTGTGTGACTGTTTCGATTTCAATGTTAGCAGTTTTTAGGTCCACTACGGTGGACATGGCACGTCGTAAGAATGTTGGACGATTACCCCGGTTAAAATGGTTCTCTAAAACGAACCGACGGGCACAAGAAGGAGAGGCGCGCAACGATCAAGGCACTTCAGTCAAGTAGAAGGTGACCTGCGGACCATTCGTAGACTGCGAGACCGGCGTAGTACAGCCATGCACCGAATAGTATGGAGACTTCACTTGCCTTGACACGGCTTCTTTAGATGTACTGCATCCATCGATTAGGTGAACAACTTCTGCTCGTTCGTTGAGGTTATGGTCTCTGATAAAGTGATGCTCGATAACTATGTGTTTCGATCGATTTCACAACCTGAAACCGACGACCGCTTCAGTTGAAGATCTTCCATCAGTCCCGAAAGCCAGATGGCCTCTGAAACAGTAGAACTCAGTGACACCTACTCTGCTTCGATTGAAGGTGCCTTGGTAGGGTTGCAATCTGTCTTCTTGAAGCGTACCAATAGAGTGTTGATTCTCGTTTCCTGGCAAAGTTTCATGGAATTATTCGCACGATAATACTCAAGCTTCATGCCCAGGAAATAGCTGTATTCTTCATCGCAAATGTCGAACTTGGTACTTTCTTCAGTTTTACAATTTCGGTAAGCTTCCTTCCAACGATTATTAAATCGTCCACATAGAGAGTGATGTAGATTTCAACTACGGGTTGTATACGCGTGTATTAGCATTAATCGTGCTGGGTTTTATACGCGTGTATTAGCATTAATCGTGCTGCGAGCGTGCTGGAATCCTAAATCAAGCAACCGGCTATTGAATTTCTGCTTCCGATACCTGGGCGATTGCTTCAGCCCATACAGTGACTTGAGTAAAGGGCACACGGCATTCGGAGGATCTGCAATACCATCAGGAACCATCGTGTACAACTCTTCCTCCAGGTTGCCGTCCTTGCTGAACACCAGCTGCGAAAACCGTCTGAATAGTGGCTAGCCTCGCAACCGAAGCGAATGTGTCCTCATGATCGATACCAGCATTCTGCAAAAATCCCTTCACGACCAGCCTTGCATTGTACTTGTCTGTAATAACTGACCTTCAGAGGTTTCACTTCTTTGGAATAACTTAAAGAACGCCAGACTTTGTTCTTCTCCATGAAACACAGCTGGTTTTGTATAACCGCTATCCACATGGCTCGGTCATCACGGTGGGTAAATTCGTTGAAAGATTCGTGTACATCTACGGAAATCAATTCGCCAAAAACCACCATATAACCGATGAAGCAATTGAATCACTTAATCCACTGGGAATCTCGTGTCTATTGGGGTGCGAAGGAAAAGCATTTTCTTGTTCATTAGGTTCAACAACGATGTCTTCATTTTGGTAAATCTAAGTTTCATCTTCGACTCAAAGACCGTTCAAAGACACCAATTGCCCGTTGGTCCTCCACAAGCAATGTCCATATTTCGTGGCCGTAGAGAACTACCGGTCAAATTAATGTCTTGTAGATGGTCAACTTTGTAGTTCGGCGAATTTTGTTCGATCTTAGCGTCCCTTAGAGTCCAAAGTAGGCACGGTTCCCAGCCATCATGCGCGTTTGTATCTCTCTGCTGGTGTCGTTATCAGCAGTCACCAATGAGCCAGATACACGAATTCGTCTACTACCTCGATTTCATCACCGTCGATCGGAACTCGTGGTAGGATGCTGACATTATCTTCTCGTGAGCCTCTTCCCTTACTGTATTTTCTTTTCAACGCATTAATCACAAGCCCTACCCTACAAGCTTCAGCCTTAAGTCTGATGTACGTGTCCATCGTCTCAAAGTTACGTGCTACGTGCTCTTTTTATTCCTGTAGATAATGACAAACAGTGGTTACTAAAGCTGGATGATCAAGTCAAGCAGAGGGAAGGGCCCATTGCTGTCGGATTTCCGTACTACATTGGGTAGTTGTATATATCATATATCATATATCTCAGTTTCATCTACAGCTTGATCCTCGGCTTGATCAGTGTCATTCACTGGAGCTGGTTGGTCGTTTTCCTCCTCTTGCTCGAACGGAAAGTGAACGGACAATGGAACCTAATCTTCTTGATTCTTCTCATCATCGTAAACAAAGGATGACTCGTTGAACATGACGTCTCGAGCAGTCGTAATGTTTCGGTACATCGCTAAAATCGGTCCACTACAATGGGCTGGGCATGTCGTAAGAATGTCGGACGACAGTCCACTTAAAATGATTCTCGAAAACGAACCGACGGACAGAAAAAAAAAGAGACACACAACGAGCAACGTGGATCGATCATGTAGAAGGCGACCTGTGGACCCTTTGCAGACTGCGAAGCTGGCGAGGTGCTGCCATGCATACAGCATACAGCATAGGCCACCCCGGTTTTGGTCTGATTGGTAACGTTTTTCAGTGCCGTAACGAGGGGATTCAATGCAATAATCATCTTGACCGTGATTTAATTGTCGGTACAACCATGGAATTTTTCTCAGTGTAAGAACGCCAGCTTTGTATTAAAGGCAAGGCCTACTCGTTGAGATGCAGCAAGCACGCCATGCCAACGAAACTGCTATCTTGCTATCCTGGAATCGTCCGCAACATCCCTGAAAGCAACATTAAATTTATTGCTCAGTACTCAATCTAAATATTTAAAACCATTTCATCCTCCCGGATGAAGTCGAAGTAATTTTCCATTTCAATTAACCCCCGCCGGCGACAAAGTCGTCATTGCATCAGCAGCGCACACTAGGAGTCTTGAAGAAGGAGGGTTATGCAAACAAAATTATGAATTAATGAAGTGCATTGCGAGACGAACGGGAGATGCATTTGGCCGCAGCGTGGACGTACAGTTGCGTACATATTTGCATTTGAAAGCATTGCCTCTGTCGCGCGCTGTTCGAAAGTTCGCTCTACCCCCGGTTGACCACGAAAGCGAACGCCGGAAGGGTGTTTGTCTAAAACTAGTATTAAATGGACCCGGCATTAACTAACAACAACGGATGGACGCCGCGTCGGTCGGCAATGTGGGGGTGAAATAACGACGACGACGACGACCATGACGACTGCGAGGACGATGGAAGAAATTTGCAGTATGCAAATAAGCTACTAATCTCCCGGGGACTTGCCCGAGCATCAGGGATGCATGCTGCTGCTGCAGCTTCTGCACCCCAATCTATCTTATGCCCTGTCATGTTTAGCCAGGGAGAGCCACTGCCTAATCGAAAAGTTCGCCGCCTGGGAAGGGATGAAAACGAAGCATTTTATTATAACGTTTTATCGGGGATGGCCAAGTCCCCTTTTTGAAAAGAGGGTCATTTTATGCATTCACATGTAACCTTTGGGCAGATTTGTGCGCTCATGTTCCGGCAAAGGGGTTGGTTGATCCAGTCCCTGATGACCAATAGATTTGTATTGGACATTGTACAAATGCATCAACAATTTATATTGGAAAAAATCATGATTTGTAATTTAAATCTATTGATTCAGTTCAGTGAAATTATTCGCGAGGCTGAAAGTCTCTATAATATAGCTAATCAAACAATGAAGTTATTCTAAAGGTTATTTTCTCTTATAATTGCAGGTATGTTTCTAATCCACGATGTGTTATGAACTGAACAGATAGTAAGTGGCGTTTTGTCTCTACGTTCACCTGGTGCAATGAACGACCGATACCAACATGTAAGCTCACTACAAACGAATTTATTTGTCCTAGCTTTAAATTCACAATAATATCCCTCTTCTCTAATAGCACTTTTACTGTTGGTTTAAATCGGTTTTAACTGGCTCTCCAGCGTCAAGATAAACATATATTGTTTTTTCTATGAAGAAAATCCCATCACTCTTTGTGAGTGTCTCACAATATCCCTCCAACGTGCTCTGTTCATGGCCGCTCCTCTCCAATCCCGTTGGCACCTTGTATTTCATCTAATCTTGCTCCAATTGGTCAAATCATCTTGCTCGTTGTGCCTCTCGTCGTTTTGTGCCAACCGGATTCCCATCGTACACCATTTTCACTGCCAGCTTCCAGAATTGATCACCTTACGAATTCTGGGTTCGTCAGCGAGTTCTGCAAACTCATGGTTCATCCTCCGCCTCTAGACTTTGTCCTCTTGCACTCCGCCCAAAGATGGTTCTTAACAACCGTCGCTCGAAAACTACGAGTGCTCGTTGATCCATCAACGATCCATGAGGACCGCACCTGCTTGACAATGCTTCGTAACGGAATTCGGTTGAGGGCTGCTTGTCTCCAGTTCCGCCACTGTCCAACACGCTTTCTCTTTTTTTATCTTACCATCTTGCTCTCTACGCACCTCTGCGTCATGTTTCGGACGGATTGCGAGATTGTTGTCCGGCCTTCTTATAACATGTCCCGCCCATTGTACCCACACAGCTTTAGCAACTCTCAGGATTCTGTGTTCGCCATAGAGTTGCGCCAGTTCTCTTTCATATGCCGTTTTCACATACAACGTCAAAGATTGTCCTGAACACACGTCGTTCGAAAACTCCAAGTGGTTACAAGTTCTCCTTGAGGCTTGTCTACGTTTCATGCCCGTAGAGAACTACAAGTTTTATCAGCGTCTTGTACATGGTACACTTAGTGATTAGTATGGGGGTGTTGTTTACCAGACTCCAGGTTCTTGCAAGTACAACCAATGTGTTCACGAATTTATTTGCTGCTGGTCTTATAAGACGTTACCAATGATCTGAGGTACTCATGTATGTCGTTTATAACAGTTCAGCCTATACGAGATCTATCACGCTCGGTTCCTTCTGGCAAAAGATACTTCTTGTTTGGCGTATTCACCTTCATTCCAACCTTTTCGGGTGTGCTGATCAGTAATCGCTTAGAACGTTCTTTCGACAATACCCATGTCATCAGAGAAATAGATAAACTGGCTGGATCTATTGAAAACCTTAGTCTTCATGTACAAGTCCGCACCCTTCAACAGGTTCTTGGGTCTGCTATCAAATCCAGTTGGGATTTTCTGATACGAAAAATCTCCAATAACGGCTTCCATCGGAAAAAAATTCTTGATGGGTTAGATATGTCTCCCTGGCGTGACGGCTGATATGTGTGTACAATCTAACACCCGTTGGCCGGCAATAGTATTATGGAAGAAATCTGCTGACAATAATCCTTCAAGTGACCACTGGAAGCAGCTTTAATCCGGGAGCTAGAAAGTGATAACTCTACTGCATATCCAGCAACCCATTTCAGAATGTCTGGAGAGTCACGTCCATTCGGAGGTTACTTTCACATACAATAAGTCCCGCATGTGAAAATTACCGATAGCATTTGTTTAAGGGCACTGCAACACAAAATGTGAAATTTCTAATCCAGGCACGTTGTATCGAAATATTCACTACGTCTTTAAAAAACCTCGAGGAAATTTTATTGTTTCACTGTTAGTTTAGTTTAATTTACGAATTATTGTTCGATTTTTTTTTTCGCGAAAACGACAGTAAAAACAAAACACGTCAGTTTCAAAGTACGGCTTGCTGCGATCATCTCCCTGGCGTGAAGGCTGATAGTCACGTAAAAACAAAACAACAACGAAAAAAAATTCATACGCAAAATTAAACAGGAGGCAAGAAAGACTATCGCGTCGTTGAAGTCCTTTGTTTATTTCAATCAAGTCCTATGGGGTGTCATTACACCGAATTCCATTAGGCCGAATGAGTCATTAGCCTGAATCAGCCACTAAACTGACTCAGCGACTGATAACTCTCTCATTTGCTTACTTAAAATCACTTTCTGTTCAAATTTCAATTATGGATTAAAGTTCAATGTGACTTGCCAGCTGATATCTGAGCTGAGCTTTGAAATTAAAAAGAACTGCTCATGATTGAAAGATGGTTAAATCTCTCCTGACAAATTCAGTAGTTTTTTTTTCGTCCCAAGATTATTAATTCAATAAGTTTAATCTTCAAAAAGACATGTTAGCAGACTGAAAATCTTGAAATTCGAAAAAAATGCTCTCAATTCAAAGAAGAAAAAAGCTCCCATGGAAGTTCGACTGTTTCCCGTTACAAAGATATCAAGGAAAGTTCAGTATTGCGAGTTTAAAATAAGACAGTACTGTTTATGATTGGATGAAGGAGAGATTTTAAATTAGATAAAATTAAATTAATAATTTCAAGAAGAATAAATCTCCCAAAAAAGATTATTGGGTCCCGGCCCCGAAAGATTTAAAATAATACTAAAATTAACCTTCTTGAAGACATGCCAGCAGATTGAAAGGTTTCCAAAATGAAGGAACTACTTTTTATTAAAAGAAGAAATAATTTCCCTCGCCAATCAATTTACTTCATGTCGTAAACTTTTCATGGCATATTAACACTAGTGGAACACTTGTTGCAAACCAGCAAAAATACGTTCAATGTGACTCAGTTAGGCCACAATCAAATTGCTGCAACTAATTATGATTTGGAGTTGCTTGGGAAGTTCAACCTTCTAGTTTCCTAAATTAGGACAAATGACCCCTTCAAGCAATTGGTTTTCGGTGTAACGACCGAGTTAACTAACCCATTTTACCTAATAAACCCATATTTTTCAAGTTCAGTTAATACAGAATAGAGGAGAAATATTCAGCCAAGCTTCCTTTTTACCGAATACGAATCGCCGGGTCTTTCGTTTAACACCTGCCATAAGATTTTGTACAGTCTCCTTGTCCACTTTATTCGCCACAGAACGCCAGTTTGCCTTGAACTGTTTCTCGCTCATAACAGCTTTTTGAGTCTTCTTAAGGTTCCGCTTGACGGTGGCCCAATATCGTTCGATTGGGCGGAGCTCTGGCGTGTTGAGAGGCACCACTTGAATGTTGTTGGCAGCATACTACTCCATGGCCTGTTTTCCGTAATGGCAAGATGCCGAACCCGGCCAAAATAGAACGGAACAGTTGTGTCGCTTCAGGAAAAGCAGTGGATGTTTTTGTAGACACTCGCTCAGATAAATTTCCTGGTTGACGGTTCCGATCGCACTGTAAACGTTGCTCTTCAAGTAGCTTGAAATGAGCTCGAACAGGTTTTGCAAAATTGGAATGATCTCACCAAATTCTTATGTTCGATGAAATTCTAAGTTTGGGATTTCCTTTCCGTTTGAAAGTCCTGAGTCATAAATTTGTTGAATTTCTTTGAGAGCATTGACCCTGTGGACGTGTTAGTTAAAATATAATATTATTCCTGGTGTTAACATATGTAGCAATATGGAAAAGACAACCAATGTTACCTTGTTTCTTGATACATACCTATTCTTTCTTGATCGACCAATTACTTATTTAGGTTTTTAAGAAGCGTTTTGCACTCTATACATCCCGCCGAATTTTCAACTATTTGCAAAGGAATATTTTTGAAAAATTCCATAAACCAACCTACAGCTCGAAAACAGCTGAAATCATTGCCAATTATCGCACCACTTATGCCCAGAACCATAAAACCTCCCGTCGAACAAATGCGATCACATCATTGAATACAAATTGTTCTCCCCATGAAAGCATCCATTGTTAGGTAATCCCCAGTAAACATAACACCTTCTTCTAATTAGCGTATCTCATTCACAGCAGCAGTACTGAGCTGGGGCGCAGTTCGTGTGTCCAAATTTGCCATTATCTCGCCTTTTTTTCGCGCTTCGCTTGTTACTGCCATTCAACACTACAACGCCACTGGGGATTAGATGACAAACGGTACCGGTTGTAGAGAGTTGTACACATGTCCATCCGCCGCTAGTTACTCGCCACAAATCCGTCATTCATTGCGCGGTTTGCAGCGAATGACGGGTGGAAAAGGAAGAGAATTTGCTAAAATATACAGAAGTGAAGTGAATTTTTTTTCCGCTAAAGTCACAAAAAATTAGCGACCTATCTCTGTTTCTCTCTCTCTCTCTCCCTCTCCCTGTCAATGGCAGTGGGTCGTAAAGATAGATACATCTTCCGAAAAAAACAACAATTCATTCATTGAAGTTTGGCGCATTCATGGCCCCGCTTAGAGGGTAGCTTTAGTCTGTCTACTATGAACGTACCGGCGGGTTGGATGACTGGGGCTGGTGGTGTAAACAATTTAGTTGATTTAACCTAAAAAAAGGTGATTGTTGTTTATATGACGGGCTGTGTGTGAGTGAAAAATGCGTCTGACGTGTTTGGAGCTTCAACGGGTCGGAAATGCAGATCGATACCTATCATTTTATCTGGTTAGCGGCTAGTGAGTTAATCAACTTAGCAGGATGGGCTACCAACTGAAAGTTGGTTGAAATTATGCAAATTAAATAGTAATAACTAACTTAACAGTTTGACTAACCCAGTCCGGAAGTAACGGAAAGCATAATTAAACATACGGCACCGTCTCCCCTCGACTAAGAACGCCCCATGCGGCACGACTGATGAAGAGCCGCCGAAACGGATAGCACGTGTCTTTCCGGTCTTTGTTACTGACTGAGCGACTGACCGCCCGCCCGCGTCGTCGCGATGCCAAACCCGAATGACCGCCATCTTTCTCGCCCTTCCCGTTAGTGTAACTTGGTTCATTGATGCCTTTGAACTCCAATCAAAGGGAATAGGCTCTGCGAATGACAGGTGGGCAACAGAACCGTCTAATTTTCAAGTCAAATCCATTCACTCGTAATGAACGTAATTGGATGGGTTTGTTTTGTCGCTAATCGAGGGGGAGGTGTCACGCTTTGATGCGGAAGGTTGGTTAAGGCCTGACAGGTTTTTAAGTTGGATTTTAAGATCGGTTGTATTTTTAAAACCGTTTTAAATACCGTTTTCAGTTTGCCATAGATGGGCTGATTATATATTTCAAATTGATTAACTTTTGTATGTGCAATATTCATTTTCTTTTTTCATGGTTCTAGAATATGAAACCGCTTTAAACAAATTCAAACGAAATTTTCGGCTTCAATATTCATCGAATCATATCTTGAAAAACAATGCACTTGAAATGAGTGTTTGATTATTTTAATTTTAATTTTACACAATTTTGGAATGCAAATTGGAGAACTATCTTATTACTAAGTTTATTACTCGGATTTGATTGAAAAAATAACAAGTTGACATCACTACTAAGAATTTTACTAACGTTTGCATTAACAAAAATGGACAAAAATTGCGGATTTTTCATGGGATTCACCCTTCACCCGCATTGACGAAACTTCCCATGCAGCATCAATCATAGTAACCCATGAGTCAGCAGACAAAATTTGACAGCTCTATCAGTCGAACTCTAACCGTGATGGCAAAACAACTCCGTTCAGAAGTGTGCGCGTTCAAAGAACGGCACCCCGCCGCGTCGGAAACGGACATCGTGCGGCACTTTGGGGACGCTGGGTACGCCCGTTCCGGCATCTACAACATCTTGACACTATTAGACAACAATCAGAGCGACACTATTAGACGACCCTGAGCGACAAGAAGCTCCAAAGGATGCTGAAGCAGAAGACCGAGGGAAAAGTGGCAACATTGCTGCGTCGAGAAATACCATTGCTGCGTCATCGAGAAATTCCATAAGGACGAGAATGCGGTGTTCTGGCCGGATCTGGCGTCGGCCCACTACTTGAAGCGATCGTTGGAGGAGATGGAGCGGCTGAATATCGATGTGGTACCCTAGACGTCGAACCCGCCCAACGTCCCCCAGCTGCGTCCCATCGAGAATTTCTGGGTCAACCTGAATCACATAAGGACCTGAATCTTTGGGAAACATCAATTTTCCTGCACGTCGACATGATTGCAGCTAACTCCTGTAGCAAATTCGAGGAAGAAACCGAAATATTCCCGATCACGATCATCCTCAGAAAAAGTGGTAGAAAAGGTAGATTTCTTGAACGAAAGTTGCAAATAGATTTGAAAATTTTCTGATTTCAATTTAGTTTTAATGTAATTGAAAAAAATAATTAAGAATAGGATTTGAGTTCGGTTTTCGAATTTTACTCTTCAAATGCACCAATTTTCTACAGGTTGTGTGCTTTTTGCTTCAGTTCTTTTTTTTTAATTTTTTCGTTGTCCTAGACTGTGTGCTTTGAATTATTTTGGAACCCTGTTTTCAGTAATGGAACGTACTCAACTAACATTTCAAATAATAATTTGTAAAAGACGTCATCAGATGCTTCGACATTTTCCTCGTTGGGCAATATACCTTTTGAAGAAGTTATCTCAGTAGTAGAACTTGGTGAGACCATTCCAGTTATGGAAAAATGCGTTCAAGTTTATTTTGATGCACAAACATTTCGTTTTTGTTGTAATTCTTTATGTTTTACTTGGCTTAACTAGCATAAAATCGAATCCTTTAAAATAGCAGCTGAATATTTGATTCCACTACCGTTTGATCTCGGCAAAGATCGTTAAGATGGGTTGAGTTATGTTCTTTTAATTCCATTATTATTGTTTGTTTTGTTTTTTTAATTAGTGACACTTTCAACCAGAAGGGATTCGTGTCTCAAACATTGCAAAATAATCCATTTATTATTTCAATATCTAGGCTCCTAGTCAGTTGAACCACTTATTTTTTCGGATTTAATTTACTTTGTTTCTTTTTCCACCGATCTTTTTCAACAGTATCCGTGCTTTTTCTTTCGTTTCTTTTTTAATTTGTTTCCAGATTTTTTCTTCTCTACCCTAACTTGCCTTCTTCTGTTTTTCTTCCTTCCAATTTCTTCTCTTGTTTCTCATTTTACGCTTCTTATTTGTTTACTCACTCTCTTGCTCATTTACCTCTACTTTTCTCTTCTCTCTTTCCATATACCTTGCTTTATTTAGTAACATTTTACTTTCCTGTATTCGTCTATTTTTACCTTCTGATGCATTTAAGTTGCTTTTCTAATATTTTCCTCCTGCTTCTTCTCCTTCTTCTTCTTCTCATATTAAATGTCATCTGCACTCTATCATTATTTTTGCTTATCTTCGAAAGATAGACGCTGTATCATGCAATCTTTCAAGCCATCAATTCCAAAAACCATTCTCATTTCACAATTCAAGAATCATAAATTGCAAGAACACAATGGTGGGACCTTGAACGTTTTAATTATTACCCAGACCATCGAACTGCACAAGGTAGTTCAATGATAAGAAACACATGACGGCCTTTCTTAATAAACGTTGCTAAGGCACATTCGGTTTACTTGTTGTCAAGCCATACTTAGCGATTTCTTCATTAGACACGCCTATCGTTTATTTTTATACACTCACACTTCCCTACAGAAGGACTACATGCTGAAGGACGTGTTTTGCATTTGTCATTTTTTCCTTTAACTTTTAGCTAATTTTATCGGTGTTTTGTGGCTTCAGATAGCTCAGTCGAGTGGCAAAGACATTTAGAAGAGAAGAAGTGTTTTGTTCGTAGTCAAAATATATTTCATCGATTGGAAGTGAATTGGAAGTGGCCATACATAGTAAAGAGATATATCGTGGTTCATTTTGAAAAAGTTTTGTATTGCTTCTGTGGCGCTGCTTCACCCGGTGCCATAATACCCTTTAAGAAGCTGTGTTGGAAGGGAATTGGATTTGACTGAATTCGGCATAACTAATTACAATGAAGGCAACAAACAGACGAAAATTTTCGTTTTTACGGCTCAAGCTAATGTTATTTTTGAGGCGGATTTTGGTGAGATCTGTCTGATTATAATTATACAACAAAACCCTTTTTTCAAATAATTCTAAATAGGGTAACGGGATGTAATGTTAGACTAGCTCCTTCGTTTGGCCTATGTATCGAAACTGTCATAAATCCAGCGATAATCAGAAAATCATGTTGGCATCATGGTGATCGAAAAATTGAAAAGAGTTGAGACATTATTCAGCAAATCTGAAGTTATATATAGAGTTATATATCTGCATCATAATCGTTACTCCACGCACGAAGTATACATATTATAACAATTAATGTATGTGAAGTTGTATACTTGAGTGATATTTTCGATTTTCTTAATTTTTTAGCCACAATGGCTTCACTGGGTAAGCAGAACATACTACCTTCATGATCTTCACATGACCTAAATTTATAAAAATTATAAGTATGTAATAAGCAATTTTTCGAATGGTTAACCAAAGTAACAAACTATATATAGGAGCAGTTTTTATGTTATGAAATGGAATGGCTAATTGATCATTTGTGAAAATCATTTAGGTGTGATGAAGTTTTATTTTAATTTGTATTGTGAAATTTGACGCAGAGTAGCGAATATATCTTTAAATGAAATGCCAAGTAAGATATCGTAATAAACTTCACAATGATTCTTTTGAACAAGAATTCTTAATGATAGGATAAAGTTGCATCCACGAATAGATCCAATATAGTGCTCGTAGGCCGTAAATAAACCGAGTTATTATTAAAATTGCTATCGACAGCTGCATGTTACTCAAGGGACATGTGCCCCATGTGTCTGGTTTGGAAATACAATTTCCAAATCTGAAAGTGTGTTGCAGTACCCTTATCCATACATACCGCCCAGATAGCCAATATTGCATATGCAGCAAATCAGCCCTAACTCTGCATTTATGATGCAACAAGCATTATATTAGCATTTTATCAGTACCTTGAATGCAATCTGTTGTAAAGTTGTATTTCATATGCTATTTAAATGCTTGTAGCCTGTAATAAGCATTTCGAATTCAAAATAGCATTGATGAAGGATTATCATAGCACTGCAATGAAGCAGCCGTATATTGGCCCAATAGCGGCATTTATGTTGCATTTAAGGTGACTTAATTGCTTGATAGGCTGCCGTGAAGACGCTTTGGAACTGCTTATTGGTTACCTGGGCGGGTTTAATATATTTGAAAGTATCCTCGACTTGATGAAAATACAGTCGAGTTATTAGTACGAGACACTGAAGAAGTCTGCACATTGTAGACGAAATACGCGTATCTGTCGAAGATAAGCAAAGGTAGTTGGAATTAAATGGAGATTACTAATTTTTCTTCTAATTTATAGTTGATGAAAAGATTTCTTTGCCGCCCAATGGGTGTTATATTGTACACATACACACACTCACACTCTCGTATGACGAATTTCACGCCAACTCATCCAGTGTTTGGCAGCACCCTCTCAGAATCTAATGAAACTTTGTGGGTGTGTAGACTCTGTCTTTTCAAGCAATTTTGCATACTCTGTTTTATCAAAATTTATCTAGGCTACCATTTGAAAAGGGCTTAACTTTTTTGATCGATTTTTTTATATCAACATAACTCAAAATGGAAAAGACTTACAAAAAAGTGTTATATGGGTGACTTTTAGAAAATCGTCATAGTTTTTATAGAAAAAAATTGTAAAAATTGTAAAATCGATTCTTAAACGATAAAAAAAAATATTTTAAAATTTAAAGTCGATTTGCAAAAAAAATCTATCGAAGAATTGAACGAAATTGTTTTTAAATAAATGCAATATAATTGTCCTAAAAGTTCGCCGTACATCGCTCGTACTCTTAAGAAAAGAAAAAGTTTTTCTCACAACAACTTTTTCATGTCCGTGTATCACGCAACTATTTTTACCGTGTATCACGCAAACTCGTCTAGTTATCGTTTTCAACACTTCTTCAGAATCCAATAAAATTTAGCAGTCATAAAGAATTGAATGTTTTGAGCATTTGGTAAAAAACAATAATCATCTAGACTAACATTTAAAAAGGGTCAAACACATTAAATTTCCCTTGCATCAGTAAAACAGAACCAAAAGTGTACGTTTATGTACAAGTGATTCTTAACTGCTTGTTCGGATATTTCTATTTTTAGGGGCGATTCAAATATGGCTTCGTATATCTGATGGTGTGGGAGGGGGCGGGGCGCGGAAGGAAGGGCAAGATTTGTTACAGAATGTTTAAAAATTGTGATAGTGGGGGGCTGATAAATCTAAAAGAATAGCGGACGTCATATTTGAATCGTCTTGAAATGGATATACATCAAGTCTTATCAAATAAAAAAAATCTAATTTGATAAGATTTGATGCAGGACGATCCAAATATGATGTTATACGAATTCTCGAAATACTGATTTTGGTTGGTAAGGGCTTTATTTAATTAATGTTTTATATGTACTTCTTCACGTATTAGTTATTAGCTTCGTATATTTAATTTATAAATCTTTCACATACAAAGCGAATTTCTTTGGATCATCCTTTCAATCAGAAAACCTTTGGCTGAAATTTGATTTTCTGAAATAGGTAGAGAGCAATGAACCTGTGTAACAGCTTTTGTCTTTACTTGGCTATAGAACTCCTCAAGTTCTTTTGACATTTTTGCATACGGTTCAGCTGATATGAAGCAGAAATTCAGTTTTGTAATACTTTTATTTGACAGTTCAACTGCCCAATCATATAGTTCCCGTGGAGCTTTGATTATGTTTCCATAATCTTGAGCAAGGCTTGGTCTCTTTGCCATTTGCTTAATGCTTAACACCAATAGCATTACATGGACTTTTCCCATGAGACGTTCCAATCCACACATGGACTTGAAATTTCATACGCTGGCAAAGTTCTTTTTGTTCGTATAATAGGCCGCTGGTCAGATGGACATGAAATTAATTTTAGAACAATATATTGAATTTTGTTTCATGAAATCTAGCAATTTTGATGTAAACAACTGAAATGCTTTTGAGTCAGGGGTCAATACTTCAGATATTATGATAAAGTTGTGATTTACTTCAAAGTTTTGGTAATATACAGGATGAACCTGATTTAATTGTATTATCACTAAAGTTTGAAATATTAATGATTTCAGAATAAGCCCTTTCCAAATGGTAGCCTTGATTTTTCGAACATTCAAAGACCCTTAAAAAATCCAAATTGTCATTATAATTAAATTTAATTGGCTTCTGTGAGGTTTTAGGACCAAATTATAAGACGAGTTGACGCGATACAGGGTAAAAATTGGACATGAAAAATTTGTTGTTAAAAAAACCTCTTTTTTTTAAGTGCCCATTTTGCGATGTATAGCAAACTCTTAGACAATTATATTGCCTATATTGAAAAAAATTAGTTCGTCCAATTCAAGATAGATTTTTTTTTGCAAATCGTCTTTTAATTTTAAAATATTTTTTTTAGTGCGCAAGAACCGATTTAACAATTTTTACAATTTTTTTCACAAAAGGTAAGACGATTTTCTAAAAGTTACTGATATATCACTTTTTTATTAGTCTTTTCCTGTTTTAGTATGTTGATATGAAAAATTTTAGTGTTAGAAAAACTTTTTTTTTTCTTAAAAGTGCCCATCTTGCAATGTTTGGCGAAGTTTTAAAAAATTATATTGCATGTATTAAAACAAAATTTCGTCCAATTCTAAGATAGACACTTTTTGCGAATCGACTTTAAATTTTAAAATATATGTGTATGAATCGATTTTACAATTTTGACAATGTTTTTCATAAAAGTTAGGACGATTTTCTAAAAGTCACCCATACATCACTTTTTTGTAAGTCTTTTTCTTTTTGAGTTATGCTGACTTAAAAAAATTGATCAAAAACTTAAGTCCTTTTCAAATGGTACACTCAGTAGCAATAAAAGCCGAGATCAATTTTGCTTCCAATAAACGCCATGTTCAACCTTCTGTAACTTTGTCAATCATCAATATTTTTGGCTGAAAATTTTACAACACTATAATCAATGTATAGACCTTATGTGGCCAAAATTTTATTTTGATAAGAATTATAAATTGTAAGTTTTCATAACATATGTAAAACATATGTTTTTGGATATACCAATTTAAAAAATCCGTAGTTCTGTGAAAAATTTAGAAAACGTTGATTTGATTTGAATCTTTTCTATAGTAAAAAAATACGTAGGAACTAATGTGGACAAAATTTGAACTATTTCCACCAACATGAGTATTTCCCTTTTTCACCCGATATTGACCATGCTGAAATATCGGTGCATGCGTTTGTCGACTTCGACTCAACAAGATTTCCTCAAATTTGAGGAAACTATCAGTATTCGAAAAAAGTGCTGTTTTTTTCGCATGGGCTAGGAACTCTGAAGCTCGGCCACCAAACACATAAGAAGCATTTATTTGTTCACCCATCCTAACATGGATCCTGTTATTTTTCTTCCTTTCTTCCGGTGTTGCATTGTTGCATTGAACAAATATTCCCAGAACTTATACCAAAGGGTTATTCCCACCCAATTTTCAAATGACTGTATGTATCAGACCTCGAACGCTTTCCTCTTTAGCTTCTGATCGTTCCCCTTTCCATCAACTCGCATTTGGAAGTGATTTCCTCACATTGAACTCATTTGAGGCTCCTTGACATTGGCACAAGCGAGAACCCAAAGCAAACCGCTCCTTCCCTCGTCTTGTCGTCACGGTCCGTCCGTAGAGTGAGAAGCCATAAATTTGCAAATTACCAAATCAGCAAAGATAAGCATCTCTCGACTCTGAACCCAAAACGGCGAGCCAAAGCGGGTGATGCCAAAGTTAAACAATACATTTGCTGTCGTCGTCGGAAGTCAAGAAACATGATATTGAATAATGAGAACAAAAAAAAACAGCAAACAACGGCCATAAAAAGGTCGTAATTGCACACATTGCACTGACAAATTACTCCGTGAGCGCATGAAACAGCCGAATTCGCAAGGGGGTTGCATTTGCCGTGTTTACTTGTCAAGAGTTTTCGAATTGCTTTTTTCCCCTGCTACCAAAACAATAGCCAAACGTCTTGACATACTACTCGTAATGAAAAATAAACACTGGAAAACATGGCCCTGGGGGAGGAGGTTCGAAAACGTTTCTGAAATAGGGACTTGAGGTTTTTTTTTGTTCCGGCGAATCCGATGGTTATTAGAATGCAGTTGCAGTTGCAATTGCACTTATTCTCATGCTCTTATCGTGATTTTGATGCTTAAGTTGCCTACCTTCTTCAGGTCTCGGAAATAGTACCAGGCAGACAAGAGGGAAAACGACGACGTCAAGAGAGTCTGCCTACCCATTAAGAGGTCGTAAAACAGTGGCTCTTTGCCCCTGAGGGGTCTTCACATTTCTGGAGAGAGAGAATCAGTGAGTGAGTGAGTGAAGTGAAGAGGACTCGTAAAAAGTACCAACCAGAACGACTCGAAGTGGAGAGGATTTACAGTTACTTATAGCCACATGTACCTCCAAGCGCAACAAATCTCGAAAAACAAATGCAGGAATCAGAATAATAAAAACGAAAAGTGGTAAATACCCACAAATAGAAATTTGCTGATGCATGGAGGTAAATTTGGGCGGTTAAGTTAATGGTTGTGACTTTGGAAAATGGGCGTATTCATGTCTAAGTCTGGAGGGGTGTGGAGAATTTTGTAACCGAAATTTAGTTGAACATTTCTCGAAAATGAAACCCCTCGACGTCAATACAATGACTCTCCACCAAACTCGATTGACTGCAATGGCATTTCCTTCTACCTGCATACACATTTCCTTAGATTCAATCACATCAAAACAACCGAAAATCCATAGCCGAAAGCTCCCTCAATGCCCATCCCCCTCCTCGACGGGTCCTTCGACATGTCATATAAATTCTAATTTCTAAAACTCGATTTGAATAATATGCAAATGACATCCGAGTTGTGAGGGGGAGGGTGGAACAAAACAGCGCAGCCTTCGTTCGCTTCTTCGGCGAAAGTTTTCCGGAGCTATGTTACTGTGTTCCGTACCTTCATGTAGCTTTTAGCAAGTTGGACGCCCGGTCGGTTGTCATCATCGTCAATGTTTAGTGCTGCCGCGTCTCCAGTCAGCTCTGTTCCAGGAACCCTCGCCAGCAAAACACAAAGTGCAAAGGCAGCAGGAGCAAAGGAACCGAATGGAACGGAAATTTGCCTTTAAACAGTACGTTGAATTTTGATGAATCTTTTTCTAATGGAAATGACGGAGTGGAAATAGTGGAGATGGGATGAGAGAAGGGTGGGGTTTGTGCAAGAAGTAATGGAAAAAGAAAGGAAGGGGGACAGCTAGGAAAAAGCCGTTCAAATTCAATTTAAATCGAATTTTCATGCGACATGAAAGTGAAACACTCCTAGGAAGCTTTCTCTAGAGGATGGGAACCACACAAACTAACTAACACCGGCAGAAAGGATTTAAGGATGAGGCGATCTGAAAAATGCCCAATATTGATTGTTCTGGAATTTCGGGTCAGAGCTTCAAGAAGAGCGGAAAATTTTAGGATACGTTCAGTTATCTTAATAAGGAGTTTATCGAAAATAAGCTATCCACAAACATTCTTTCAAATTATGTTGAAAACC
Source organism: Aedes japonicus (assembly GCA_034211315.2). Taxonomy (NCBI): domain Eukaryota; kingdom Metazoa; phylum Arthropoda; class Insecta; order Diptera; family Culicidae; genus Aedes; species Aedes japonicus. The sequence continues at coordinate 795,398 of JASCZW010000035.1, read as the reverse complement.
GATAGTTTATTCATACAAAAAATTGATCCTTTATTGTACGAGGTTAAACTTGAACATAATGAAGACCGGATGAAATTTAAGTTATTCCTTCACGAATTTTCGAACTTTGGATCGAATGCTCTTCATCAAGTTCCGGACAAGTGTTGCATCACATTTTTTGGACGCTTGAGCCCAAATTTTTTTGAACTCCTGCATGTTCCCAGCTGCCTTACCAGTCTTCTTGAAGACCCTCTTCACGATTGCCCAATAACGTTCGATGGGTCGAAGCTGAGGGCAATTTGGTGGATTGATATTTTTCTCAACGAAATCTATACCCTTTTCCGCAAGCCAATTGAGAGTGGTTTTGGCATAGTGAGCCGACGCTAAATCCGGCCAAAACAGTGGAGGTGTACTATGCTTCTTATATAAAGGCAACCATCTCTTCTGGAGACACTCAGATCGATAGATTTCCGCATTTATAGTTCCGGTAGTGTAAAAAATGGTTGACTTCAAACCACAGGAGCATATTGGTTGCCATACCAGTACCTTTCGACCGAATTTCTCCACTTGAACCGACCTGTCCGCATCGCTCACATCCTCCCCAACGACGGCAGTAAAGTATTGTGGACCTGGAAGGGGTTTTGAGTCCTCCTTTACATAGGTCTCATCGTCCATCAAAACGCATGCATCCGGACGCTGCAAAAGACGCGAATACAATTTCCGGGCCCTTGTTGCTGCTCGCTTCTTCTGTTCTGCACTTTGTTTCGAGATTTTCTGCTTCTTGTAGGTCTTCTGGTGGTTTCGCCTCTTGATACGCTGGATCATTCCGACACTCGTTCCTGCTTTTTGGCCAAATCACGTATTGACATTGATTTGTTCTTCATGATTAGAGATACCACTTTCTGCTCCAGTTTCGGGTTGGAAGAACCGGGTTTTTTGCCTCTTCCTGGTAGCTCATCCAAAGAATAGTGTTCCCCAAACTTAATTATGATGGTTTTAACACTCGCATGATGAATTCCAAACCGCTTCGCCAATTTTCGCAAAATAATACCCTTCTCACTTAGCCATGTGTCCAGAACCTTAATTTTCACTTCCTTTTCAATACGCGACATTTTTAAAATGCAGAATTTGAACCGCACAAACAAGTAAACAAAAGAAAGCTGACAGTCAAACGCACAGCATGCAGTGTTCAGAGCATAAAAAACCATCACAAATACATGCGTACAACGCAAATGTATGAGGATAGCTTATATTGATACACTCCTTAAAGGGTGTTCCGATCAAAATTTGGTCGACTTAAACTTGACGCATTTCCTTTCATCGTGCATTAAAAAAATTTGCACACCCCTCATGTTGAAGATGTGTGTGTGCATCATGCCTTTTGAGAAAAGCACTTCAGTTAAATTTTGCACGTACATAGCGAAAATGCAAACTACTCTCACGCCAAGTTGGTGAAATTGTTGAATGTGGGTAAATCAACTGTTACCAACGTATTGAAAGTGTTCGGTGAACGTTTGTCGACAGCCAAGAAAGTTGGATCGGAAGGAAATCGAAAGACGGAGGCCACAGCGATGACAAAAAGAGTTGCCCGCTATTTCGAGCGGAACCCCAACCTCTTGGTCCGAGATGTTGTATAGAAGTTGGGAGTGGTGCCTTCAACCGTGGATAGAGCTAAGAAACGAGCTTACGATCGCGAAAGTTGTACACGACGATGCTGACGAAGTTTGATTGCGTGGTACAGGACGATGAAACTTTCGTCAAGGCAGACTTTAAACAGCTTCCTGGACAGGAATTTCATACGGCAATCGGACTGCATTTCCTGAAGCGACACAATTGTTCCGTTCTATTTTGGCCGAATTTGGCATCTTGCCATTACGGAAAAAAGGCCATGGAGTGGTATGCTGCCAACAACGTTCAAGTGGTGCCTCCCAAAACGCCAGAGCTCCGCCCAATCGAACAATATTGGGCCATCGTCAAGCGGAACGTTAAGAAGACTCAAAAAGCTGTTGTGAACGAGAAACAGTTCAAGGCAAACTGGCGTTCTGTGGCGAATAAAGTGAACAAGGAGACTGTGCAAAACCTTATGGCAGGTATTCAACAAAAGACTCGGCATTCGGTTAATAGAAAGCTCAGCTGAATATTTCTGCTGTATTCTGTATTAACTGAACTTAAAAGAGCACAATAATTTGACTTCTTAATAAAAACTTGGATCGACTCACACACATTACAGTTTGACCAAATTTTGAGCGAAACACCCTCCCATGTAGCACACTACGACCTTTATTAGTTGTAGTAACTTGATTATGACTTAGCAAGTCATATTTATGTTAACTCAACCGAATGGCAACAAGTGTGCTACTATGGCTGTAGAACCTTTTTCAAACTTTTAAAGTAAAGGAGAATTTATAAAAGTCCGTATGACCATCTTTAGCAGCGGATCATTCCCCGTTCTTCATCGCAATTATTGAGCCGTATTCAAAGCAAACGACGATCCTTTTAACACTAGCGAACTTTTTCGCTCGGGAAATTTGCTTTTCTACCGACGGATCGCAAAGACTTTGGAACTCTAGATGTATTACAACTTGAACAGTTCTGTTATTAGACAATATTGAAATTGGATTGGGTAGGCATTTGGATTTTAACTTTGATTGCGATCGGATTTGGCTTGAATATTTTGATTTTGACTTGAATTTGGTTAGCTGGATTAAGATTAGGATTGAGTTTAGATTTGCATTTCAATTGGATTGGAATGTGTATTTGAGTTTTAAATTTTAAATGTCCCTCCCCTCAGATATGTGATCTGGTCACGGTAAGTGGGCCTCCGCCATCAGCACTGCGATCAGCACCGATTTTTCAGATGTGATCCAACGCATGCCCTGTATTGGAGCCTTGAATGCTATTGCAGTCTGTTGGGGCTCTTTCCTTAGTAATAATGATGTGGGATTTCTTCTTGACTGCCAGACCTTTGTGTACAAGATTATCGACATTTGTAGGAAATCGACTATTGAATTCGTTGAGCAGAAGTTTTTTTTTTCAAACTAAGAACGTGACGCCAGTCTTGTATTGTTATGTCGTTCTTCAAAAACCCATTACAAAATTAACACCCATTCTGACAATGATGTACAAGCAACCTTAAAATCGACAATTTTATAAGAACATATAGGGAAAAGGCGTGATGAAGCTTTACATTGCCACCGAAAAGTGAATCTTATAGCAGACAACGACTCAATTAATTATTGTTAGGCTGCACATGCATGTAAGACTTTGAAACTATTAAACGACTTAGAGATTAGGATTAAACAAATAAAAAGGAGACAATCAACTGACAAGTAAACGTTAACCTTTCTACAACGACTATAAAATTTAACTAAATACCGCAGAAGACAAGAACTGATTAAGGCAGGCAAAGTGATAGGTGTACTAAACGAGGTAAGACGAGGTATGCATCGGTGATTTAAAGAGCACATGAGAACTAGACATCAACTAACTAAATTATGAACGAATGAAGAAGTTACAAAATCCCCTTTTGAACTTATAAACGCAACACGGAGTAATAAGATACCATAAAGAGGCCCAACGACCACCCGAATCTTTTTTAAAGGAAACTTTTCTCTCGTGAGTCCCAACAGTAAACTATAAAAACTATGCCGTTGAGACAACTAAGACTAGTAACATAAGACATCTTTTTGTTGTTGGGTGTATTATCACTGCGACCATTGTTTTGATCTATTGTGATAACATAAGACATTACTATAGCTGGTAGAATTCACATATCTCGACGACATATTGACCACTTTTTTGTTCGAGAAAACTGCTTCAATAGACTCTAAGAGCACATAAACGAAACAGCAACGGACTAAACTACAAAGACTGAAGAAATTTCAAAACTTCATATTAAACATGTAAACGAAACATTGACTACCCAGGTAACCAATAAGCAGTTCCAAAGCGTCTTTACGGCAACCTTAAATGCAACATAAATGCCGCTTTTGGCCCAATATACGGCTGCTTTACTGCAATGCTACGATAATGCTTCATCAATGCTATTCTGCATTCGAAATGCTTCTCCAGGGTACAAGCATTTAAATAGCATTTTAAATGCAACTTTACAACAGATACCGTTCAATATGCTAATATAATGCTAATATAATGCTAATATAATGATTATGTAATGCTTGTAGCATCTGAAATGCTAGAAGACGAATTAGTGTATCTAGGCTCAGTGGTGACTGCCGACAACGACACAAGCAGAGAGATTGCGCATTATGGCTGGCAATCGTGCCTACTTTGGACTTTGGACTCCGAAGGACGCTAATATCGAATCACAAAGTTGACCATCTACAAGACATTAATTAGACCGGTGGTTCTCTAAGGCCACGAAACATGGACATTGCTAGTGGAGGACCAACGCGCCCTTGGTGTCTTTGAACGAAAGTGCTGCGTACGATTTACGGTGGAGTGTAGTTGGAAGACGAAACGTAGAGGAGGTGAATGAACCACGAATTGCATCAGTTGCTGGGAGAACCTTCCATTGTACACATCGCTAAAATCGGTCGACTACGATGGGCTGGGCATGTCGTAAGAATGTCGGAAATGTTAAATAGGTTCTCGAAAACGAACCGTCTGGTACAAGAAGAAGAGGCACGTAACAAGCAAGGTGGATCGATCAAGTAGAAGGTGACCTGCGGACTCTACTGCGATGCTGGTGAGGTACAGCCATGGACCGATTACAATGGATACAACTTCTGTATACAGCAGAGGCCACACCGGCCTTGGTCTGATTGGTAAGGTAAGGTAGTATCTGAAATGCAGATTCGGGTTGTTTTACTGCATATGATAATGGTTTTTGGTTACCTGCGTAACATCATACCCAAAAGACAATTGAAGAAACAAACGAAAGGATTAATAATTCTCAAACGGGGTTCTCTCCGAGTGAATTTGCAACAGCGTCTTCATGGACGACATGTTCCGTGTACGGCTGGCAATATGATTCGAAATTGATTTTACTCTCGGCTAGCCTGTGAATCTATAGATCATTTTAGCAACAGTACGTATATATAAGGTCGTTTAAATTTTTCGCTATTTTCTTGGTCCTCGAAATTAAAGAAGACTAATCATTTGATTTAGAAATGAAATCTTCAAAAATCCATAAAGGACATTTTGTTGGTAGTTTGTGTCTTTCATTTCTTCTGAGGACCTATGAACAGCCCTTAGCATCCTGATCTTACCGCGGATTTCTTCTGAACCTCCTTGTAGACTTCTTGCAGACTTTCTCATGCATTTTTACAAGATCTTTCAATAGAGGATTCTGTAAGACTCGCAAACCTACATGTGGACAACTTCCGGATATTCTGAACATCTCTCGTTGCCTTTTTAACGAAATTTCTTCAAATCACCATGAGCATTTATCTTCCTGTAGAGTTCTGATATCTTCTTAGTTGAGATTTTAGCATTTCTTTTTATTCGGTTTCTTTAAACTGCTAGCAAATCCCTTGTGTACTTCTTGTAACTTTCTGGAGATCTTTTCAAAACCTACCACTATGATTACTTGTAGATTTTTCTCCTAATCTTCCTCATGCTACTTATAAAGAGCGTATTAAGAAGTAGTTATGCACCTTTAATACCTGAAATGAATTTCCCAAGCAATGTATTTTATTGTCGTTAAGCTGTCACTTATACTAACAAATTAAACAGATGGTTGATTTCGGTAGTTAAAATTCGGCACAATCGTTTTTGTGCATTTCCTTTTTTCTTGAAGTCTGACATGTTGTGGGTCTTAAAGTTGTGGGTCTTAACAATTGTCCAGTAGCGTTCGATCGGTCGCAGTTGGGGACAGTTTGGTCGGTTCATTTCTTTTCCAACGAAATCAACGTTGTTATCAAAAAACCGCTGTAGAGTTGTTCTGACATAATGGGCAGTGGCGAGCACTTGTTTCGGAAAATTTCAGCACTTATTGATGATGACGATGATGATGTAACACTACCATCTATTGTAGCAAGGGAACTTTCCATGGCAGTGGAACAATCTTGAAAACGATTTGATGAGGATTCTATTGTTGTTTGTGATCACCAAGCTCGGGTATGAAGGGTAGAAAACGTATGGGCGGGCCAGTAAGCAGAGACACTTACGCGAAACCCATGAATATAGGGAGGAGAATCTCTTTCCAAAAGCAAGTTCACACCCACAGCACTAGAATCGAGCCCTCGATTGACAGAATAAACCCAATAGATGGGCTCGAAGAGCCCGCCCTTGTTTCGCGAAATGTTAACAATAGGGAGGAGGCAGTCCCATGCTCCCTATCCAAATCGTGTCACTTGAGTGCCCTGATGGTGCCTCTTTTTCCCCGTTATATGTTATTTAATATTTAGTATATTTTGTTGTGGTCATTTGATTGCTTACCTTGTGTTAGAGAACTTGGCTGAAAGTAAAATTGTTTAGGGTTATATACCGTTCATTAGTCATTGCTTCGTTCGATGTATTGTCCAGGTTGTCTTCATGGTATTGCTTTTCCGTCGCAAAAGTTGTATCTGCAATTGGGACACTCTCCCCCTACTTATTTGGTGTAGAATTGAGGTCCCGGAAGTGTTCTGGAATCCTATTTCACGTACGTTTCGTCGTCCATCAAAACACACTGCAAGGCATTGTCCAGAATACGGTTGTTCAGCATTCGGGCCCTCATTTTGGAACGACACTACTGCTCCGGAGATTACTTCGGTATGTACTCACTGCTTCCTGTATGTCCTAAAATCATTTTTTTTTCTCTTAATCCGCTGGATTATCCCGATGCTGGTCCTGTATTTCTTGGCCAAATCGCAAGTAGAGGTTGATTTGTTATGATTTGTTGCCTGAATATTATCAACAAATTTTTGGTTCAATTCGGGATTGCTGAAACCGGGTATTCATTCAGTTCTCGGCTGATTCTGCAGGGTAAACTGCTTGACAAAAAGAACTAATAACATCTTGCTCAAATGTAGATATAACTCTATTATTGTGAATTGAATTATCGGTTTTGTTGAATTATGTGGAATTTTTTACTGCTATAATGTTGGTGAACGAAATTTATCGTAGACAGGCTTTAAATACTGAATATATATCCAAATCTTTTCCAGAAAGTCTCCGAAATTCTCAAATATGCTGACAAAACCATTATTTCACTTTCCAATCAAACGATTGTTTGAATCGTTCTTTGTAAACATCTTTCTGTATGTATTCAGAACTAGCTGATCCCGGTGCGAGCGTTGCTACGCCTGCAACTTAATGAATGAATATTACATAGAACTGACGCTTTTTTTTTGAGTAATAAGGAGTTCAAACTTCTATCAGAACATTCTTCTTACCCAGACAATACACAGTATGTGGCTAAGTTACTTGGATAATTCTCAGGATTGGTTGAAATTTGTGTTTGAATTCACCATAGAAACATTTCTTGCATTCAAAAAACCCTGCATACCATTTTTGATTCCATTTGCTTGATTAGTTCTCAAGCTATGCAGAAATTTGTGTTTCATTTGTATTCGAGCCGGAAGGGAGAAGCGGTCTCAAACAATTATAAGAACCTTTCCCAGCCCCAAAAATACCTGCATACATATTTTCACTCCGATCGGTCATACAGACAGTCAGACAGAAATCCATTTTTATATAAATAAAAATCCTGTTTCCAATAACCCCCACATGCCAAATGTGGTATCATTTACTTGAACAGTTTTCGAGTTATGCAGAAAATTGCGTTTCATTTCTATGGGACCCCCTCATTAAGAGGGCAGAGTGATCTTAAACCACCATAGGAATATGTCTCTCCTTTAAAATATTCCACATGCCAAATTTGATTCCATTTGCTTTATTAGTTCTCGAGTTATGCATAAATTTGTGTTTCATTTGTATAGGAGCCCCCCCCCCCCCTCCCTTCAGAAGGCGGAAGAGTCTCAATGACCATAAAACCATTTCTCTCCTTCAAAAACCTCCATATGCCAAATTTGATTCCATTTTCTTGATTAGTTCTCGAGTTATGCATAAATTTGTGTTTCATTTGTATAGGAGCCCCCCCCCCTTAATAAAAGGGAGGGGTCTCAAATTAGCATTGAAACAGTATTCATCTACAAAAACCTCCACGTACCAGAATTGGTGCAATTTGCTTGAATAGTTCTCGAGTTATACAGAATATTGTATTTCATTTGTATAGAAGCCCCCCCTTTCAGGGCGAAGAAGAATCTGAAACCATCATAGAAACCTTTCTTGCCTTTAAAACCTCACACATGCTAAATTTGGTTTCTTTTGCTTGGGGTCTCAAATCACCGTAGAAACATTTCTTGCCTACAAAACCTCCACATGCCATATTTGGTTCCATTTGTTTGATTAGTTCTTGAGTTATGCAGAAAATAGTTTTTCATTTGCATGGGAGCTCCCCTTTCTAAAGGCGGGAGGGGTGTCGAACTATAATAACATCCTTTCCCGGAACCAAAAACCCCTGCATACAAATTTGCATAGCGGTAGGGATAGTTCTCATGTTTGGTTTAAATTTGTATTTCGTATGTATGGTAGCCCCCCTATTCAGAGTAAGGAGAGGTCTTAAATTACCACAAAAACATTGTATGCCTTCAAAAACTAACCCATACCAATTTTGGTTCCATTTGGTTGATTAGTTCTCGAGTTATGCAGGAATTTGTTTTTCATTTGCATGGAATCCCACCCTTTCTAGAAGCGGGAGGGCTCTCGAACTATCATAAGATGCTTTCCCGGACCCAAGAACCACTGAATACAAATTTGCAAAGCAGTAGGTATAGTTTTGATGTTTGGTTGAAATTTGTTTCATATGTATGACAGCCCTCCTTTTTAGAGGGAGGAGGGGCTTTGAACCACCATAAAAACATTTCATGCCTTAAAAAACTCGTCCATTCCAAATTTGGTTCCATTTGCTTGATTATTTCTCGAGTTATGCAGAAATGTGGGTTCCATTTGTTTGAGAGCACCCCCTCCCCCCTTCCTCCTCATATAACGGAAGAGTCTCAAATCACCATCGAAACATTTCCCTCCTTCAAAAACTTCCACATGCGAAATTTGGTTCCATTTCTCTTATTAGTTCTCGAGTTATGCAAGGATTTGCGTTTCATTTGAATAGGTCCCCCCCTTTCAGAAAGAAGAGAGGTCTCAAATCAACATAGAACAATTTTTTGTCTTCAAAAACCACCACATACTAAATTTGGTTCGGAGCCTCACCCCCCTCCCCCTCGCCCCTTTAAGGAGAGGGAAGGGGTCTCAAACCAACATAGAAACATTTTTTGTCTTAAAAAACACCACATGCTAAATTTCGTTCCGTTTGCTTGATTAGTTCCCGAGTTATGCAGAATATTGTGTTTTATTTGTATGGGAGTCCCCCCTTTTATGACGGGGAGGGTTTTCAAGCTACCATAAAAACCTTTTTTGCCTTCAAAAACTCACACATGCTAAATTTGGTTTCTTTTGCTTGATTAGTTCTCGAGTTGTGTAGAAATTTGTGTTTATTTGTATGGGAGCCCCCTTTTCCAGTGAAGGGAGGGGTCTCAAACCATCATAAGATTATTCTCCGGCCCCAAAAATCTGTGCATACAAAATTTCACGCCGATCGGTCCTTCCGCTCGCGAGTTAAATCGTGACAAAGGATATTCAGGAGTTTTCCTCCAAAGTTTGGAGAATGAATTAGTCCACTTTAAGAGACACGAGTATAATATTGTCCCTTTAAGTTCCTTGCGCAAATCCTCCGGAACATTTCCTATAATTTTCAGCGAGCTTTTTCTCCTGCTAACCTGAATGATTTCGTTCACGGTCCTTAAATTGCTTGGCTCCCCCAGAAAATGTATTTTCAATTTGAATATTTAAAAAAAAACTGTCAATCCAAAAAAACATCAATTTATTCATTCGTCCGGCTGTTTCTCCTGAAATGCGTCAAACTCATTCGTAAATTTCATTTATGAATTTTGCATTGTTATTTGTCGTCGGGGTAATCACTTATCCTGGAAAATCGGGAAGAAACAAAGAGCTCACAATTTCCGGACAGAAAAATTTCCCATAATATGTTCCTTATCATCTCCAAAAAAAAAAATTCTTGTCTTACCATGACATTTATTCCTACTTTTTGTTATATTTTTGAAATGGATATCATGCATTCCTTTATACTTATTTCAACCGGCGTTATTGAAGCCTTCTAGCTTTATATGAAAATGTTGTTAATGTAAAAGATGTTTGTTCTTGTTTAAAGCTCCAGAAATTTAGGAAACCATTTTTACGAAATTAATGGAGATTGATTCTTTAAATCGAAATTCGCCTTGGCTTGGAACATAAACAAACATCATGGTCGAAACCTTTCCCACCACCCCCGGTCTCTCCAGCACTACTCCCATAAAGAACAAAGCTACCCCTTCCAGGTCTCGCTCACCTTCCGACTCGCATGAATGTAGCTAACATCCTGTACCTACTCCGTGTCCAATGCTGAATGAATAACACAGTCTACACGCTATTTTCAGGCAACCCAATTTTGAGAAAGATTTACCCAAATCGATCGAAAGCATTGGTAACCAAAAACGAGTTAATTTAGTTTGTAGTGCCCAGATACCAAATAGTCAAAAACAGAGCTAATTGTCAACGTGTTACTTCTAACTATTTCCACTCACTTTTAAATGCACATACCTTCCACCAATTCGAGTAAATCTTACTCAAATTTGCGTTGTATTGTGACATCGTGTTTTCGTAAATTCCTACAAGCACGAGCCCCCGAGCCGACGACGACGGTCGGGATGGACGAATGCCAGTCGGCCCCACTAGCTGGCTGAAACTGAAATACAAACGATGAGAACCCCGACGGTACGAAAGCCCAGACCACAGAGGAGAGGGCAAAAATGTTGATTATTGAATAATTTTTAATTATGCACCGGGAGTTTCAGGGGGGAGGGGGGGGGGTATGAGGAGTCACAGACCCATTCACAGGAACTCCAAACCGCACATGCATATATGAATGCTAGATAGGAACGTTTGTCAGAATATGCGGGCAAAACTTATTTTCGGGCGGGGTGGGGAGAATTTGAAATAATTTGAATTTTTAACTCGTTTTTCGGAAGCGATAAATGTACAACAGCAGATAAGCGAAAGTGATGGGGCTGGGGCGGCCCAACAGTTTTGGTCGGATGTTCTTGGATTTGCTTGTTTTACACACATTTTCTGACACTAATGTAAGCTAATGGTCTAATGAAGTTAGTGAACACGATGATTTATCTCTGCCGAGAGATGTTCAAGTCCTAATGAATCTTCGCATTGTTACACTTCCGGTTGGATTTTTGTTTGTTTATGCAGATTATTTAATTATTTTCTAACTATTTTGTTAGTGAAACTTCGAAAATTCCAACCCAACTAACGGTGTTCTTAACTTTTCTCTCGTTTCAGGTATGTGTACTCATCTTGCTCGAACAAGTTTTGTGGAATGCGATATAATGTGACTCCATTAAATTGCTTAACAACAAAGAAGAACTCTCCCCCCGCTACCCCCCTTGCCAACCGTGCCATCCTTCTCGAGTTTCTATTCTCCATATTCCCGAACTCAACCGAACAGACGACAAAGCTTTCTCAAATATCAACCCGCATCAGCATCAGCATCATCATCATCTGACTCGTTCGTCATCATGCTTTTCAGCCTGTGGGGAAGAATGTCTAGTGGCTCAGCATAATTCAATGTATGCTCGCGAAGGTAGGCTACCGAGGTTTCGAAGCTGTGGTTGTCGTCTGAGTCATTTACCATCCAACCAATATAATGAATGCCCGCTGTGAGTTTGCCAGCGGCCAACGCTCTCAAGGGAAGGAACACATATATGGAACCGAGATTCGGTGCAAGAGAGAGAGAGAAAGAGAGAAAAGCCTGCGAGCCCGCAGCATCCATTTTGACCACGAGGCCGGATGTTTGAATTATGTCTAATGCTCTCGGTTTGGTCGGTGAAGCGTTTAAACTTGGGATGGAGGATAGTATTTCAGGTGTTTTGGATCTGGTTTCGGGAGGAAATCTTACCGAGAAGAATTTACCACCTTGATACGATTTGATGAGTTCTTGGAAACAGATCGAATTCACGGTGGATACTGATATGAGAAGAGATTTCTTGATTCAATGCAAGTCATTAAATAACGATGATGGCTTGGTGGTTCAAATTACGTATCAATTGTTGCATTCTCGGGTAGTATATGAAAAGGACCTAACAGTATTTGGCAAAGTGAAGTTCGTTTGCGCTAACCAACTGTTAGATGGAAAGTCAAGCAAGCTGTTTCGCATATTACATACGCTTTACACTAGGGTGATTGTTAATAAAATCCCCTCGTAGACTTTTCTCCATACATTTTTTTGAAATTTGGTATTGAGCCTAGACTTTGGTCAATTATTTAACGATGTTTAAATAAAATTACGCCCCTTTCAAATGTGTTTAACTTAATTTAAAAAAATAATGTATCTCCAGTTTTCAGACATCATATGCAATAATAAAAATGCCTGCAAATACTGTTAAGAAATTTTTTTTTTGGTTTGCCCCAGCTAGAAAAACCATCATCTGATAAAGGCCTATTTTGTTTACAAAAACCTTAAGAACTTTTGTTTGACATACGATAGAGACCATTTCAGCACACCAGAAGTTGTAAGCACACTTTTATTGTTCTAAAATCAATGAGAAGACATCGTTGTTGAAAAATTTGAAATAAAAAAGTTACAGCAAACTAACTGATTTTAATAGGGACACCCTAAGCTAGGTAGGAAAAAAATTCTCTAATTCGGCCATTAAACCATCAAATTATACCATTAAAGTTGCTTTAAATGATTTATCCCACAACTTTTCCGAATAATGTATGCCTTTATTTCTGCTATTAGAAAAGTTAGATTTTCGATTTCTCTTAAAATCAGGACCACCCTAGTTTTCATTCACTCCAAAAGAAGCACCTTGTTATTAGAAACAACTTTGTGCAAAACAATTTTGCTCCAAAACTTCAAACTTAGGCTGAAAATGTATCTTTCCAGCTAAATTCGCACGGTGGACCACTGTGCATTGGTTTTCAGCCAAACGTCTAATAAAAAAGTTATTCAATGTATTTAGTGTTTCATCATGCACAGATAAAAATAAGTATTGAATTTTCTACCTTACCTAATGCACATAGAAAATGCTAGATTTGGTAGAAAATAATGGGATATCTCGTGTAAATTTAAGCCAAATAACGCCTGAATCTAGCCTGTTGTATGAAAGATTGCAAACATTGTTGTATGGCGCATGAACAGTTGCAAACAATTTCGTTGTTTATGCCTCATTTCGCTTGGAAGGGAAAATTTTACGAGGCTGTTAAAATTCTTTTTTTTTCTACACAGATAAAAAGAAACATTGAATTTTCTGCGTTATCTAATGCACATAAAGGGAATGCTAGATTCGCCAGAATATAATTAGATATTTCATGTAAATTTAAGCCAGATAACGCCTGAATCCAGCCTGTTGTATGAAAGATTGCCAATATTGTTGTATGGCACATGAAAAGTTGCAAAAAAACTCGTTGTTTACGCCTCCTTTAGCTTGGAATTAAATTAGGGGATATTTTACACGCTTGTTAAAATTAATTATTTTTTTCTGTGTATGTGATCTAACAGTTGCTCAGTCAGCAGAAGAAACAATAATGTTGCCTTCTAAGACAGCGGCGACTTAAATGATTAACAGCTTTGTTTGTAAAATTTCCTCTGAAGTTCTGTAAAGTTGGTGCCACACTGAAAAAAAAAGCGTTCCCGAAAATGAAAGTGGAAAGTGAACTAGTTCACGTTTTCAGGATTTTTCCCTTTAAACGTTATTAAGTTCATGATAACGTGATTCAGATCACGGTGTACTTTTGCTTGTTCTCGAATTCATGACTGCAGTTCACGGATCTGGGAACTGATTTTTTTCCGTATAGGTAATCGATGCAGAGATCTTTTATAATAAATAATGTAAGTTTCACTTTGTGAGTGATCCCACTCCCTTGGTTCGAATCGGTGCAAAGCTTTATTTTGTTTCTTGTTTTTTCCAGTAAAATAAGCCACCATTCTAGACAAAATCGTCAAAAGGTCGAAAGTAACAGTTGTAAACAATGACTTAAAACGTAAATTTCCTGGAATTGACAGGTTACTAACATCTATATCCACTACCGACGGGAAGGTAATAACTCCCTCTATCTGTTTCTGGTGCTATTTTGTTTGTGGGAGCAAGCAGATTCCAAAAAAATACGAAAGGTGTCTTTGTTTACAATCGTTACTTTCGACATTTTGGCAATTTTGTCTTGCATTTATGTGAATGGCTCAAGCAGCATTCCCACTGTTGGTGTGGATCAGTTCAAATCGAATTTTAAGTGTAGTTTGGAAACTGTTTGGTTTCCCAATAATGTAAACCACCATCACAATTTGAGAGTGGTCCCAACAGCATCCCTAGTGTTGGTTTAAATCGGTTCAAATAGGCTATTAGTCGTACTTTATAAACAGTTTGTTTTCCCACCACCAAATTTTGTGAGTGGCTCCAACATCATCCTTACTGTTGGCTTATATCATTACTTATATTTAAATATATTTTTTGTATTTCCTTGAAACAAATATAAAAAAGAATTCAGCGTATCGTACAACAAAACGAACCCTGCTGCCAACAAAATCCTTTTATCTAAAATTTCAGTGCTGTGGCCAATGGTTGCTCGCCAGTGCACCCTCCAGGGAACTTGCCACCGCCAGCTGCCAATTCCACAATGACTCATGGCCGTGTTACCTTTCTAAGCTATCTGTGAACCCCTGTAATTGAAACGGCGTAAGCACAGGGGTCCTCGAACTATCTTTTACGGGTCGTGTCTTTTGTTCTCCAGGAGCATTTCATCTTTTAAGCATTTGGTGACAAGGCGGACAATATACATACAAGATGGCGGAAAGTAAATTTTTTTTTAAATATAAACTAAGGCACATTCAGTTGAGGTTAAGAGGACCACATAATCAGGATCAGCATGCATAATCAGGATAATCGTCGGGCGGGAACACAGCTTACTAGTCTTCCTTTTCCTTCACAATTTCGTTGGGGTGGAATGGGGTGAAGTGCCTCACAGGTTCTCAAAAACTGCACCAAGAACGTCGAATTGTGTCGGTAGGGCCTAGTCGGATTGCAACGGAGGTCTAGTTCCCTGTCCGGAGAGTGGTACCAAAATTGCGCGCAAATTCACTAAGTGGCCTAAGAGCGAGCATGCACAAAATGGCCAGACAACCACATATTTTTTGAAATACCACTGTTCTTTGCTTTCTATTGTCTGGCCGGCCACTGTACTCTAGTCTTACACAATTGTTCACCACTGGCTCGCTCTTCTAGGACGTACGTTAATATTTACCGAAAAACTAGCGTGGTTAGAACTAACAAAATTGTCTATGGTGCACTTTTTAACCGTTAGTGATGGTTTTCGATGACCCGCACTGAATATTGACTTCTGCGGTTTTTTCGTTGGGTATTTTCAATGAGGTTTTCATTCAACTACTAATTGGGAACCAACGCAGTCAGTATGGTGACGGACTAACTTATGGACCGACAATCTCTCATCACTCTTCCGGACTTTGCGCAATATAAGCTCTTGATTCTATTCTACCACCCCCTTTATATGGGTGGATGATTCATCACAATTTCATGTGCCCCCTTATCATCCACAAAACGCATTGATGTCCTATTCTAAATTACTCGTTTACTCCGTCAATTTGGCTGCATCCATAGCCTTAGCAAATTCAAATTACCTACTCACTTGTTTCCACAAAACATCCAAAATTATAACCAAATATGAATGAATTTTGAATGTAAATAAAAAATCTTTGAATAAATAAATGAATAAATAAATAGATAAATCATCAAATAAATATATGTAGGATAGGTAACGACTCAAGCACCCCGCGACCCTATTCCAAGCACGGAGTTAACGTTAACCTATAACGCGCATTTTTTGCAGTATGGTGCTCCATCTAGTGAAGCACTATACTGCAAAAAATGAGCGTTGTAGGTTAACATTTACCCCGTGCTTGGAATAGGGTCTCGGGGTGCTTAAGTCGTTACCTACCCTATAAATAAATAAATAAATAAATTATTTCGGAGTAAACACAAATGAAATAAATATTTTCAGAAGGACATCAACTACGAGGCTACTAAATGTAAAAATTACATCATTCAAACATTAGTGTAAGTGGAGACATATAGTTAGTTTTACATGCAGACATTTACGTTATTATTATTATTATTATTATTATTACAGCACAAAACATAAATTACAATGTTTTCTTGAATTCTTAACATTTAACTGGCCTTCTCACCATATATTTTATTGTGACTTAAAAATGAACGGTCACAGCTGTGACTTAAAAATAAACTGAACAGCTCTAACGTTGCCGGATGAATGAAGCATTTTGCGAAGGTAAAAAAAGGGTACAGGACCTGTTTATAAACCATGTAAACTCATTTTTGAAAATCTCAGATCTCACCCTTCCCCTCGTAGACTTTTCTCCATACATTTCCAATTTTCTATGAATCGTAGACTTTGGTCAAATCAAAACCCTCCCCACAGAAAAGTCTACGTGGTTTATGAATAGCCCCTTATATCGTTCACTGCTGCATATGAGATCTCCCTTACTTACATTTGAAGTCTGTGATAGGAAAATACTCTGCATTTAGTTAATTTACTCTTTAAAACGAAATTATAAGACATCATATTATATTTGCGTTATTTTCAATTGTTCAATGTTGAAAACCAATAGTTTTTAATATTGGAATCGAAGCGTAGGAATATCTCCAATCGATTGGGGAAAACATTTTGAAAATGTTTAGAGCAATAGTTTAAAAATAAAAAATCTGATTTCGTCATTGGATTGTATTTTGACCAAACAAGATATCAATTTTAGTAAAGAAAATTGGGTTTGATTGACTATTGACTTGCAATCACAATTACTTATGGTAACTTTCTGTTTGCTTTAAAATCACTATGATGAACTCACTGCCAGTCCTGGAAGTAACGCAAAATGGTAATTCGTGAAGGTTTACAACACCCTCTCAGTTCCAGTATCGATCCATACAGTCATCCCACTCAAAAATCAAACGCAGGTAGTCTCGATTTAAGATGCAGGTTTGCCCTCTATCTCTTGAAATGACCCAATAACTTAAGGCGACCCCCGTTAAATGGTTCAAACAAATACAAACACTCTCAAGCTTTACGCAACAAAGGCCAGCCAACCCACGCGGTCATTCTGTTGTGCTCTCAAAATCTTTCAAGCTCTGGCCGAGATGCAGCGCGCTAGTACGGAGGGGATCAGATTACGGAGTGCATGGAATGGCGAGACGGATGTGTCTCGCTCTCTCTCTCCAAGTCTCAGATTCTGGTTTTAATCTTAACCTAGATTAACGTCTCCGAATCGGCAACGCTCGAGAATGAAAGAAAATACTATTCACATGTAAGTGTGTGTGTGTTTATGTGGGGATGTAATAATCGTAAAAATAAATACACCGAGTAAAACGGTAGAAGCAAGAACAGAAAAATCAACAGCAGTAGCGGAAGGTCTGAGAAAAAGGAGGAGGAGGTTAGAGCAATAACAATAAAAATAATAACAATCATCGGGCAGGAATTAACACCGAACGCATTGCTAAGAGACCAAGTCGACGACGACGACAAGGGCTGTGTGTGGTTGCTAGGACCAACTCTGTGCCGGTGATGAGGCGAGCGTTTTTTTGTGATCGATTCGAACGAAAATAATAAAAAAAAACACGCGTGAGATTAGTGCACGAAGAGAAGAAAAAATCCCCTGCGTAAAAGACCAATGGACTGCATTTTTCTTCATTCTCGGTCTCGGTTTCGAACGACTTGTACCGGCACGGGAAGAACATGAGGTGAAGATGAAGCTGCAGAACTGATAGGCCCCTCCGCTGAAGCGAGAGCGAGCGACTGGTTCAGGGAGGAATACACACGATTGGGAATGGTATTGAATGTAAAAATAATTTGAAAGAATGACTTTTCAGAAAACGAAACAAATAAAAACTCACAGTGACTGCATCAGAATGCACGTATCTTCTTCGCCTTGGTCGCTGGACGCAACTTCACGATCCGGTTACAAATAAGGGGCATTTTCCAAAACGTTCTCCGTCTCGGTCAGCTTATAAAACTTGTTTCCGAAGGGGATCCATTATGGTCTACCCCACTTGGCCGTTTGGGGGTGATCTGTTTTTAGTCACCACAGACGCACAGCGGGGCATCCCATCAGTAGACAACAACAAAAAAGCATAAATCGATTATTTTCGCATTTCTTCCACGGTACAGTGTTCCACCGTCGTCGTCCTCGGATGCTAGGATGAATGGAACCGGGCACTGATCTCCTCTGTTATGGCTGAAAACGAAACCCGTAGGGATTGAAAATTGTTGTTGTGCCCTTTTGTGTGCTGTGGCACTGGTGGTGAAAAAGGAAAAGAGGATGACATGTCGGAAACCCGCCTGGGAGGCTGAAGCAAATCGCGATGTGGCAGGCACATCTCCGTATGACAAACTGCTGACGCTGGGAGGATCCCTCCCGCAGTCAATAGGATGATTGAAATTGAGCTGTAACTGTAAGCGAGCTGGAGCTGCTTGATGGTTATTTATGGGGTGGATTATTAGTTTTTTGAATTTTTATCCTTGTCAGGTTGGAAGGGTTTGATTGAATTCCTTGAATGCCCCTTCTCCCAAATTTACCTAGAATATGGTTTCGTTGGCTCTCTAAAGCGTCAACAATGGCAAAACTGTTAAGGCTTTCTAAAGAAATTGCATATTTTATGATGTCTTTTTCCCTTAGGGTCTTCTCTTATCTCAGTCGGTAAAGGCACGGCTACAAAGCAACACCATACTGAAGGTGGCTGGGCTCGATTCCCGGTCTGGTCTAGGAATTTTTCGTTATGGAAAATTGCTCGGCTCCCTGGGCATATAGGGCATATATATTTCACTTGCCACACAATCATACTAATGCAAAAATTGTACCTGTCATCGAAAGCTCTCAATTAATAACTGTGGAAGTGCATTTAGAAAACTAAGTTGAAATCAGTGGCCATTTTGCAAACAATAAGCTAATTGCGAAAGCAATTAGCTTGAAACGTTAAGATGTCTTTTTTGAAGGGAGGTAAAGCTATTCATTGCTTTAAACTGTATTGAATTGTCCAGTCGTGACCTTCCAGAGGAGTTCTGTTCCGAAACGATTATTACTCAACCATGTATGTTATGAGAATCCCAGTTGCCTTCGAATTGTACTAACATGAAACTACGACTTCATAGAAACTCGATAATCAATTGCTTTGTAGAGCTTTGCCTCAACTAGCAGTGATGAAATGATGATGATGATGATGATGATAGCCCCGCCACATATCCCCGCATTGGGCTATGTCGATTTAAAAAAAAACGAATTTACGTGCATTGTAAATTATGGTTGAAATTCACAGACTTCAAATGTAGGTATGGTAGGTCTCATATGCAGCAACGAACGATAAAGAAAGGGGTTCACCTTCGCCAATTGCTTCACTTATTCAGCAGTAACGAAGCTGTGCGGGGCGGCAGCCAGTACTGATTTGGCAGCGACGAGCTCCCTGGAGGTGCACTGGCGAGCAACCATTGACAAACAGGTAGCTGATGCCTCTATCGCCTTTGCTAGACAACCGTTGCTGGTTATGCAGTCGTGTGATGGGCAGTCGGTTAACCAATCCAGTGAAGAATTTGTAGCCTGCCGGTTGGCGCAACCACAACCAGGTGCTTGTATTACATCTAGTTGGCAGCCATCATTCAATGGCTATGATCAATAATGAAGATTTTTGAAAATCCGTCCTCTTTAAGAAGAAGAATTTGATTTTCTCAACTGAAGAGTTTGTTTATTTGGAAGTTACGAGTATCTAACAGCTCGTTTTAAATTCTAGTCAATTGGCAGCCAGCGGTGGCCGAAATAGTTTCAGTTATCCATTTGTCAGAAACCTTAAATCTTGTGTACAATTTCAAACAAAGGTCGGCAATCTCTATATTATTCCGAAGCGCTAGCTTATGCCTAAATAGAAATTTTACAAATGGCGAACGACACTAACTATTGAAAAGAAAAACATGATTTGAACATTGATTAAAGATGGATAGGTAGTCCTACGTCACATTTGCGTACAACCCCAGTGGGCTGTTCCTTGTAGTTTTTTTTTCAAATCGTTTAGCTTCACGACTATCGATTTGAAGTTTCCGGAACTAAATGTCCGATGCTATTTTGGAATCCAAGATATTGTCTTCAAGTTTCAAAAAAAGTTAGCAATGCTGTATTAAACCTAACGATATGGTTAGTTTTCGGATCGCGAAGCAATGTATAAAAACGGGACATCGATGTCTCGCATGATTTTGAAATCCAAGATGACGGCTTCTGTATCGTAAAAAAGTTTTACTAGTTGGTGCTAGGTTATACACAAACTGTACCTACGTTTTTCAAAACGTTGAAAATCTTCAAGTACATAATGTAGGTTTTCATACCCAAAAGCTGAAAAGGTGGCAAAATGGCAATAACAGTTTTTGAAATCATAAAGCTTGCTTCAGATAGAATTGGAACAAAAACAATTGCCTGTATTTCAGTTATTTATTATTGAATTCAAGATCTTTTTTTATAAAAATGTAGCGTTTTCTTCATACTTTTAAGAAAAAATACGGATAAAATTATTCGTCACGGTTTCGAAGGAATTCTCGAATTTTTCCTGTAACACGGCTCATTAGGCGGCGCACACCTTCTTCGTCCATCGTTTTAGCTATCTTATTCCACCAGGTCTTCATCTGATTGATGTCTTTGACAACCTTTCCCTTTGCCTTGAGTGTCCTCTTCATGATTGCCCAGTATTTCTCAATAGGGCGGAACTGGGGGCAGTTGGGTGGGTTAAGGTTTTTCGGAACAACCTGGACCCCTTTCTCTGCATACCATTCTTGAACGACTTTGCTGTAATGACAGCTTACCAAATCTAGCCAAAACATTACGGGATGGTCGTGGGATCGAATGAACGGCAAAATTCGTTTTTGGAGACACTCTTTTTGGTATAGTTCCGACGTCATTGTCTTATTTGTAACGAAAACTTTGGTTTTTTTGCCACAGCTGCAAATGCCCTGCCAAATCATGAATTTTCGTGCAAATTTGCTTGAAAATCCCCCCGACCCGTTGCCAAGTAAAATTTTTGACCTGGGATTTGCCCGAAGTCAGCCTTGACATAGGTTTCATCGTCCATCAGAAGACACCCGTCGAACTTGGTCAGCACCTGGTCGTATAGCTTCCGAGCACGGATTTTGACCACACTATTCTGTTTTATGGTCCGATTTGGCTGTTTGCTAGCTCGATACGACTTGATTCCTTCCCGGAGTCGAGTTCTCCTCACGGTACTATGGGCAGCACCGAATTTTCTGGCCAAATCACGGTCCGACAGATTGGGATTCCTCTTAATCGTCTTCAAACCACACAGTTTCCGGTCGACAGTTCCACTCCGACGATTGGCTTGTGGCTTCCGAATCGTCGTCAATGTTTCCTTATACCTTTTGATAACGCGCCATACGGTATTTCTGGGCAGTTTCAGCTGATTAGCTAGCCTAAATGCAGACCACAATGGATTTTCCAAATAACTGTGCACAATTTTTTCCCTTCTTTCGGCTTCCATGTTGATTGTTCACAAAGTACAGTCGATTTGCGGAATGTCAAAAATACATTCGTGAAGCTGACAAAATTCCCGATACCTGGGCGCCAAGAACTTCCAAATCCGTCCACCAGGAGCGCCACAATATGAGCAAAAGTTCCAGTTCTAAATGAAACAAGCCTTATCATAAATCCACATGATTCGAAAGAGGTAATTTCGCCCATCTTGATCAACTAAGCCATACAAGTGTGTGTAAGCGGCTGGTAGACAAAAATAATTCGAAACGAATTTATCGCTGTACCGCTTAGTGCCTTCAAAATAATTCGAAACGAATTTATCGCTGTACCGCTTAGTGGTCTTCAATAATCACCAACATTTCAATATGGGCGATTGGCCACTGTTGGAATTGCGCTATCAAGTGTTCTAGTTTTGTTTTCACTGAGCATCGACAAAGTGTTATATAAAATAAACGAAGCTTTGCAAGTGTGTGTGAGCGACAGGTTGCACACAGCTTGGTGGAAAATATATCCATTAGCTGCATTGCCATACCGCTGAGTTGTCTTGATCTCGGTTCCGAATCTTACACTTTTTATTTCTGCAAGCCTTTCGGACTCCAATCTCACACTCATTAACCTATACCACTGCACAACTTCACGCACACGTTTAATTTTTCAAAGCGAATTGCTGTGTTGATATGATACAAAAACATGCGAAATTACATTAAAATCTTGTATTTTCATTTTGAGAAAGTTGTTCAAAAGTCCAAGTGCTATCGATGGATGGATGACTATTACGGCTTTTTGTGTACGTTCAGACAACGATTTATCGTAATAAAACTGCGAAGATCCACAATGAGGTTGTACGCAAAGGTGACGTAGGACTACGTATTGAAGTGTAATGAATGTTATAATCATTTGTTTCAATATTTCGTGACGATCGCCATTTGTAAAATTTATATATGGCATGCTGCTTTTGGCATACATAGGCTTGGTTTATATTTTTACTTAGGAATAATATAGAAACCGTTGTAATTTTCCAGCCGTGTTTGAAATTGTACAAAATATTTCAGGTATGCAGCGAAGGGAAAACTGAAACTGATATAGCCACCGCTGGCTTCCAATTGACAAGAATTTGAAACGATATGTTGGACATATTCCAATCCAAACGATACAAATCAATTATCCACTTATAACTAGTAACTGGTCATGTTAATGATGCTACTTAATGCATTTTCTACACACTAGCTGGCTTATATCGTTCATACCACTAAACCGCATTACCAAAGATGGCTGTCAACTAGATTTATTTACTTTTTGCTACTATTACTATGTATACTCTTATTTCCGACTAACCATCACACGGCTGCATAACTAATGGCTGCCTAACAACAATTGCCTGGTCAAAAGCGACAGAGCCATCAGCTAACTAGCCAATGGTTGCTCGCTAGAGCACCCTCCACGGTACTTGTTACCGCCAGCTGCCAATTCAATACTGGCTCATTACCGCTCTGAATAGCTCCAAGGCTGTAGAGAGAATGAAGCATTTGGCGAAGTTGTACCCATTTTACATTGTTCTCTGCTACATATGAGATATTTGAAGTCTGTGATAGGAAAATACTTGGCATTTTTTTAAATTGGTTCATTTATTTATTAGACTCAGGCGTGTGTAACACTTTACGGAGCCGATATACAATATTGTTGTAAACAAAATTTTACTTTTCGATATGAGTAAAGAGGGATGCCAATTACTCGTGGCTAGCTCGAGGTTAATGGGTCACATTATCGTTGGAAAGGGGCGAGGTAGGTAACTTATTTAAGCCATTATTTGCTGCTTTTGGTTGCGACATCTACCAAATCCTCGATGCCTTACTTGGCATGTTGTTAATTTACGAAAACGAAACTACAAGACATCACCTTATATTTGCGTTATTTTCAAAAGTTTAATATTGAAAAACACTAGTTTAATATTGAAAAACACTAGTTTAATATTGAAAAACACATCTTGAAAATGTTCTGAGAAGTGACTGAGATAATCACGCTTAAAATCTGATCGCTTTTCGTGACGGACACAATCCGTTTTTTGTTTTTATTTGTTTTTATTGTATAGAAAAAAAAACGTTGTCCTACGTCAAAAAATGTAAAGGAAGCTCAGCGCTAACATGTTGACCGCGTTCATTCTTCTGCAATAAAATTCAAACTCACAACAATTTTTGCAAGCATCATTGTACGTTTTTTATTAATATATTAACATTTAAAGTTCTAGCTGTACGAATCCGGCATTGATTGAATATTGTAATAAAATTCTACTAAATGATATCAGCTAAATCGATTTTCGAGAGAATTTGAGATATAAATCGCACGTTTTTCGAATGAATATACTGCAACGTTGATTTGGTAACTTGTTTAACCTATCGTTCAATGGATTGTTCGTGGCATGTCCAAACCGGCACTACCATCGGTGTGTTGATAAATTTCAATATTTCGTTTTGATCATCGGCCTCGCTGGAGGGCTTCAAATGGTGAGTTGACAATTTCTAAGGAGGGTGCGACCGACCTCTGGACCTCACAAGTTCCTACCTCACGCCTCCACGATCACAAACGACTGCCAGCTGAAACATGGAGACGCTGGTTGGCGTAGCCTGGGCAATGTTGTCAATCCGACAATAGCGAAGTGAGGGGGTGTGACCGGTAAATCATATCATAATTTTCCATTCTCATATCTTTCAGGTCTTTCAGGTCGTCAGGTATTATAAAATAATTTAAAATTTAAAATTCTTTTTTTTCATGGCGGTCATACATTGCCTAAATTTTGTGGTTCATAATGGATGCGCAAGTTGGTCTATAATTGCAACAAAATAGCAGTCGGCACACATGTAATTTTCAGTTCATATTACAATATACCCTCACTATATATTTTATCTTATAGGACATTGTTTATTCATAGCCATTATCATTCATCTCTATCATCTTTATCATCATTATTATCATTTTTATCATTACTTGTGTTTTCGTGATTTATATTCTAACATAAATATTTGTTTTTTACAATTTCACCTTAAAGGTTATATATACTTATAATTATTTTGTCCTTGATGTCGAATTATCATTATGATTGAGAAGTATTTAGTACCTTGATTAAAAGAAGCTGCAACGGAATCTATGGTAGGATTTTGTACTAATTACTAATGTGTTTTTCATTTCCTGTTTGCGAATAGACCTTCTTCCAAATCTGAGCTGGTTTGATTCGTTCAGCGCTGTTTGCCATTCGGCTAGTGTCTGATGTTACAGTTCAATTTTTGGCATTACTGTACCATAACTCACAATATCATTATATTTGATGATATTGTTTTATCGATTTTACTTCATAGATGATTTAACCATTGCTTATTGTTTTTTATGTCCATTTGTCTTTAACTCTGTCAATTAAATCTTCCCTGCTTTCCCAACACAGGAGCAATAACTATTAGGCCAGCAAAAATAAAAGCGGATTCATGTTATAAAATCAACATCAAGCTGCAAATAGTGACCATGGCAACAGTAAGTTAAAATGTATAAATGTTAGTTCTGTAAAATTTAACAAACTTTTTCAGGATACCACAAATCAAGATTTTGGTGAAATGCTGCTATCAGTGAAAACGAACGAAAACGCGCTCAAGCGCGAACTACGGAACTCTACACTAAAACACTTGACTACATTTCTTGCATTTCAGGATCAACCGAACGGAGATCGTATATAATAGATATGAATGATTGTATTATTTTTCATTTACATAAATATATTCACTATTATATAAATAATTCATGGGAACGGGAGGGACCATCAGGGCACCCGATTGAAGCACTCTGGATGGGGAGAGTGGAAATGCCAACTCCCCATTGCTAACAGTTTGTGAATAAAGGGCGGGCTCTTCTTCCCGCCCATTGGGGCATCCTTATGTTAGATAGCTTGCTCTTGTGACCAATTGTTCAGTCTTGTTGTTGGAAGAAGATTCTTTATATCCCTGTGGATACGTATAGGTGATGTTGCCTATCGATCCATCCAACCCCTTTTTGGCCCTTCATACAATGGCATGACTAGGATAATCAGTGGTTATTAAAGCTTGATCAAGTCTAACAGAGAGGAGAGCCTATTGCTGTCGGACGTAGTTTCCGTGCTACAATGGGTGGTAGTACATATCATACATCATACATCATCGGCCTCGCTGTAGTCAATCAGGCCTTGTAAAGTTGTAGCATCGATTTTAATTTACAGTACATTGTGTAGTCCTGCATTCGTATTTCCTTTGTTTGCGCTGTTTCTTATCTTAATGATTCTTTCAACACCTGCAATTTGTTGATGTAGTTCAGAAGAAATCATCGTTTGGATGGCCAATTTGGTAAACGCATACCACGCAGGTCGCTGCAATACTTATAACAAAAACTCTTTCACTATTTGCTGTTGACACCGTACGGAGTCCTTCAATCCAACAGTGTTTGACTTTTATTTGACACCAGCTTGGAAAAAAGACGCAAATCCAACATCGATTGGCACTATACGGCGTTTCGACATTGCAGACTATTTGATAGTATTTCTCCCTTTTCAGAAACAGAAGTCGCTATATTGAATTTCAGAATGGCGGCAGACATCGATTTTCCGTCTTTTTACATCGTTTCATATCCGAAAATATAAATTTTTCAGGGTTCTTAACAGTAATTCCCATTTTTTTCAAGACCGAAAGTCTGATATGAGCTAACGGCCTGATGGTATTCACGTGAACAACTTTATCCAAGGTAGATGCCCCTAGATGGTTAGGATGCATCTAAAAAGTAAAAGTCATAAGAATATTACACGTTCAAATTACATCAACTTCATCAGTTACGTGCGTCTCCATCCAGATTAGTGAAATTACTGTAGCCGGGTGCCACCAGCCCCTTTCAGACAGTGATGCCACTTTGAAAAGTGCGAAATCATTCTACAAAACTGAGCAGCACTTCAAAATTGAATAACTTGAATTCTGATCCTGACAAAGAAGGTGTCCAAATTCCCGAAAAAAAATATTTAATTTGGCAGTTATAATGTCTGCAAACGCAGTTGCTACTGTTTATGAAGAGCCACGACCCTTTTTTGGCCTGAATCGGCCTCTTGTCACTATGTGAAATCCGTCCTGGAATGGTATAAGGTACAAGAGATCAAATCTGCAAAAAACAGCCAATCCACCAAACTGTCCAGAACTTCGCCCAAAAGAGAAGCATTGGGCTCTAGTTAAGCGGAAACTATTCGAAACCAAAAAGAAAGCAAATGGTACCGATGATTTCAAAAGAAGAATCGTGCGGGCAGGCGTATCTGAAGATACCGTACGGAACCTGATGGCGGGTGTACCACAGAAAGAAGGATTAACGTCTTAATCAATTGTTTCTAATGTAGATATAATTCTATCATTATGAAATAAACAATCGTTTCTTGTTGAATTATGTGTAATTTGTTTTTGCTGCTATTATTTTGGTGTCCGAAATTTAACGTGGACAGCCTTTATTTAATTGAACCAACGTGCCAAATGAGTTGGTAATCCAGTCAAAATCATTAAAATATTTGAGGTTCCTTTTTGATGTGCCGAAAATTGGTGCTTATTTCGAAGTAGTGCTCTACCCTATTGCGATTAAGATAAAATTCAAAAGATTTCGGTACAACATTTTAAAGATTTTAGGGAAATTCTGATCACAACAAAAAAATTCCTATAATAAATCCATTCAAACTTAGAACAAACCTTAACCTTAAGGTACTTTCAGAAATTGTCCATCGTCCTAAAAAGAAGAAAAAAGAAATCCTATTTTTGAAAAAAGCATAAAATTCAATCGACATTTGCTTCGTTCGTACATTTTCTCCACTTCCATTCACCAACCAACAACTGAAAGGATGTCGTTTCCCATTTCCTCTCCCGCACAATCCGCCAACCACTCCTACGGAACATGGGGGGACAACAAGTTTATCGAACTTTTTCCCCTTGCCGCTTCCCTCTCATACACCCATCCAAACGGGTCGATCGGTGGCTCGGCATCATATTCCTAGTTAAAGCGTAAATACCCCTCGTAGCACTCAACAACAAAAACAACATCAACGACGACGACGGCGACACCGGAAGCAGATAGAACGAACCTATGAAAACGGGATCCAGGATCGGCAGGAAACGCGGCAGCAAAAGAGAGGTGTCATGCGCACTCGGTTGGTACTTGAAGCTCCCTGCCAAACCAGGAATCGGTCGGGAACGGGACATGCTTTTGCTCCTTCCTGAATACATACCCCCCTCCCCCCTCCCACTCACACACAGACAAATATAATACAAAAGTGCGCACAATAGCACCAGGAGCGATGGCTCCGCTGCGCTTCGCGAACAGGAAGCAGAAAACAGAGTCCTGTCTTCCTGCTATCATCGCGCGACAGCGCTTTTTCGCGATGATGGGAACGACACCCTTTGGAACCAGAGGATTCCCGATTGTGGTTTGTTGGATGTATTTGGGGGTGTGGGTGAGTGGGTGTGTGGGTGTGTGTAAAGTGGGAAGCATCCAGGTTATGACTTTTTAAGTGCTGTTATGTGAAATTGCGCGATGGAATTCGCTGGTTGCGAGAGGAGAAGGGTTCGAATGACACTTTTGGATGAGTGCCAAGTAGTTCAACGAGGTGTTCTCTTGCACAAGGTGATTCTTTCGGGTGGGAAACACGAATCAATATTTGTACAGCAGAAATTCCGCAATTAATTTGAAATTAATTTGTAGTGCTAATGAATTGTGGTTTATTCAATGGAGGTTGCCGTGTTCGGAGCTTCCGTGTGATTGAAAAGGAACAAAAACGTCTGCGATAGCATCACAATCTTTTGAGTATAACTTTAAAGAATAAGATTAAGCATATTTGAATCGTGCGGAAATATATTCAGTTGCTTCTAACAACCAGTAAACTTAACCAAAATTGAGTCTAATGAACCTAAATTGCGACTCAAACTGAAGTTACTCAAAAAATTCGGTTTTGAGGTGTTTAAAATTATCTAGTGCTATTCTAAAGCCGTTAAATCGCCAAAAGCAGTCATTGCTTTTGCTAAGGAAAACAAACCAAGTATAGAGATTGGAAGTTTGTGGTATGACTCAATTATCTCGTCAACTATGCCATTTGGAGCACAAGTATCTGTTATTACTAAACAAACACGTAATTCTATCTGGAAATATGGGAAGAAAATCGTTGAAGATTTGGCAACTGTAGATACTACGAGAAAAATCTGTCACCAGAAAGGTTAAGGACTGTATCTAAAACAAAACTGGCAACGTTAGATGAACAAGATAGCGAAACATTTCAGAATTCATCACGACCCAGATACAAGTTGAGGAAACACTACTCGTTCGAAGAGCTGCTAAGAAAAAGAAGAAACCCAGATCCAGCTGACCCAAAATTGGATCGTAAGGCAGGCCTTCGGAAAAGATCGATAACGATTCGTGATTTGGCTGAAAAGGCACATACAAAATGCGTTTGCGCACGTCCAATTGATTCGACGCCATTTTACTGAATGTAACAAGCAGGGATGCCAGATATTTTTTTTCGAATTCTGCGATAATAATTTGAAATGTCTGGAAATGTCAAAAAAAGTCTGTAAATATTTTTTTTTTGCTCAATTAGACTTCTTTTTGAAGTTACGGTGGATTTTTTTGAAGATGAGGTCGAGGAACTGTCAACTTGCGTATCTTCGATTTATCCATCGGCATTAAAAAGGATCATTTTATATTTTTGCCTAAATATTTTTGTTATATTTATTGGAGTATTGAGTGTTATTTTAGGTAATGTGTATTTTACGCAGTATTTCAGTCTAGTATAAGAAATAAGATTTTTTTTAAACCACTCACTTTGGACTTATCTAGCTGAACCTTATTTGTGATTCATATTTTGATTCTGAGATATATATATATATTAAAGCTTTTATTCATGGTTTACTTACTTATGTTAATCCAACGTCCTATTGACATCGTGTGATTCCATTAGTATTATTTTTTACGGCTGGCTTGTAGAGCCTGCACAAATCCCCTTTCTCGTCGGAATACCATCGTGCAAAGCTCTGTTAAGAGTCCCACGCTAGCACGATGACGATAATCGGCCGCCCCTAACATGGAGAACAGACGCCGTTTTGAGCCGCCCCTGACATGGAGAACAGAAACTCAGGTTGGTCACTTCGGCAGGGCTGCTTTAGGATATTTTTGGGATTAAGGAAGAAAATCAACAGAGTCCAGCAACTGCTAAGGTCCCCCCTTCCCCTCACATCCTAGGCAGCCTCCGCTGCTTGTCCGGGGATGCTTATTTAATTCGGATCTAACCTCCATATCTGGAGACCGTATATGATGCGCAACCTAGGACCCGTCGGGTGACTTGCAGCTCAGCCCTACCAGTCTCCATCTATTGAACAGATTTCCCGAGTATTTATGGTTTAGTTGATAGATAGAATTGCTTGCTTCCTTCTTGACCACTGGGCTGCAATCAACAACAGATAAACATGGCGTGAAGAAAGTCACAGCATGCTGCCATCACGGAAAATGTTTCAGAAGCAACATTAATCCCTTGAGTTTCAAATAATTTGAAACTTCGAGCGCCTCATTTATTCCTCGAAGCCACTCCGGTTGCCTAGTAGTGTGCCGAACCTGTGACTAGCTCCGAGTCTTGCGCTGCTGAGTATTGTCGGGTAAATCATAAGTATCAAAGAGGCCTAAAGTTCGATACGGTCAAAATTTGGTCAATATCAACTTGACGTATTTCTTTCAATTTTGCATTTAAAAAACCTGAACACCCCTCATTTTGAAGGTGTGTGTGTGTGTAGAATGTTGCTCCTATTTTGATTTTGGAATTCACTCTTCAGTTGTCAAAATGCCGTCCAAGCAAGAAGAGCAGCGTATCAAAATTTTGCTCGCGCATCGCGAAAATCCGAGCTACTCGCACGCAAAGTTGGCAAAATCGCTAAAAGTTGCCAAATCAACCGTTACAAATGTAATTAAAGTGTTTGGGGAACGTTTGTCGACAGCCAGGAAGTCTGGATCGGGGGGAAATCGAAAACCGGAAGCCGCTGAGACGACAAAGAGAGTTGCCGGTAGTTTCAAGCGAAACCCTAACCTATCTCTCCGAGATGCCGCAAATAAGCTGGGTGTATCGTCTACAACCGTGCATCGAGCCAAAAAACGAGCCGGACTATCGACTTACAAGAAGGTAGTGACTCCAAATCGCGATGATAAACAAAATACGACGGCCAAAGCGCGATCCCGGAGGCTGTACACGACGATGCTGACGAAGTTTGACTGCGTGGTAATGGACGACGAAACCTACGTCAAAGCCGACTACAAGCAGCTTCCGGGACAGGAGTTTTATACGGCAAAAGGAAGGGGAAAGGTAGCAGATATTTTCAAGCACACGAAACTGTCAAAGTTCGCAAAGAAATATCTGGTTTGGCAAGCCATCTGTACCTGTGGCTTGAAAAGCAGCATTTTCATAGCGTCCGGGACTGTCAACCAAGAAATTTACGTGAAAGAGTGTTTGAATAAACGTCTGCTGCCTTTCCTGAAGAAACACGGTTGTTCCGTACTGTTTTGGCCGGATTTGGCATCTTGCCATTACGGTAAAAAGGCCATGGAGTGGTACGCCGCCAACAACGTGCAGGAGGTTCCCAAGGACAAGAACCCTCCCAACACGCCAGAGCTCCGCCCAATTGAGAAATACTGGGCTATTGTCAAGCGGAACCGAAAGAAGACCAAAAAAACTGCTAAGGACGAGCAGCAGTTCAAGGCAAACTGGCTTTCTGCGGCGAAGAAGGTGGACAAGGTGGCTGTACAAAATCTGATGGCAAGGGTCAAGCGTAAGGCCCGGCAATTCGGATTTGGAAAAGCGGAAGCCTAACTGAATATTTTTCCTGAATTTTATACTAATTGAACTTGAAAAAGAAATTTAATTTGATTTTTTAAATAAACGATTTCACCGATTTACACGCGTTTTCCCTTGACCAAATTTCACCCTTTATACGATGCTAATCTCTGGCCCCATTGTGTCTGATTTCGTTTCCTCAAGGATTACTACTTTAAAAACAAATGAAACCTACGCTATTTTAAAATATTTCGACAACGCTTCTTACCGTAGCTACTATACTGTTCAGATTACTTTTTAAATCCAAAAATAAGAGAAAACCTTTATTTGAAATTTTAAAAAATATTTCATATGTCTGTAAATGTGTGCAACATAAATAAAATGTCTGCTAAACCATCGTTAAAAAAGTCTGCAGCAAAAATGAAAAGTGTGATGTGATGTGATGTGAAAGGAAGCCACCACCAGTGCAGGACTTGCCATGACGTACAGTTCCTCCTAATGGCAAGATCAAACTGTACATACCTGTAATCCTCACTATTCCGTTGTATGAAGGGCCAAAAACGGGGGTGTGGACCCGTAAGCAGAAACACTTACACGAAACCCACGGAAAGGATAGAGAATCTCCTTCCAACGAAATGCTCTTATTACAAGGAATGAACAGAATTCGCTACACATTACGATTTACGTCTGGTGGTTTGTTAAAAATAGGGTTAGCAAACTCACTGTAGACTGTCGGAAGACAATAAGACCTTCGCTGATCTCTATCTGATGATTTCCATCAAGGAAGGCATAATTGTCATCCATGACTTGGGCCAGATAACCACAAATCCCTCATCCAGCCTTCAGTACGTCTGGCACCCTGTATTCCCCCCTTACCCTTTTGTTATTGAATACATGCATGTAATTTACGTAATAGAATATATGTATTTACGGATATAATATATGTATTTACATAATATATCTGACATCTACGGGATTGTTTCTGCAAAATAAAAATTAGATCTTAATAGTCCTGGAAAGGCTAAAAATTAAAGTAGATCAGTCCAATCAACAAAGATAAAATTTTAAAGGAAAGATATTTGATACTTTTTTTTAATCAATAGAATATTGTATAAGTCGAAGAAGGCAGTTTGAGTGATCGAAGACCTTTGATGATTCCTGAAATAAATAAAGTATCTATTCATAATACCACTAAACACAAGTATTTAAATACAATTCTATACTACTTATAACCAGTCTTTTATGAAAAAGTAGTTGAAGTTCAGAAATAGAAACTATTTCACTGTTAAGCTGAAATGCAGAAAAACAAATTGAGTATTAAATTGTCATGCTGCTCCATGCTCTATAATGTAAAAGTAATTTGAAATACAAGGATGATCCCAGAGCGTGCTGAAAGTTTTGATTAAACGAGAATGGAATATAAACCCTGCTTGTACACGATCTTCAGTCGAAGTCATTCACCTCGCCATTGTCAAATTGGCAACATTGCCCAGGCTGCATCAACGAGCGTCTCCATGCTGGAGTGCTGAAAAACCAATTAAGCCTCTTCTGTTTGTCATGTTGCTTCATGCTAAAATGTGTCTATAAATACTGTGGAAAAATTTATCTATGTGATATAACCACAATGGAACTGACTCTTAGGTTCGGGTCTTGATAAATCCCTACAGCCGGCCAATTCAGCGACAGGGCAACAAAAATGAAAAGTCTGCAAATTTACAAACATGTCTGTAAATATGGAATCCCTGCAAGATTGTAGACATGTTGTGGAGAAAAGTGTAGAAGAGTAACAGCTGTCATATAAGTGAAACGTTTCAGCGATGCCTGAAATAATTCAAAATCTGCACTGAAAGAAAAGTGTCCGAAAATTAACGTGGCAGGCTTTACTCTAGCATTTATCTGATTATGGTTTAATATGACTCTCAAGAATTTTTCTCATTGCATACCTTCGTTCAAAATGCCTCTGTACTTCGACAAAGTTTTACACGTTTCCTTCAGGTGGCCTACACATCTTGATTGATTATGGATGGACTAAAAAGTTATCAGATCGGTTAGACAGCTCTAAGACATTTGTTCAACGTGTTTAAGGAAGTTCTTCGCGTGCCATTAAAGGGTGTCCCACATCAAATTGCATCACGGAAAAAAAACGCTGTAGAAAATTACCCATTGGGTATTTTCTCTTGAAAATTTGAGTAGAAGTAGTTTAAAGTGTTTGTTGATGTATTTTTATCGCTGTCAGTTTTTCGAAAATTAGAAAAAATGGTGTCACCCGAAAAGCAACTTCGCGAGTTGATTTTGCGCAAGCATCTGAAAAATTCTAAACCCTCTCATCGGGACATCGGAAGACTACTCAAAATCGAACGAGAGTAGAAATGCGACCAGAATGGTTGTTCTATTAGTGATCAGGGTCACAAGCATGTCGTGAACGCGTTTAAGTGGAATTCCAATGCTTCGGTAAGGGATATGGCCAAAAAGTTGAATCTGTCCAAATCTTTCGTTCAGAAGGGACTCCATACGTACAAAGTGCAGAAGGCTCCAAATCGTAACGAACGGCCGCATACGGAGAGAAAGTCACGGGCCCGGAAGCCAGGCGGACTTCCGGCAGGTTCCGGAGCTCCTGGTCTTCACCGCCCAGCACAAGTTTAATGTTTCGGAGGAAGTAAGGAAGCAGAAACTTTCAAAGTTTGCCAAGAAATACATAATCTGCTCATGTGGCAAACGGATTGCGCCATTCGTGACTACTGGCACTGTAAACGGGGAGATCTACCTCAAGGAGTGTCTACAGAAGCGTCTGCCCTACGAGCTTTTGGCCGGATCTAGCCTCGTGCCACTATTCAAATGTTGTCCTGGAGTGGTACGAAGCCAACGGGGTCACTTTCGTACCCAAGGACAGGAAGCATCCTAAAGAGGTCAAATTTGAGGAAGACATGAATATAAATTGGGTTCCCGTACAGAAGAAGCTGCAGCCAAATGTTATACAGTACCTAATATGGAGTGGAGTCAAGCGTAAGGTGCAAGCGTACGGTTATGGTATTGAAGTTGAGTGAAATAAATAAGCCAAAAACTTAGTAATGAGTTTTTTTTGACTGAAAGTTTGAAGTGGATCGGTCTACTAGGTAATTTTTTTCAGCGTTTTTTTCGTTATGCAATTTGATGATGGACATCCTTTACACATCTTCATTGTTTATGTACACGGTGTTCAATAAGTTCGAATACAAGTTTTCATCATTGCGTAGGTATGCGCCATGTACATATTCTGCATTGGTATTGGTGTCAGCTTTAGCTTCATTCATACGCTACCGAATGTGCGCGGTGTTGACATTCTGTTAGTTGTTGTTCGTTTGTTACGCGCGATGAAAGAGTATCGGGACTTCGTAATTAAGCGTTTTTTGAACGGTGAACGACCCGGCGATATATTCCGGCTGCTGAAATCGCATGGGTCAAGCGGAACTTTGTCTACACGACCATCAGGCGATACCGGGAGACGTCCTCGACCAATGACCGTGCGAGATCCGGTCGGCCGCGTTCAGCGAGGACGCCACGGGTCATCAAGATCGTGAGGGAGCGAATTCGGCGCAAAAAGAACCGCTCAATCCGGAAAACGGCTGCAGATCTCAACGTTTCCATTGGAACCGCTCACACCATACTCACCAAGGACCTTGGTTTCAGGCCTTACAAAAAACGTAAGGTCCATGGCGTTTCGGAGGCTAACAGCAAAAAGCGGTTGGATCGAGCTAAGAGGCACGCTGGTCAGGAGTTTGTTTTTTCGGACGAGAAACTGTTCGTGCTGCAGCAGCCGCACAATGTGCAAAATGACCGGGTGTGGGCGCCATCGAGGGACAGCATTCCTGAATCCAATATAAACATCCCTCGGTTCCAAAGTGCCGCGTCGGTGATGGTTTGGGGGGCAGTATGCAAACGTGGTAAGCTACCCTTGGTGTTTATTGAAAAAAACGTCAAAATCAATGCGGCGTACTACAAAACTGAGGTTTTGGAAAAGGTTGTTGCCCCCAGTCTCCGAAGCCTCTACGGCGATGAGCACTACGTGTTCCAGCAGGACGGTGCACCAGCCCATACGGCAAATGTGGTTCAAGCCTGGTGTCGGGACAATTTAACCGACTTTCTGGACAAAACTTTGTGGCCTCCCAGCTCCCCGGACTTGAATCCTCTCGACTTTTTTGTTTGGTCCTATATGATGGCGAAGCTGAACGAATACAAGGTCAGCACTTTGGATCATTTCAAGACGGTAATTCTCAAAATCTGGGACGAAATGCCCATGCAGTCCGTGCGTGCCGCCTGCGACGCGTTCGAGAAACGTTTGAAGCTCGTTAAGGAGTACAAAGGGGGGGTCATTCCAAGAGAAATGTTGTAAACGTTCCTTGTAAACATAGCTTTCAATAACATAAATCCAAAAAATAAAAAAACATGTTTTCTTTTTTTTAACAAATTTTGAAAGTGTATCCGAACTTATTGAACACCGTGTAATGAAGTTATCAGCTTAGAAAAGTTTTCCGCGTGCCATTATGAACCACTTGTTCAGAATAGGTTAACCATCTACAATTAAATAATATTTACTTAATCCAAAATTTGTTTTCCTTTTCGTTTCAGGTGAGAGATTTGAACAAGACATTCAATACCTACTTGGAACTCTATTGAAATGAAGTGAGTAGAACCTTGTAATAAAAATGTACATCAACCAAACACAATAAGAAAACTTCGAAGAAAGTTTTCCGATTTTTAACGAACGAGATAGTTCTAAGTTCGTTAAAATTCACCAAAATCTACTGACGTCGAAAGCGGATATTACCCTTCCCTCGACAGCACAAGACCAACGTAATGTTTTGGCCGGATCTAGGCAGCTGCCACTACTCAAAGGAGGTACTAGAATGTATGCTGCAAACAATGTTAATTTCGTCGCCAAAATTGTCAATCGAAAACTTCGAGGATGCGGTAAAGAAGTGGCAAATGCACAATAAATGCGTTTAAAATGGAATAAGTTCACCGGTACAGTGTCCCCAGCGACTGTGCAGATCATGATTGCATCGATCAGACAGTTCGTTTGAAACGGTTATTATTATTATTATTATTATTATTATTATTATTATTATTATTATTATTGTTATTATTATTATTATTATTTATTTTTGACACTTTACCACTGCTTTGGCATTCGTGTCACGTTTGAAACGGTGAAATGTAAAAACTTGTTGTATATCGTTTGAACTGAATAAATACCCTTTTGTTTGACGTTTTGATCAACCGTGTATGTTGTTCAATTATTGAGTTATGATCACTTGAATGGGTCCAAATTTACTTTAAATCGGGCTTTATCATACCTTCATATTCTTGAGACCAGAAATCACTCCAAAGGATGCTTTGGACTCAATTGATGAAATATCAGTTAATTAAAGCCACTCTTAAACTCTCGCTTACATCACACACACGCTCTTCGAAAGTCTTCCAAAGTTAAGTGGAATTTCTCGCACGCGAGCCGAGAAACAAAAAGGGAAATTCTATCCGACATGTGTCGCAGCTAAATACGCGGCTGGGGTCTATTTTTGCATTACTCGCATCGCAGTGGTGGCGAAGTTCCGAACAAGAAAAGTTCCCGCAGAAGAAGAAAGCGCTGAAGAAAGAAAAAATAGAGCTAGAATACACGCAATCCAGAGATTGTGTGGAAAATAGCCCAACCGCGTTGACGCGCGCAAACCCAAGAAACACCAAATTGGATGTCGCAAGGTCCCCTTGTAGGTGTGCGTGCAAAGAGTACTCGAAATTCACACTCACTCTCATTATTGCTGCATGTTGTTTGTTTCATTCGAACTGATGCGAACAAAGCGTGGCAAAACGGCCAACGAATGTCGCCCGCTCGCGCTTAGCCGTCATCGTCGTCGTTTGCGTCGACGACGTCTTTGAACATTGAAATTTATTGTTACCGTAGGTCGTGTGCATTCAAATATATATATGTGTATATACATTAATGTAATTTCGCGGTTATGCCGTTTCCGTTTATTTTTTTCCCACATCGAGCTTGCTTCTTTTCATTTTGATTTGGAAATTTGTTGTTCTTCATTTCGCGTTTTTCGATTATTATTTTTCTAGTAGTAGCGTTTCATTTGATTATTTAGTTACTGCTGATGCTGCTGCCGGTGGTTATTGGCATATCGTCGTGTTCTCTAGCTGGTTGATTACCCTCCAGGGAGAGGGAGACATCTGTCATTTACACTTGAGTTCTACGAGCGAGTATTTTCGTCGAGCGTTGAGACGTCCGTAATCGAAGCAGGCCGCGCGTTGACAGAGATAAGATTCGAATTCGGGGAAGCAGATCAATAAAAAAGCCTACGTGGTTTGTCGTGTGGCGGAAAGAATGGTTTGTCTGTGTGTGTATTTATTGAACAGAGTTTGTTAAACCTGTAGGCATGTAATGTTGGAATTGACAGCGCATGACGAATGTGTTGAAGAATCCGCGTTCTTGATAAATATTGAACTCAATCAATGATTTGGTTGAAGGTGTGGTTCAAGGAGACAGAAATAGCGTGGTAGAAAACTACAAACACAATTTAAATTGCTATATGTATCGGGGGAATTCCAACAAAGTATGATTCGTGATGTTTTTAGCAAACTAATTACCCGCGTTGTAAAACAATGCCCGGGAATACGGGAGAACAATGCGGAAAAGAACGGTATTACTAAGGCGATAACATTAAATTTCCAGATTCCCGATTTTTCAAAAACTAAAAACCTTCACATTTGAAGCGGGTTTTTGGATATGTATATTAATATTTTTGACGTAGTAGTCGAACTTAGAGTTGGTGTACTGGTGTACAATTTAAAAAATTATCGTGTACAATTTGAAAAATTATCGCGTGGCGACTGTCACGAAAAGTGGTCAGGTTTTGATCGTTAATATCTCAGACATTTCTAAAAAGATATTCAAAATTTTGATTCCAATTGAACGGGAATATTTTTACGCATTAATTGCCAAATAAAAGATTATAGTTCTGAAAAACTAATAACACTTAAGCCTTATCTTAAACAAGATATTAACTCCGTCAGACCTAAGGGGTCATACATGACGCCAGAAGGAAAATGTCTGTGTTAAACCACAGACTAAATAAGGTCTGTATCTGCAATAATCCGGACACCTCAAAACATGAATAAAACATAAATTTTGCATTATATTTCCGTCGTAGTTGTTTATTTCAGATTCATGGGATGTGTTTTAACAATTCGTGAATACAAAACATAGTTATTCGGTATTTGCATAAAATTTTCGAACTTTGGGCTTAACACCGTCCATTAGGGTTTGTACAAACTCTTCAGAAATCGTAGAAGCCGTTTTTGTTCAAATTTGCTGGAAGTGTTTGATGTCTTTGATTCCTTGCTTCTTTCCAGAAAGCTTCCGCTTCATCAGAGCCCAATATCTCTCGATTGGTCGTAGCTCTGGGCAATTTGGCGGGGTTGAGGTTTTTGGTACAATGTTCACTTGATTTGCTTCATACCACTCCACCCCAGTTTAGCATAGTGGCATGATGCCAAATCGGGCCAGAACAAAGGTTTTTCTTTGAGACTTTTGATGAAGGGTAGCAATCGCTTCTGCACTCTTTCTGATAGATCTCCTTGTTGGTTGTGCCTGTAGTGACGAAAGATTTACTATTGTTACCACACATACACATTGCTTGCCACACAAGGTATTTTTTGGGAAATTTCGATGCCTTCTTCGTTCTGAAATGCTCAGCTGTAGCATTTCTGGCCATAGCAGAATAAAAAGCCAGCCCTGGAAGATGCTTGAAATCCTCCAGGACATAAGTTCCATCGTCCATAACAACGCATGAAAACTTTGTCAAATATTCGTAGGACAAACGTGGAGTCCGTGATTTTGCTACCAAGTTCTGTTTGTCGTTGCGATTTGGAACTGTTTTTACTTTATACGAGTTGGATTTAGGCAAATCAAATGTTTTTGCAAGGTCCCGTATTGACAAGTCAGGATTTGCCGTATGCCCGTACAAAATTCGCTCGCGCACTTGTTTTTCTTTCGTCGCCATCTTGAATACTAAACATGAAATGTTAACATCAATCATAGTCTTTTTCATCATAGACTCTCAGCTATACCACAGTGAATTTTTTCATTCCTACGTGCAATATTTCAAAAGTTACAACGATTTGAAGGTGTCCGGATTAATGAGACAGACCTTACAGGTGTACTTTGTCTTCGGCAAATTTGTTTTATATATTTTTTTCTATCTTGGAAAAATAAAAAAAGAACAATTGAATTTATGGCCCAATTAACGACATAGAACATCATGAAAATGTAGAAGTTCAGGTGAAAAAAAAATCTCGAGTACTTTTTCAAAAAGACGTAAGTAACAAATTGTAAACAAACGCGTTATTCATGGCATGTTATTAAAACATCATGTTTATATGCCCATATTTGTTGAACTTTTGATGGATTATTTTTGAAAGTTTTAATTAACTTTTCACAAAACGGTGTTAAATCACTTCTGCACTTTTTGGGAATAATGTAGATACGCCGCTTGTGTTGAAAAGTAACTTGCGAATCATTGTTATATCATTTGAATGCCCCTTAACGACCCCTTTGTAAAAGTCTTTATACCACAAGATTAAAATTTTTGATTAGTTTTAGTAAAAAATAATTTATTAAACAAAGATGTTTTTACAACGTTCTGTTACAGCAAAAAATAATACATCATTTTGATAAATTCGACGTATCTGTGTGAAATATAACAACTTGAAGTAACATTTCGACGTATCAACATTGTCATTCGATGAATGACGTATCATTTTGACGCAAGTAACATGCTATCTATCATACTGACTTATCAAAAAGACGTATTATCTCTTTCTATTGCAGACCGTTGCAAGAAACATTTTTCTAAATGAAACTTGAATTTTAACTCCTAGTATAATTTTTAAGCACCGTGGTGTATTATCTTTAACCAATGTGTCATTCAGTGGAAATTCATTTGGATGAACATGTCCGGTTTTCAAATGGGAATAAAAAGAAACTCAAAAAAGTCACGATGCTGGTTTTCTCATTTTCGTCCAAGTGTTACTTACGTCAATTTGAAAAAGTACTCGAGAAATGCCTTTTTAATAGTGTAAAGCGTTGTTTAAGAATATGGTACATATGCATACGTATTGATAAACGTTAAATATTTGTTTTTTTATCTTTCTGGAATATTTTAGGTTGTTCAAAATGTACTTCAGTTCAGAACTTCAGATCTACTGTAGTAAAATTAGCTTTTGGGGCTTTATAACGTTATGATATGTGTTCAAACAAATTCAGTGAATATTTTTGAACGTAA
The DNA here is from genome assembly GCA_034211315.2 of Aedes japonicus. NCBI lineage: Eukaryota > Metazoa > Arthropoda > Insecta > Diptera > Culicidae > Aedes > Aedes japonicus. Next base: position 754,588 of record JASCZW010000035.1, on the reverse strand, counting down.
AAGACTACATAAAATCTACAGTTGTAACAGCAGGTTTTTTTTTAGTTTGCAAAGGGACAATATGTATTTAACAATATTCATTAAATAGTGTGATAGGTCAACAGACCTAATGCGTCAATCTTTGGATATTATAGGTCATACAAACTGTCCTTAAGTTCAAAACATAAGATTTACGGTTGTAACAAGAAGAGTAGAGCAAGTAATGTTGTATTTTTTTTCTCAACAATGTGTCCCAACCAAAGTATCTGGATATATTCTATTGTCTAAAAGTTAGGGATAGTGCCCCAGTGCAATTAACATTGCCCAAAACTTCCAGCCTTATAAAGTGTTATTAATGTTTTATGAAAACCATAAGAAATCAATTTGGATTTATTATGGCAGTAAGAGGTGCCAATAGGATTCAAATTTTTGTCGGGTTTTTGAGAAACTACACAGCTTTTTTACAAGAATCTTGAAACCTTGTCTTCTAGAATTCCTTTTACTCCTATCAAAGGTTTTATTTTTACTATATCAACTCGTAAAATGCTGTTCTGAAATGCCGTTTTTGGACTCATTCGTCTTATCTTATTATGGTTAGTTGAAAAAGCATTTTAAAACCATTTTGCCTCCAGTAAATGCATTAAACGGACAATTGGCATTGAAGGAAATCACAAAATGTGATGCGATCACTGTGTGTCGTGAATTCGGTTGTTACTTAGTAAGGATTCAAGTCCCGCTTCAGCTTTCTGGAACTTTTTGCAAATCGAAAATGTCCCTACTGGTTCAATGAGTGTAACTTTGGGTTGTCCGTTGTTATTTGCTCTATATTCAATGTTCAATCTGTAAAACCTAGAGTTGATAACAGTGTAAATATCTTTATTGGACTCTATGATAGCCCTGTTTTTGTCTGAATAAACCACTATACAGCTTCTTGCGAGACCACTATAAGATCAGTTTGAAAAAGTGCAGCTACAAAGCAACACCATCCTGGAGGTGGCTGGGTTCGATTCTCGGTATGGTCTAGTAATTTTTCGTTAAGGAAAATTTCTCGATTCTCTGTGCTTGTACTTGCCACACAATCATACTAATGGTAAAATGGCAACGAAAGCTCTAAATTAATAGCTGTTGAAGTGCATTTAGAACGCTAAATTGAGAACAATAACTAATTGTGACATAAATAAGCTTGACACTCTAAGAAAGAAGGCAGCTTCTTGCATTTGAAGTAATGTTTCTGTCATCTTCCAGTAAAATCTGATGCCTGAAAAGGGTTACAATTATATTCAACAATATATATCCAGCAATGCGGACAATTTTAACAACAAGAACAGCTTCTTTCTTCCTAAGCATTTCAAGTTTACTGCTTAGGACAATCAGCTTATTGCCAGCTCTCAACCAACTGTTTTAACAATAGGCTTGTTCATTTCCCACTTGAGTTAGTTTTTGGACTGTTTACTTAACAGTCGCCTCTCCCCCTCCCATGGTGTTCATTTTGCATCTTGCATATTAAATAAAACAAATCAACACAAACAGTAACCAAAGTCTAAATACTTGTTGAAATTAAATTGAGTTGGTAATAGTCTAATCCTTCACAGCCTAATTTTTTTTCAAATATAATTATAATTTTTGTTCTGGTTTGCTTGGTTTCCTGAACTGTCCTGGAGTACAGAACACAGGATAATCAGTAACTGTTCGGCCATTTACTATTGTAATACGTTGTCAACAAGGTTTTTCAAGTTTTATAACAATCCAACAAACATTATGTTATTTCGAAATACTGCCTCACAATGCCCTCCGCTCAATTTCAAAAACTACTTCTATTCAATTTTCACAGCCTGCCGTGCCCTAACGGGACTATCAATACTTTCTCTTAACAACTTTGTTCTAGCAAAAAAAAAGAGCTGTCTACTCCTAGAGCCTCATGGTGATGAGAAATTATTTCCTTCTCAAACAACATCATCAAACATTATGTGATAATCTGGGATGTTCCAGGTCTCCCAAACTGTCCTATAGTTCAGAACTTATAAGCTTCATTCGATAAATAGAATTTCGTTACATAATCAGCCATTTCGAATAACAATATTCTAGGTCAACCAAACTGTCCTGGAGATCCAAGCTAACCCAAGTTACACTCTACGATCATAATTAGTTGTGGTAACTTGATTATGACTAAACAAGTTATATTTATGTTATCGCAACCAAATGGCAACTAATGTGTTACTAGAGAAGGGTGTACAGTTGTAAAAGCGGCTTTTTTTCGCTAAACAAATCTATGATATGTATCCAATCATGTTAATTGAACTTATTGATAAAAAAGCTCCAGGAAAATAAAGTGGATCTAGATAATCCGAACTGTCCTGGAGTTAATGCTTCAGTAATAACACGTTTTTTACTCAAATATGCTTGTTCGATGTTCTGGAACCTCAGACATTTTAATACAATACAGGGATGTTGAAAGTCATACAAACTGTCTTGAAACTCAGAATTTGAGATCTACAGTTGTTACAGCCGCTATTGAATATCACGATATGCATTCGATTATGTTCATTGAATTCTGGATAGTCACCAGAGTAAGGTATGATAGTAAGGTGATACTTTAGAAGGTTGTAGTTATCGAAACTGCCCTGGAGTTCAGAATTCAGATTCTACAGACATAATAAAGCCTGTACTCGAAAAAAAATGCACCAGACAAATATGTTCCCGAAAAAATTATTTTAAGACAGATTTTCTTGAAACTTTCAGGGATCGAATAAATACATATGGATTATGTTTCGGCATAATTCTTGTATTTAATTTCCTTACCATCGCTGAAAGCCCGCACCTTTCCCTTGAGACCCCGCATTACATTTTGTGCAATGGTGGAGCCGACCTTTTTGGTCCCTTCTTCCGTTATTTCTTCAGCTCCAGCTCGTTCATGAACACCTTGGACGATTTTCGAACTTTGGCCTTCATTATGGCCCAAAATCTTTCCACCGGACGAAACTCTGGTGAATTTTTGGGGGTTGGCGGTTTTTGGTACAAAAACAACGTTATTGTCTCTGTACCAATCCAACGTTGATGGCGCGTAATGGCATGATGTCAGGTCCGGCCAAAATGATCTATCGCCTCCGTGGGACCGCAGGAAGGGCAACAGATGCTTCTGGAAGCATTCGGTGCGGTAAATTTCGCTGTTTATGGTACCCGTTGTGATGTACGGTTTACTCAGTTTACCGCATTGGCATATGGCCTGCCATGCAAGTTTTGTTTTGGTGAATTGGTCCATTTTCTTCTTCCTTATGTCTTCCGGAACTTCAAATCGTGATTATGGTGTTTCGAGTACAGGCCTTAGAAGAGTTTAAGTCGTATGATCAAATATAATTATTTAATCATCTGAATGAAAAAGACATTATAACATAGCTTTTGGATGTTCAACGTCATACAAACTGTCCTGGAGCCTAGAACATTTCGACTACGTGCTGTAGCCAAATTACCGTGCATAGAAAGTTAAGATAGATCTTCAACTAACCATATTCATAGTTCGGGTATTCTGAATTTTAGTCATGCGACTTAACTTCAATCATTCACTGATGATTGTTAGGGGGATGATCAATTTGTTTTTTTATTCAGGATCGTGGGGGGCGAGGGTGAGGGTTAACTGATTTCTAACAAATACACAGAAAGTTTAAAGTACCGAAACGCTAGTTCATTTCGACTTACTTTTTATTTGTTTATCTCTTTTCTTCTTTCTTACTTTACATTACTTGAAATGGCACTTTACATGACTACTGATTTCAAGTTTACTGGACAACCTATGCTTGCTAAGTCCTTCTCAATTAGGTTCTGCCAGCTCGAGCGTTGAGCGCCTTTAGTTCTCCCGGATTTAAGGCAAACGCCATTTTTGCGTTTCCCGACATCCTGACGCCGTGCCCGGCCCATCGCATCCTGTCACCCTTTTCCATTTTTTGGATACTGAGTTCACCGTGTAGTTCCGCTTGCTCGTGGTTCATTCTTCTCCGCCATACACTGTCTTCATATACAACTCCATATATAGTCCGTAACACGCCTCGCGCTCGCTGGTACTCTTCCAGCAGCGAACACGTCTAATGCCCATAGAATACAACTGGTCCAATCAACGATTTGTATATTGTGCACTTTGTACGGGGTTGAAGTGTTCCAGAACACACATTTTTGAGGAGTCCATAATAAAGCTTGCTTAGGATAGAATTGGAACAAAAACAATTGCCTGTATTTCAGTTATTTATTATTGAATTCAAGATCTTCTTTATACAAATGTAGCGTTTTCTTCATACTTTTAAGAAAAAATACGGATAAAATAATTCGTCACGGTTTCGAAGGAATTCTCGAATTTTTCCTGTAACACGGCTCATTAGGCGGCGCACACCTTCTTCGTCCATCGTTTTAGCTATCTTATTCCACCAGGTCTTCATTTGATTGATGTCTTTGACAACCTTACCCTTTGCCTTGAGTCTCCTCTTCATGATTGCCCAGTATTTCTCAATAGAGCGGAACTGGGGCAGTTGGGTGGGTTAAGGTTTTTCGGAACAACCTGGACCCCTTTCTCTGCATACCATTCTTGAACGACATTGCTGTAATGACAGCTTGCCAAATCTGGCCAAAACATTACGGGATGGTGGTGGGATCGAATGAACTGCAAAATTCGTTTTTGGAGACACTCTTTTTGGTATAGTTTCGACGTCATTGTCTTATTTGTAACGAAAACTTTCGTTTTTTTTGCCACAGCTGCAAATGCCCTGCCAAATCATGAATTTTCGTGCAAATTTGTCGGCAAAATTAAATTTGGCTGGAACATCCTCCCGAGCCGTTGCCAAGTAAAATGTTTGACCTGGGATTTGCCCGAACTCCTTGACATAGGTTTCATCGTCCATCAGAAGACACCCGTCGAACTTGGTCAGCACCTGGTCGTATAGCTTCCGAGCACGGCTTTTGGCCACACTATTCTGTTTTATGGTCCGATTTGGCTGTTTGCTAGCTCGATACGACTTGATTCCTTCCCGGAGTCGAGTTCTTCACACGGTACTATGGGCAGCACCGAATTTTCTGGCCAAATCACGGTCTGACAGATTGGGATTCCTCTTAATCGTCTTCAAAATCTTACCACGCAGTTTCCGGTCGACAGTTCCACTCCGACGATTGGCTTGAGGCTTCCGAATCGTCGTCAATGTTTCCTTATACCGTTTGATAACGCGCCATACGGTATTTCTGGGCAATTTCAGCTGTTTAGCTAGCCTAGATGCAGACCACAATGGATTTTCCAAACAACTGTGCACAATTTTTTCCCTTCTTTCGGCTTCCATGTTGATTGTTTACAAAGTACAGTCAATTTGCGGAATGTCATAAATACGTGAAGCTGACAAAATTCCCGACACGTGGGCGCCAAGAACTTCCAAATCCGTCCACCAGGAGCGCCACAATATGAGCAAAAGTTTGTTCCAATTCTAAATGAAGCAAGCCATATATGCATTACTTGATAACCTCAAATTGTTCACTGTCGATTGTATATCTGCTACCAACCAAGACGGTACTTCTTTTTGGACGCGTTCACTTGTAGTCCAATTCGTGCTGCATCGCTTTTCAAAAGAGTGTACAGGTCAGCCACTGCCGCGGCATGCCACAGATGTTCTGCCGACAATACTCATATCATCCGCGAAGCATACAAGCTGAACCGATTTATTGAAAATCTTGCCCGGCATGTTCAAACTCGCTCTCCGTGCAACACCTTGCAACGCAATGTTGAATAAAAACCCCGGAAGACCATCTCCTTGTCTTAATCCGCTCCTGCAATCGAATGATTCTGACAGTGTGCCTGATATTCGAACACTACACTTCACTCAACTCATCATAGCATGGATCAGATGTTTAGCTTCACTGGACAGCCGTTTTCGCATGATTTGTCATAGCCCCGTTCGATCTATCGAATTATATGTGGCTTTGAGGGCAATATATAGAAGATGGGTTGGGACCTGCTCCTCTTGGTCGTCCGTAGTTACCGAAAAATCTGTTTGCTAACAGTCCAACTTGTCGTCCTCCTTATAGATAGGACAAATCACTCCATACTTCCATCCATCATTACCAGCTGCTTTGTTATTCATTAGCTGTTTGATGGCCTCCTTAACGTCATTCATAGTTGGAGCTGGTACTTCCTCCTCCTTTGCGGCAACTAAGATGTCCTCTGTTTAGGCTGTTTGTTCATCTGCGCCGCCAATCAGATGTTGATCACTTATTCATATGCCTGAATTCGAGCAATTTTCAAGCATTTGTATCAGCACTGTGGCAACGTTGCTAATGAGCAGAAGGATAGAAAAGAATTGCAAGCGCCGAAAAAAATTGCTCCCTAATGACGAAACACAAAGCAATTCCGGTCTCTCAGTAAGTTCCCTAGACGCCGATGCTGAAAATTCAAGAATTCTTCGATTTCATTGAAAAAGCCTTACCCTTTCCGTAAACATCAGAAAAGTTGTTCTGTTTTGGCTGCTGAGGTAGTATTGATGAAGCGACTCGTTTTATCTACATTCAGTGTAAGGTAGAAGATGAGGCAATGAAAGCAGGAACTTAGGAAGGCAATACGACAAGCGGAATCCAGGTTGCGATAAAAGCATGCCCTTCTCGGAATGTTTTAAATCAGCATTTGAAGAAGATTTTACTCACATACCAATCAGACCAAGGTCGGTGTGGCCTCTGCTATACACAGAAGTTGTCACCATTATAATCGGTCCATGTCTGTACTTCGCCAGCCTCCTTGTCTGCGGAGAGTCCGCCGGTCGCCTTCTACTTAATCGATCCACCTTGCTCGTTGCGCGCCTTTTCTGGTACCCGTCGGTTCATTTTCGAGAACCCTTTTAACTGGACTGTCGTCCGACATTCTTACGACATGCCCAGCCCATCGTAGACGACCGATTTTAGCTATGTGTACGATGGGAAGTTCTCCCAGCAACTGATGCAATTCGTGGTTCATTCGCCTTCTCCACGTTCCGTCTTCCATCTGCACTCCACTGTAGATGGTACGCAGCACCTTCCGTTCAAAGACTCAAAGGGCGCGTTGGTTCTCCATTAGCAATGTCCATGTTTCGTAGCCGTAGAGAACTACCGGTCTAATTAATGTCTTGTAGATGGTCAACTTTGTAGTTCGGCGAACTTTGTTCGATCTAAGCGTCCTTCGGAGTCCAAAGTAGGCACGATTGCCAGCCATAATGCGTCTTTGTATCTCTTTGCTGGTGTCGTTATCGGCGGTCACCAATGAGTCCAGATACACGAATTCATCTACTACCTCGATTTCATCACCGTCGATCTGAAGTCGTGGTAGGAGGCTAACATTGTCTTCTCGTGAGCCTCTCCCCTTCATGTATTTTGTTTTTAACGCATTAATCACAAGCCTAATCCTACCAGCTTCAGCCTTAAGTCTGAAGTTACGTGCTACGATTTCAACGCAGTCGACGAAGCCAAATAGTTGGACTCCTGAAGATCGTGCCACAGCTCTTCCAATCACACCCTCCAATGCAATGTTAAACAACAAACACGACAATCCTTGCCGTAACCCTCTTTGAGATTCAAAGGGACTCGAGAGTGTCCCTGAGACTCGGACGACACACATCACTCGATCCATCGTTGCTTTTACTCACATGTCATCACCAAAATGGAACAATTTCCCCAAAGAACATCCCCATGTCAGCGATTCCGCTTGGACGTAAACACGTAAAGTTCCGCCGATGCCCTCAGAAACCGTAGGCAGACAGCCAATTGAAACTCTTTTAGTGAGTTGAAGATGTAGCAAAAAGCTGATACAACGCTCAGGTAGACAGGTCGACGCACACACCGCGGCGCGTTGTCCAAATTTGTCATCATTAATTTACGGCCTCTTTGTCTCGTGCGTTGGTTGGTCCCCGTCTCCCCGGGGGAGTATTTTCACGGAAGGGACAACCCCGGCGACGAAGCTGCGTACGTGAGCTGATTGAAACGCATAAATTCATTTAAATTCAGCTGACTCGGGCCGACGTGCACGATCCAAGGTGATTAAGCGGAAAAAGAAGACGCCAGAAACAAGTTTTAATTGCACTTGTCAAAAAAAAGGGATGCTGGGTGTTTTTCCCAACAAAACGTAAAATGTTCGATGTACCTTTGCCACCCAGATCCGGACCAGTTCGAACGTCGAAGGCGATGTCAATTTTTTTCAAGAAACTGGTTCATCAACGAGGTGGTACCAATTCGATGTGACAATTTGCCAGAGAAGAGAACCCGCCGTACAACGATCAAATAACAACTCCGCGAAGGGCTTATGGCTTCTTCAACTCCCCGCACATAGACAGTAAATTGAATCGTCTCTGCGGAGGTCAACCTACTTGAGCACCAGTAGTCTCGAAGGGGGGTCACACGGCCTTTGAGGTGGAGCACGTGGGGCGGTTTCCGAGTGGAATGATAAAATTTCTACTCACTACACACCTAATCAACCAACCGCGTCGCTGAAAACGTGCTCCCGCTTCCGACACTGACCGACACCGAGGGAAATCGTTAGGAAATTTCCTCCAAATCTATCGTGAACTGAGTTTTCAAACGTTCGAGATTCCCGAGGTGTCAAACGAAGAAATATTTTTGGAATCAAGCCAAGGCAACGAACGAACGAACGAACGAATGGTCCCCGTCCCTTTCCCTTTTCCATGGCAAGCTACGACAGGGCGTACGACGTCGTAGCATGTGGCACCGTCGTCATCGTCGTCGGCAGGAGGCCAACAAGACAACCCAACCATCCAACCGACCAACAAAGCCAACAGCAGAAGAGTGATGAACGGGCCGGGAGCGCGTTTCGTTTCCGCCATGGCCACGCAGAAACGGGGCTCGGGGTCGAAGGTGCGAGAGGACCTGCAGAGGTAGAGCAGTAGATTGGAAGTGGGTAGAGATTAGAGATAGGTTTTCGGCGGGAGTGTGGAGAGGGTGGATGAAGGAGTGTAAACAATATCTTCAGTCATGCGCGGGTATTTTTCTTCTTTTCGTTCGTTTTTGGATACGGAACGAAAACGAGCATCCAGCGCTGGTAGGATGGAGCCATTCGGAGTTTGTTTTCTTTGGAATATATGTGTTCCTGTGATTTGACGCGGAGCATACCGTTGGAAATGTGAAACTTTTGTTTTCAGCTCGAAAAGCGGGAGAAATTGCTACATGGGATTCGGAGTGTTGCCGAAGCCAACTGTTCGGTTGTATGGGGTGGAGTTGAACTGGGGAATCGTTGGGAGTCTAACACGTGTGAAATAATTTGGAGGAGATTGAAAGCAGGCTGTAGCAATGCCGAATATTTCTTAAGTTCCGAATCGAGTATTTTCAATCGAGTATTTCACGAAAATATTTTTGTGAAACGCCTACTATGTGAAATTTAAATGCAAAGTGGATTTATTCACGCTTTATGTTAGTTTTATAAAAGCATTGTGGAATCCATTTTCAGGTTGAATCGGGTGTTGTGTTCTAAGATGATGCACAGGGTGAGTAGGAACTCCTGTCAATGAAGTAACTGGTTATAAAAATGAGAAACTTGCATGAATTTTAATTTTCAATGTGTATCCTTTTTGGTGTGTCTTTAACATTTGTCTTAATTTAGTTCAATTCAAATCTTTTGCTCTTAATTGCCAGCCGCATGCGTTGTTGGAAAGTGTCATAAGCTGGCGGCACGTACGATATCTTGAAGCATGTCATTCCATATTAACAACGTTTTTTAAAAGTTTCAACGGTAAGTCCATTAATATTCCCCAGCTTGCCCAGCATATAGCTCCATGCATAGAAGTCGAGAGGATGCAAATCAAGTGAAGAAGCACGCCATTCTTTAGACGAAATACAATCCGGAAAATTGTCCTCAATTGGCCTGTGTAGCTTTCGCCTGGTGGGGCGCTGCAAATAGTTGTAAGCTGTATTATGCATTATTCTACTATTTCTTGATGAAAGGAAGCGTCAAAGAAGGGAGAAACATCCCCAAGCCACCCTTTTGGAACCTTCTGAAACCTTTGAACAGCTAGTTTATCACGAGGAATGTCAGAAAGATGTGCTGCATATAGCCGATCATTTTGCGGGTTGTGGAGATCATGTAGCAGTCGTCTTTCAAAATACTCCTGATAGTTGACTCCCAGTTGTTTCGGCCAGACTAACCAGGATTCCGCTCACTCACACGTTTGCTGGTTTCCAGATACCTGACAGTTCGTTTACGGCCAGGTCTCGAAGGCATTTTCCAAGAATCGATTTCTTTGGTTGCTGCATCGCTTTGCTGCAGATATATAAATTCAATTATTTATTTTCAACTCGATCAGAAAAAACTAAAATCAGGAAACTCTTTTTAAGTGTACCTTTAAACTGAAATTGTTACTTGGATTGGGATTACAGATGTTGATGCTGAATTTATCGAAGGATGTAGTCCTTACGAAAAAGCACAAAATGATTTTGCTCATTGCCTGCATTGAATAAATTTGAGTACTGAACTTTCTGGCAGATCAAATCTTTGGAAATGCTTTGACAATTACTTGAAAGGTTTTCCAGTACTAAGGTGATTATAAAACATCATCGGATTTGTAAGATCTTTTGTGAGTTTCCCTTAGTATATTCATAGGTATATCCTTTGAAAAAATATTTGACTTGTTCTGATTGGAATTGTGAAATATCGTTTCAATTTTGTTCAAAATGTCGCTATTAGTTTTCTAACAAAACTCAGAGTAGCCTCAACAGCATTCATACTGCTGGTTTAAATTAGTTCATTTTTCTTTCTTGACATTTCAAACTTTATGCTTATCACAATAAACTGTTTACCTACTCTCAACTTAGTGTTCAGTTGAGCGCTTTCGATGACATTGTTCCATTATTGCATTAGTATTTACTATTGTGTACAATCAAAACCTAGACCCAGAAAGTGGATAAATTTTTCTTTTACGAAAAAATCCTAGATTCGACTGGGAATCGAACCCAGCCACTCCAGCAAATAATTGCTTTGTTACTATGCCCTTACCGACTGAGTGAGAAAGCCTGTTTTCTTCAATCAATTCAATCAATGAAAAACTATTCGGCTCTCGCCACAACCTTTGGTCATTTTATTCGAGAAATCAAAACGACTGAACTCTTTGATTACTTTGGCTTAATTTTAATGGCTCTTGCGTTCCAAACTTTTATCAAAACCGGTTCAACTTTGGTCTAATGATCAATGATTATCATCGTCGTTGAAAATACGCTTAGAGGTAGCCCAAGAACCACTGGATTGAGATTCTGAAATGCAATCTAACAGTTCGGTTAATATTTCGGGAAGAAATTTTGACATTTCAGGCGTGTTCCGACGTGTGTAGCAATAATTTGGAAATTGAAAGATTAAAACGCCATTAATGATTCTATTATTTTTCAGAGTACTAACGTTTTCTCTAATTTTCTTCTATTTACAGGTAAAACCAAGTTCGAACAAATACTGCTGGGGGATAGCGAGGCAACTGTAGTAGGTAGATTTTCAGCCTTGGCTCCTTAGAATTAAGCTCTCATTGAAACGTTAGCATCCCTGAATCTGGTTTACACACTTTCGTTCTCTATGTTATAAAACTGTCGACATTTTCCTGATTCTGATTTTGACCGGGACTACATTCAGTTGCTGGAAATCCCATCAACTCGGCTATGCCAGCGATTCAGAAGATTCGCTTTTTCGTAGCAGCCTGGGAATTCATCGAGATAAGCTTCTTATTCAACCGTTTGCCTTGGCAAACTCTTGCCGTCAGATTTGCCAACGTCTAGCCGTTGAATAGCGACACCCCTAGACTCTATTTAACATTCCATCGTTATACGAATGGGAAACTTTGTATAACTTTGTGTGCTGGTTGATGAATTCCAACGCACACAATGATTTTGTGTCAGCTAGAAGAATCTATGGATTCTTGGAGCTATATCCTACGGCATTCCCTGTGTACAAAGCTTCCGATGACACGCTCAAGTCTTGGGATGATTAGCTGCAAAGCTCGCTAGGTTAGATATCTTGCTATCTGCCTGCTTGGGATGATCACGCATCAACCATTAACCAGTCGATCTACGGTTGGTTCATCTTAATCTTAACCTTCCGTAAGCAAAGCAATCGGTTGAGTTTTGGTAAACCATCATCATCAACGCCTACTGGGTCCGCTCTCCTAGCAATGTGAAACCGTCATAATTGATTGCAGAAACTTGATTGTGACTTAACTTCGTCACATTAATGCTCATTTAACCGAGTTGTGACATGTGAGCTGCTAGGGTCCTTTAGCATTAGCATTACCATTAGCATTGACGTTTGCACACCTCGTGGATGGAGCTACGATGAGGAATAAATGAAGACATTACATCCCACCTTGAAGCGGAACCAGTCACTCGATACGTTTCTTCACGCAATAATCTCCACAAAAACACTCCTCGGATCACCCAGCCACGTCCATGCAACCGTTAAAGATAGGGAGGATTTGATATCTACTTTAAGGAGACACGGGGAACCCACGTAGCCTTCAGTAGATATCAAAGGAAAGGGAAATTAATAGTAGGAGAGAATAGTTCAACAGAATGCCCTTTTTGGTGTACAGAACAAAAATTTATTTATTTAAAACGGTCGCTGGGAGCATCTAGTTTGAGAAGGTTAAGTGATGCTCCATTTCTCTTCAAACGGATGAGACCTAGCATTAACTATAGTCCTAGCCCAATATGGCTTATGGTTATAGCGCCATTAATCGGTCTCCGAAACGAGAAGAAGACCGGGTGGTGAAAGAAAACTTATCGCATTCTCTGATGTGATCTTCATATGACTTTCAACGCGAACAATGATTTGTTTTTTTCATGTCTTTTACAAAAAAAAAACTTTAATTTAATCTTGTAAACCCACGATTTCTGGTTATGAAGCAAAAAAAGTTAAGTTTGGACTACAAACCTACTTACGGCACAAAACGATCTAGAACATGGCTTTCAAAAAGCTAAATGAACTTATGAAACTAACTTTAGAATGATGCGGACGCTAAGTTGGCAAGTTGATAATAGAGTAATGGAAACGCGTGGTTGGATGGTCAGCGAGAAATTAATTACAAAAATTTTGCTTGAAAACTAAAATACATGCATCGGCAATTTTTTTATGCATTATGTTGGAAAGTCTAAACCTTCCAGATAAATAATCAGGGGGCAGTTTGGTCACGGGACCACGAAAACCATGAAAAATTAATGCAATCTATGTGTTTATAATAAATATTGCAGCTAATCTAAATATTAATAGGGTAGGTAACGACTTAAGCACCCCGAGACCCTATTCCAAGCACGGGGTTGACGTTAACATACAACGCTCATTTTTTGCAGTATGGTGCTTCATTAGATTGAGCGTTCGGCAGAAAAAGTTCTTGTGTGGCTATTTTCCATGTGCCAAAAATAAAGGTTGCCATTTTTCATCACTGGTATCATCAAGGGAGTTTATCGCAAGGAATGCTTGAAAAGCGTTTTGTTCCTCTGTAACGTGAATATAATGTAATTTTACTCTAAGATCTAAAATCGTATTTCTCCGCCTGAATTACAATTCCAAAGCGTGTTGCAGTTCGCAATTTTGTGGCTATATTTTATTCATTTAATTTTTTTCAAAAAAGTTTCATTTTAAAATCATCTCATAGAGCTCTAAAATACACCCATTGATTCCTCAAGTACACTGATTGGAAACATAAACTACCCACCCTATCATTTTTTGAATTTCTGTCATTCATTTGGTTAAAATTAATGTAAAAACACTGTAGTTTTTATTGATATCTTATTTTTCATATTCTTTTCAAGTTTCATTTTTGGAATAATAATAACAAGGAGTTCAACTTGAAAAAAAAAACAATTCGTGTAGACAAAAAGACAGTGACAAAAAAAAGTGCCCGCTTCATTTTAGCTCCCGGGAAGATAAGTTTAAGTAAAAGAAAAGCATTTTAATAATTTATGCGTCCTCCTTAGGCCTTCAGGACCAGCTTCAGGCGCTTCGGCATGCTCTCCACCAGGTTCCTTACGTGCTGTGGATCAAGCTCTTCCCAGGGGCGCTTCAGGGCTTCAAAATAGTTGAATTTATTGGCAACACCAGTTTTGTCAACCCTGACATCTAGAATCGCCCACAAACTTTCGATGGGGTTGAGGCTCGGGCTTTGTTGAGGACATTCCTTCGGTTTGATCCTACAAGACCGGAAGGCTTGGTCTTCTTGGCAGCACGCTTCCGATCATTTTCCTGATGAAATACGAACTTCTCTTCAAGACCCGTTTGAATCAGCGAAACTTTCAGATTTTCTCGCAGGATGTTGATGTAGGAATCTGCTGTCATTATCCCGTCGATTTTCATGAGGCTACCCACTCCACTTCACGAAAAACACCCCCAGACCATCACATCTCACCCGATCTACACCACACACGAACCCGCCGCTTTCGATTAAAAAGCTCGAAATTTAATTCGTCCGTCCAGAGAACCGTTTTCCAGAACTCTACGGGCTTATCAGCATGCTCAATAGCGTGGCTTTGTTTGCCTCGCTTCCGGGCAACTTTGTTAATCAGCCCCTGTGCTACAAGATGGCGACGAACAGGTCGAGCAGGCAATTGTAGCTAGTTCTTTATGTCGAGCTTTTTTTTTTTGTTATTATTCTATAAGTTAAACTTGAAAACAATACCAAAATTAAGATATAAAAAAAGACTATACTGTGCTTACTTTAATTTCAACCAAATAAATGAGAGGAATTCAAAAAATGATGAGATGGGCACCTTATTTTGCCTATCAGTGTATTATAATAATAGTTATGTCTTATTATTCGTAAGCTACTGTTTGTTATAAAGATAATCCCTTTTTATTTGTGTTTTTCTAAATTGTGAAGAATAATCTATTTCTTGTTTTGAGATTTTTTACCCTTCCAAAAAAGTTCTGTCAAATGCCGTTCAGATTTTTTTTCTTTCCGCCACAACCAGAAAGATCATACCTGAAAAGGACTTTTTTAAAGAAAAAAATCAAACTTTATTTTTGTTTTTGAACTGATCGAGAAGAATTCTGCATATTAAACATTGTATATTGTGGTACTTAAGAAACCACGATGACACTACGTTGTTGAAGCATTTGAATTTTATAAGCTAGAATTAACTTACTGATTTTTATAGCTATCCGCTAACTTTACTAATAAAAAGGATACTAATTTGGTAATATGAGATGCTATAGCGATAATTTCAATAACATAGTTGCTTTACATTTGTTAACTTACATAAGTCTTGACGAATTTTTACCCTTGTTTCTGCAAATGATGTATAGGGTGTCCCAGACAGTATAGGCACGATTAAAAATCAAGATAAAAACGATTTTTATTATCGTTTATCATATATTTATAATTTCATTAAGCACAGTATTATTATCATTAATCATAATCGGAGGAAAGCACCTTTGCTCTAACGATGCTCATCAGTCTATTGCACAGACTCTATCGCAATTGTTTTAGACACTTTTTTCCAGTCCTTCGCATTTTTTTCGATGGTATTGGTCCTGATTTGTGACCACATTTCGGTGCGTCCGCAAAGCTACAATCCTCACCAAACTTCCGGATGGCATTTCGAACCGCTCCGATGATTATACTTTCCTGGTTCGGCAACTGACTTAGTGAAATATTAGAAATAGAGCACTATGTGTGCACATTCTGTTTGGGCATTTCTGTTTGCGCTTTGCCTCGTATTTTGATAACTTGGTTGACAAAATTCAATTGCGGCACACAAACTTGTTCCTCAGAATGTAAACGAAGCCACACAGTGAAAATCAACTGTCTTGCGACATTTTGTTTCGTGCAGTTTCGTGTAGCAATCTTGCAAATACTTTATGGGATCTTACCCTATAGTAAGATTTTGGGTTTAAACGAAAATAAGAACAAATTCCAATGTTCATTGTTACTGCATTGTTACTACACAAAATCAATGCTCTTGTAATCCCTTGAGTACTTGAAACTCATCCATTTATATATTACCCGCTGGTGTCTTTAAACCAACGTAAGAACTCAAAGCAAGCACCCAACCAATAATTCACCGATGATCCACATTGAGTTCATTAGCAGCAAAAATTACGACTCTCCGTCCAAGGCACAATCAAGTCCGGATGAATCACGCCGAGATCGATCGAACAAAGACAACGCGGTGCTGTACAAGGTTTCGAATATAGGACAAGGTGCACATAAAACACCCGTTGCAGCGTTTTATTTTTCGCGTCTATGGTTTCGTTCTTAATCCACTTGAATTTGGAACACGTCCGTACTACGCTTCAGATTCATCTGTATTTGTTGTAAATTTTAAACAAGCAAGTAAATGTGAACTTTTCTAAGAACCCCCTAGCAGCGATAAAGCGAAAGTAGACATTAGAATTAGCTTTTCGCAAACTGTGTCAGCTAGCTAAGATTTACGATCACCAAGACCACCCGGAAAGACACGGAGTCTGGCTCGTTTACAATCAAGATCCATGGATCAAACCGTGATGTCATGAAGCCGGTACGGCACGCCCAAGTTCGGTGCACTTCAAGTTGCGAACCGCCAAAGGTGCTAGCTGCTAAGCTGCCACCGCAGTTAAAATGATTTACTACTCAACTCGGTCCCCACCGCGCCCCCCAATTTGCCGCCCACAAACCGATCACCTGGTTCGAGTAGATTTAAATCACCGACTGTTCTAGCCGCGATCATCCAACCAGCTAGGCTCGCACTATTTGAACGCAAAAACAAGCGACTCCGCAAACTTGCGAAAAACAAGAAACAAAAACAAACAGCGCAAAAAAAGTGCATCCAACGCTCGTTGATCAACGGAAAAGAAAAACAACATCGAAAATCATGACATACATACCCATCACAGGTTGATGATGGCGGTGCGGGCTGAACAAAGACAACTCCACAGCCACCACGACGAAAACGGACAAACAAGTCATGAAAGAAAAAAAAACAACGAGAAACCGAATAAATCTGTTCATTAGTGTGCGCGAATGTACGGGAATGGACGCAGCGATGCAGCCAGGCACGGAAGAGGCCAGAGTCGCGGCGGGGTGTAGGTCATTGGCCTTCGATGCAGCCACAGTTGAACCTGGTGGTGGGCACGGGTGGAGATCCGCCGTGGGGTGCCACCTTGACCAAAGTATGGGCCTGCGTTGTATCCGCGTGCATGGCGATGATGATGATGATGATGATGCACATGCGAAACAGCGAGAACGGAGCGAGCGAATAACCTCCAAATTGCAATGACGGACATGGCCGTCTCGTCGTCACCATCGCCGTCGGTAGTGGCCGCCGTATTTGAACGCTGATGTGCACTTTTGTGGCCGATTTAAGAAGGCACCTTCCTACGTACTGCAGTTCTTTATTTGGGAGGTGATTTAATTTCTTGAAGTGTGCTATTGCAATTTGGCGAAACTAATTGCGTGCCATGTATTCTGATTGTAATATCATTGGGTGATTTTTTAAAATGCTCTCAACTAGTGTTTAACTTAGTTCTATTTAGAATTTACCTACCATTGTTACCTTTATTATTGTGCGGCTTTCAGAGGTTCCTCGCGATGAAAAGTTCAACCTGTTCAACGAGTTCAATCGTCAACAAGATTGTGCTTTGTTAAGCCAATATAATCGGTTGATTTAAAAAAAAAAATCGGAAGCATAAAAATATTAGAAAAAATAGAATTAACGCGCTCACATCTCCAAGAACTCCCTCAAATTTTCAAAATTTTCAAAAGAAGAAAAAAAAGTTAAATATATTCGAACAGTATACATTAGTGAGTCCATTCCGCTTATTATAAATATCATCAAACTTATTTTATTCCACATCTTAAAACTAGAGGCGCAAAAATTAGTCGACAAAAAAATCATTTCTTTCAGTCAAAATTCATAACACGAAAATCTTCTTATTTTTCTTTTGGTTGTTCATTGGATTTGTTTATTCTTTTGGATTGCCAAATCCGAACTGCCGTGGCTTCCGCTTAACCCCTTCCATTAAATTTTGCACAGTGGTCTCATCGACCTTATTCGCCGCCGAATGCCAGTTAGATTCAAACTGCTGCTCGTTTCCCATGGAAGTATTAGTTTTTTTAGATTCCGCTAGTACAAAGCCCAATACCATTCGATAAGGCGGAGTTCTGGGCTGTTGGGAGGGTTGTGGTCTTTTGGGTACCACAACCACGCTGTTCGCATCGTACCACCCGATTGCCTATTTCCCATGGTGGCAGCCGCTTTTCCAGGCATTTCCTGGACGGAGATCTCTTGATTAATGGTTCTCGTAGTGATGAAATTGCCGCTTTTTAGACCTCACGTGCATATGGTCTGCCAGATGATTTTTTTTTCGGGAACTTCGATAGTTTGACAGTTTTGAAAATTTCGGGCACCTTCCCTTTTCCTGACAAACTTCTGTCCCGGAAGCTGTTTGAAATCCGCTTTCGTATAAGCTTCGTCGTCGACCATGACGACACAGTCGAACTTTGTTAGCATACAGCTTTCGAGAGCGCTGCTTTGCCGACGTGCTTAGATTGTAATCTCGGTTCGCCACCTTCACCTTCTTAAACGTCGACAACCCGGCTAGTTTCTTGGCCCGCTATACAGTAGTATGGGAGACATTGAGCTTGCCAGCGAGGAGAGATTAGGATTCCGCTTGTATTTTACCGCCACTTTCATCGTCGTCGCTGCCACGTCCGGGGTACGATTTCCGCCGCTTCCAGGCTTCCTGGCGGTCGACAGACGCTCCCCAGACACTTTTATAAGTTTGTCACGGTCGATTTGACCACATCAAAAAATTTTGTCAACTTGGCGTGCGAGAACGTCGGATTCTCTTGCTGCGCGAGAAAAATTTTGACACGCTGCTGCTCTTGCTTGGACGTCATTTTAAAAACTGGAGAACCAACGGTGAAAACTCATCATAGCGACCATTGTATATACTCTCAACTTCCAAATACAGTATTTCAGGTTTTTAAAAGCATTTTTATTGACAATCTGAAGTTTACAAATTTTTGCACTTTCCGGACTTTACTACGGTGTCGTTGTTAATTTTTGACTTTTTCTCTCTGATGGACTACACGAAAAACGCGCACGGATATTAGCTTCCACTTTTCCAGCTTCAAGCTTTTTTGCACGTTGTTCCCGGGTTTCGTCCAGCTCCTGGCTTGTGGTCCACTATCATCCATTCCTGCATCCTCTGGAGGACTCTTATCGAACGAATTGGGCAATTTTTCTTAAAGTTTGGTCAAGTATGAAAAAAGTCAAGCAAGTTTGAAACTGTCGCAATAAGAATCGACTCACACAATCGACTTTAAAGGTAGATTTCTCGAATGCTCATGACATATGAAAAAAAGAACTATATTCGATTTCACTTTCACTTTTTTTAAACACTATTTAAAAAAAAAACTTTTTTTAGCGTGCTCGATTTGCTTGAATAAACACAATCCGTTATGAAATAAATATGAAATATGGAATGATCTCACCACTCTCACATTAATTGCTTTGTTCTTCCCGCTGCATATATCGAAAAAATGTATCACTGGTCGCCGTCGCCCTAAGGATCATTTGAGGAGTGAGCCCTAAATTTACCTTGCCTGTTCATAAACCACGTAGATTCATTTTTGAAAATCTCAGACCTCCCCCTCTCCTCCTCGTAGACTCTTCGCCATACATTTTCTTGAAATTTTGTATGGAGTGCAACCTTCGATAAGGCTCTCAAAATCGCCAAGGAATAAAGGAGGATAATACTTAATTGATTTCGTTTCATCGATTTCATCTTTTCCAAATAAGATGATGCAAACTTGACTGCTAGGAGGGTTCATTGACCTCCCGAGTAACACATCTTCATGCTTTAATGTTGAATAAGCTTCTTTATAAGTCTAGGCATATAAAAGTATTTCCAACCGTTATAAAACTTGTGTGTTGCTTGGGCTAAGATTAAGAGGTAGGTTTTGATTCTCGTACCGTTGCCGAGATGTGTATTTTTTCCAGGAGTACCGCTAGTCGCGTTAGCGGAAAAACCTTGGAAATCCCTACTGGAGTTAGCTGATACATGTGAAGCCTTATTCTAATATGAAGAGGAATCAAGCATTTCTCCAAGCAGGATGGAAAATCTGCAAACAGACACCTGAAGAGCTTAGAGTATGGGAATGAGGGTGGCAACTCCTCAAACTACTAAAAATCCACCCGTGCTTTAGCCCCGGCTCTTCCCGGAATCAGGACGGGGGCAATTGTGCATTGCGCATCCAATATGTCTAACTACATAGGCCTTTGAAGTTAGCTCCTGCGACCTCACGCTGATTCGATCGAGATGATCCTGGATCCAAACCGGGTTCGGGACGTCTGGTGGTTCGCCTTCCAGATCATCCGCGATCTCCCTGTCCGCGCACTTACGGTACCTGCCGAATCTCGCGTCGTCCTTCGATCGAGAAAAGCCAGGGCGTCTGAGGGCATATCTTCCCTGTGATCGTCCCTGTTTTCCCATGTCATGACCGCTTATGGCTGCCTGCCGGACCTTGCATCGTATGGCGCTTCCTCTGCAGTTTGTTAAGCCGTTGCCGTCTGTAACTTTTGTCGCTTTTAAGCGCGGCCTATAAACAAGGCCATTTCCGATTGGAAATTGTCTGGGGTATCGAATGAAACTGGTTTCAATCACCGCACGGATATAGTTGTGGAGTTATAGAGCTGGTTTTACCCCACTTCCCCTTACATTCTTGAATAATTTATCGACATCTTTGCACGGAGAGGCTCAAGATCAACCAAATAGTGCTCGTCCCATGTAGAATTTCCTGAAGAACGAATAGAAGTTATTTCATTCACGCGCAGCTCATGAACAAAGACAGGCTGATTTTACCCACCTCCTTTATATTATCGAATTCTTTAGAAATCGCGCAAGTTAACAAAATGGAACTAGTCAATGAAATTTCTAGAGAATCGAATGGAGTAGTTTCGCCAAAGTGGCTCTTAACAAACATGGCAATTTTACCCACTTCCTCTTGTTTTTAAATAATTTATGGACATCTTTGTACGATCAGGTCAACTAGATAGTGCTAGCGCGTTGAAATTTCTGGAGAATCAAGCAGAGCTGTTTCAACTACCGCACGGCTCTGTCAACGAAATAGGCTGATGTTACCCACTTGATTCTTGAATAGTTTATGAATATATTTGCTCAGAGTCATCAAGATCGAAAATAGGACTGGAACAACGGTTCCTACCGATCAAATGTTCGGCCGACAATGCATATTATCGCGAAGCAAACAAATTGGCTGGATCTCGTGAAAATCCTACCCCTGCTGTTAAACCCGGCTCGTCGCTGCCTTAAAATCGATGAACAGATGGTGCGTGGGGACCTGGAATTCACAGCATTTCTGGAAGATTTACCGTACGGTAAAGATCAGACCCGTTATCGAGCAACCGTTGACGAAGCCGGCTTGATAACTTCCCACGAACTCACTCGTTATAAATGATAGACGACGGCAGAGGATCTGGGATAGCACTTTGTAGGTGGCATTCAGAATAGTAAACGCCCCTAGTAGCACACTAGTTAAGAACCGGTTGAGGTGACTGCATTACGACTCAATTAAGTCACACAACTGCAACCATTTATGACCAATGTGTGCTGCTTGGGGCTCGGATGTTCTCATACTCCAACTTGCTGCATTTCATCTACAAGAAATTACAATAAATGTCTATAATCCCTTCCTTCCACTTCTCCGATAACTAATCTGTCTTCCAAATTCTGACTATCAGCCGATGCAGACAAATTGCCAACTTTTCCTGGCCCATCTCGGTGTGTTCTGCTCCGAACTATCCTTACCAGCTGCCTAATTGTTCTTGAGCTGTTGGATGGCCCAAACTTACCTCAGCGTAGGAGCGGGTTCATTACCGTACTGATGTAGTCATTGCTTCCGCTGCCTTACTGTCTACATTGTCAGCACCATTTAGGTGTTCGTCGAAGTGCTGTCTCCAGTTTTCAATCATTTCACGTGGATCTGTCAATATCAGTGCTGTAAAATGTCATTTCGTGCAATTGGATAAATTTACCGATAACTTTGTTCAACAGTTGAATTCATGAAGATGGTTTATGGTAAAATTGAAGCTCTTTACAAATTCTACAACTTTGTCTTACAGTCTTACAGTCTTACATTGCCCTAACTGGTATACAAAAAGTGTAATATTCACTGTTATATTCAAATGATATTCATTGATGAATATCATTTGAATATTCGAATATTGCACTCTCACGTCTTAGGTTTAACAGTTAGAACAATACAGTGTGAATCAAGTTTATGAAACTTATCAAGCACTACATTTTTTTCATGCGTGCTATTGTGAAAATCAGCATCTGGAACGAGTTGTTGGCAAATTTAGAGCATTGGGTAAAAATGACTATTTACAGCACTGGTCAATATACTCCGTGGCGTCAAGATGCAAACGTGACGATTTGCGATTCCGTCTGCTGTGGTGTTCTCCATGTGTAGCGATAAGGAAGGATATGCTGAAGGTAGGTGCTACGAATGGCCATGTTCTACGAATGGTCATGTTCTTGGAGGTGGTGAAATCAACGAGTCGTAGGCCGTAGTTATTCGTCAGCTGGTGAGCACTGAACTTTCCAATTGTTGGTCTGAACTCCTCCTCCTGGACAACCGGAGCATTCAGGTCTAATGCGGCCTTATCATCATCAGTACTGATTATGCTAAAGTTGATGAATCGACCCTTGATCTTCAATCTGCCAATTCATTCGCTGATCGGCCACCAACCAATCATGCGCCACTTATTATCGTCCATCACGATGAAAGCTGTTCCCTGCTCACGTGTGTAGCCGTAGCTCTGGTAGATAGTTATTTTCCTCTAAACGTTTGCACCATAGATCCCTTCCAACACACTTCATGCAGCGCAAAGATGCCGAATCCGTGGACCTTCAGTACTTCGATGAGTAAGGCTTGTTCGCGACAAAATCTGAACACCCTTAAATACGTATATCTCTGGAAATACTTCATCAACGCGTGAAATCTTTCGCAGACTGATGAACGTGTGTCTGTTCATTGTGTAAAATCAATTTGTTGTGATACTACATGCATTTAGATCGAAGATGGCGTCGAAAGAAGAGCAAGTGCGAGAAAAGCAATTGTGTGCGGTCGCAATGAAAATCCGGATCTGTCAGTAAGAAAACTTGCAAAAAAGCATGGTTTTCTTGTAAACACTCATGTTTATAAATCTTTCGATACACATTTGACAACCGTCAGGACGGCTGCGAGCGGAACAAAAACGGATCTCAGGAACCACCAGAAGGACGCGCAAGGGAAGCAAATATTGCAGAAGAGACCAGATCTTTAAAAGAAAATAAAAATGTCACCATCTTTCATGCATACTTCCAAGCAACGGCAAGGTATGAAGCCGTTCAAGCTGAAAACTGTACCGAACCGTAATGATAAACAGAATGTGACGGCTCGCAAGTTGTATCGCGAATATTTGACGAAGTTTTTCTGCATGATAATGGGCGATGAAACTTATGAGCTGAGGAAGACTTTTTTCGGCTCCTCGGAATGCCATGCAACGGAACGGCGTAGAGGAGCATTTCGGGACGAAGAAAAAGGCCAAGTTTTCCAAAAAAATATTTGCTTTGGCAGGTAATATGCAGCTGTGGTCGAGCAAGTCAAAGCTCCTTCACTGCCGGACCGGTAAACAAGGAAATATACCGTGAAGAATACCTTTAGATGCGACTATTACCATTCCTACGCACCCATGACGCTTCCTCGCTATTCTGGCATGATTTGGCATCTTGTCACTACGCCAAATATGTTTTGGAATAGTGTAAGCGAATGGAGTCCATGTTGTACCGAAAGAGGCAAATCCACCTAACTGCCCGGAGTTGCGACCTATCGAGTGGTATTGGGCTATCGTGAAGAAAGAACTCCCTCAATATAAACAACAATCGACAACAATAGAAAAATTTCGGAAATCTTGGACAAAAGTAGCTAAATCGGTTGCAGAGATGTCTGCACAGACACTCATGGCACTCATGCACAGATAGAAAGAAACGATTACTTTTCTGCGTTATCTAATGCACATAGAGGGAATGCTAGATTTGGCAGAAAATAATGGGATATTTCATGTAAATCTAAACCAGATAACGCCTCAATGTAGCCTGTTGTTCGAAAGATTGCAAATATTATTGTATGGCACATGAAAGATTGCATACAATTTCGTTGTGTATACCTCCTTTGGCTTGGAATTAAACGAGCGGAAATTTTACACGCCTGTTAAAATTCATTATTTTTTCTGTGTGGAGTAAACTCAAAAGTTCGTAGTTTCTTCATGCAATCTAATTATGCACTGTAATTAGTTTTAAGATGACTTATAATGCATAATTAAATGAATAAAAATGCATTTTGGATTGAACTAACAGCAAATTTGTTTTATTCCAAATTTAATCTGTCCAGATTTTGTCGCGAACAAGCCTTATGCGTGTGCTTTCGATGAAGTTGAGAGATTTACAATTCCACGTACCAATTTCCAATCGCAAGTATTTTTTCGTCTCTTTGGTCTACGCCAGTTGTTCCACTCCGTATTTCCTTGATGATTTTCCGTTGCTAGGTTTTTTTTACGGTTTGACTCGCAGGGCCTGACAACAGTGTTAAAAGGCTAGGTTCAAGTGCCAGTCCTCGCCGGGAGCGGTGTATTTTAATGAGCGCCCAGGAGATATCATTCATTTTTCCTGATTTTCCACCCCACATCATAGGTGTTAAAGTGATTACGGTGGGAGATGAACCAGTCCGAAGCTGAAAATCTCGATAATACAGAAATTCCGGATTGGACTGATTCGTTAGTATTGATTATATTTTTTTTAAATACGCTATATTCGTAAGTTAGTCTTGATTCTTCAATCTGTCTTTCATCTGTCAAGAGATTTTTTTCAAAATAAACATAACTTTTCAAACTTTACTTTGACACTTTAACGAAAGCGCAAACCACTTTATCGAACATACATTCTGAAAAAGCAACAGCCACGCATTGGAGTTCGAACTCAAATTTGTCGAGTAAAAATGCAGTCGACGCATTTTTGCTGTCGCTCAACCCGGGAATGGGAAATCGGTCAGTTAGTCGACTCGTGCGTGCCGGTTTATGTGTGCATGTGTTTTGACTTTTTTAACGCCTCATCTACCTTATTATATCTACCCCCAAGAACGACAAGCACACGTAGTTCGGCGCAGAGAGTAGGCGGAAGCGAACGATTAAAAACAATGGCCCACTCATTACCACCTTGTTTTGTTTTTCCAAAACCTAACCTCTTTGCTGCACGTAATGTCCGTTCGTTAAAAGTCGAAGCTCGGAGCTTGGAGTATGAGAATTTTTGTTTTCATGTGTGACTACCTGTCACGCAATGTGTGCGGTTGAGTGCAGGTGAACTTGCCTCTCCCTCCCCGCTGAATTGTTTGCTGAGTTGACCGAAACGGGTGCTGCACCCTTTCGTGGATGAAATTGAACCTGAAAATGCAATAAAATATGCATACATTAGAATGTGGTCGGGCGCCAAGTTGACAGCGATGACAATTCGAAGGTGGCCTTGGTTTATTTTTATATATATGGAGTAAACATGACGTTGGTCAAGATTGCATTTGCGACCTATTAATTGGGTTGATCTTTACTAGTTAAGTACTGTGCTATTCAGTTAATTTTGTCCGTAGAAAACAATTAGAAATAAAAGTTGAATCCTATTTTCAGTTCGCTTCAGCTGATTTCCAAAAAGTCCACCAAGTGACAACTTTTCACGTTGTCTATCAAATAGGCGTTTCCATCGTAGTAAGCCTCGAGTGCGAATTAGTTCAATCCATCGACAATGCGAGTAAATTTCCTTTACGGGATTAACTTTTTTGTTCGAGAACAACAATCGAAACAACCGCAGAAAGAAAGAAAAACTTTACCCTCAATAGTAATCATCATCCGCCAAGCTACCGCTGACGCCATCAACAAAGCACGTGAACGCAAAGTTTCTTCCATTTGTTCCTTTGTGAATTCCCACCTTCACACAACTGGCAAAGTGCATCGGCCTGCAGCACTGCAAAACTCGTTGTCGGGGGGTTCTCTCCTTTTTTCTTCTTCAAGCTTTTGTGTCATTTCCTGCCGCACATTGACAAGCCAAAGCGCCTTAAATGTGACAGTAAAGTGGCATTTTACGGCGGTCAGTCGGTTTTGATTGATTTCCCAATGTCTACGAGTCGTGCAGAGCAATTCACGCAGGAATGCATGCGCAGGCCACCAGCAACGTCTCTGGCTGTTTCCAGTTCTTTTCGTTGCATGCTAAATCATTCTAGCGTTGAGAAATAATTAAGTTGCAATTTGTGCAGTGCGCGATGCGATGCAGTATCGCGAAATTGCCTTCGTTGGGGTAACAAAAAACTGTGCCATGAGGTGGCTAATTTTTGCTCACCCAACCTGAGCCCTCCGCAACGCAAGCTCGGGAGAGTTGCAACTTTGCACTTAGATTGCAATTAATTTGCTCGAGCAAATTCAAACTCGAGGCCGCTGGAAACCGGATTCGCTCGGTGTTAGGATCTTTGCCGAAGAGCAGGCAGACGGGGGGTTGTTGGGCAACTTTTGCGGTAAGGTTTTTTGAGCTTTCGAGTTGAATCGGTTGCAGAGATCGGCTTGCAATTTTTCGAAACTAGTGCAGATAATCAGATCAATCGAGAACAGATAAGTAAAGATGCATGGACAGCGAAGCCTGCTTGGATATGTAATATCAATCAAATGTACTTTTAGTTTTTTTTTAAAGCTAGCACACATAACTAAATCCCTTACTTACCACCATTTTGTTTCCTCCACTTACAGGTGAGACACCGACTGCATCCCGTACGAATCGCACAAAGCACGCAGCTTGAAAGGCAAGTCATCAACCAAGAT
The DNA here is from genome assembly GCA_034211315.2 of Aedes japonicus. NCBI lineage: Eukaryota > Metazoa > Arthropoda > Insecta > Diptera > Culicidae > Aedes > Aedes japonicus. Next base: position 727,750 of record JASCZW010000035.1, on the reverse strand, counting down.
CCATCAAATTCCCATTCTATCCCACCATGCATGCACTTGGATCTCTAATTAACCAATCTCCTGAGGCGAATTCAGCCAAATGAGCAAAAAATGCAACCTTTTTTATCTCCAATTTACCCCACAACGAGAGTCGCCCCATCACGGCAAACCCACTGTTTAGAGTTCATTCGCATCCGTCCAGGCTGTTGGGGGACACTTCGCTGACCACTTCCTCAACTTAGAGCTATAAAGAAACCCTCTGCACCTAGGACAGTCGCGACACGTCTCGACAATTCCTCAACGCACACACACGTAAAACTCCATTATTGGCTGCATCCGCTTGATAGCTAATGATGACCCACTAAAAAAAAGAACCCCTTCATCACTGCTGCTGCAGCACACATCCGATGCATCAACGTTAAAGAACGCAGCACACCACAAAGACGTTTTTTCGTGCGGAACCGAACCTGTCTTCTTCCCACATTAGTTCCACGACAACAAAACGGCCGGCTAGCAAAAGCAGTTGACCTCGAAACAGGCGGCCGTACATTGGATATGGAATTTTTCTGCTGATAGAGTCAAGAGACAGAACGCTGCACTAGGAGGTGTTCTTTGTATCGAACACTCGGTTACATCTACCTATTATATTTACGAGTTGTGAGAATATTTGAAGGCGACGGACGGCGATGTTGCGCGCTGTCACCAGCCGTCCGTCCGCTGTAGCAACCAGTGAGTGATTACCTGTTTTTTTTTTGTTATCTATCTAATGTGCATCCGCCATAAAAAAAAAGTGGCATGATTATGATGGCTCGTACTACATAGTTTCATGAAAAGGGGGTTTGAGCGCAGTGCGAGCTTACAGCAGCGATGTGCATTAAACGATCATTAGTCATCGCTGACATGGGCAGAAGTTTGCAGGAGCAGGGCAAAAGGTTGCCATGATGAACTAGATTTATGTTTGTGATAAACTCATTTCAAACTAACCGAAATATTGATTAAATGCTTTGAAATGAACCATTTATTAGCGCTAGTCTATCTTGAAAATCTTGTTGAATAAAATAATTGTGTATCTTTTGATGATGGCATCAGTAGAGAACATAGAACATTCAACTGGTTCTGTACTTCTGACGAACTTTGCCAACCTTCTATATTGCCGGAATATTCGCAATAAAGACTGCTGTGCAATACTTTTGAACTCAATATCTACGTCTCCTGATTAGCTGATGAAGACGAGTGAGCGACTTGATTTTTCTTTCACTCACGAACTGTCAACCTAAATTTCTACAATTCAATTCACAGCTTTCGATACCTTAGATAACCGCAAAGATGTCACGGCTAGACCTTTGCGCCGCACATTTTTACACGCCACCGCCAAAAAATTTGAGCCGGCGCGACGCCACGAACATGTTGGCAACGATGCCGGCGCTATAAAAATCATCAACCTAATTAAATAATCCTCGTGGAATTCTGGGATGGTTATGACCTTCACTGGTTTAGTTCAAAAATCAATGGGACATGAACAAGTTTTTGTTGATAAAACTTTGTTTCCTTCAAAGTGCCCATTTTGTGATGTATGAACGGTTGGTAGGGAACATAATTACCTATCTTGAGATAAAATTTCATCGAAATCAAAAATGGTGTTTTTTTTAAATCGACTTTGAATTTTTTTAAATGATTTTTTTTCAGTGTAGGGCTCATTTTGGTTTTTTTCAATATTTTTTTCTTAAAACTTGACTTTTTTTGTGATAATCACCCATACAACACTTTTTTGTAGGAGTAGTCATTTTTTAATTGAACACATTTGAAAAAAAAAATCGATAAAAACAAAGTTTAGCCCTTTTCAAAAGGCAAAGCGGCTCATCTAGTCATTGTCTACACACCCAGAAAGTTTCGTTGTATTCTGAGATGGTGCTGCCAACATTTGTTCGAGTTGGCGCGAAAACCGGCAATGAGATAAACTGATATAATTTAGGTAATACAAACTGTCCTTGAGTTCTGAACGTAAGATCTACAGTTGTAACAGTAGTGTTTTAGGCTTTAGAAGGTGGAGATATGCATTCGAAACAGAGCTTGTAAATCTCACGGCCATTCTGTGACAATGTAAAGCAGGGCATCTCACTGTTACGAGAAAAAAACGAACTTTCTTATTACAAGTTTTGTGATGAAACTTACAATTATATTAATAAATGTACTTGTAATAGCGATGACAGTGTCAAGTGCTGTCATGACGAAATCTTCGCTTTCCATCTGCGTTTTCTCGCCCAATGAAATTTGCAGACGTAGTTCGGTCAAAAGTGTGGGTAATTTTTCATTGATAATGGTATGTGCCAGTCCTGATTCGAACCTATTCATAGAATCTTCTGGAAGGCCAAAAGTCATTATTTTTTACCTTTGTGATCATCTAGGTAATCCAAACTGTCCTGGAGTAGCATTGCTTAAAATCTACTATAGTAACAGTAGCTTTTAGGGCTATACAAAGTTACGTCACGTATTCAAGCATATTTTGTGAATATTTTCGAATGTATTTTCAAATAAGGAGATAATCTTAGGATGCTCTTGGTCACTCAAACTGTCCTGGCGTTCAGAACTTAAAATTTACAGTTAAAACAGTAATTTTTAAGAAATACAAATATTCAAACAAGTTTAATTAATATTCTTCTATGACATATTCTAGGCTCTTCAAACTATCCTTGAGATCAGAACATAAGACCTATGGTTCTAACAAATGCTTTCTGGGCTATGCAAAGCTACGATGTGTATTGCAAAATATTCATTGGATATCTTGAAAGAACAACAGATATTATGCGATAATAATCTTCGCATTTTCTAGGTTACTAGAACAATCCTGTAGTTCAAAACATAAAACCTACAGCTGTAAATGTAGCTTTCTTTACTAAACACCTTACTTACATGGACTTATAACAGTAGATCTTAAGTTCTGAACTTCAGGACAGTTGTGATGACATAGAATATCCCAAGATTATCTTATAATGTCTGTTAGTCTTCCAGGACATTCATTTGATATGATTTAATACATACCATGGCTTTTTATTGCGGATAAAGCTACTGTTAAAATTGAAGATCTTATGGACAGTTTGGAAGACCTAGCACATCTCAAAAAAATATTTCTTACTTTTTTCAATCATGTCTATGTTATTGAGCACCAAATCAATCAGAATACACCAAATTGCTTGTATACCAACGCTTGGAAACATAAGGCCTGAAAGAGTTAATGGTGGCCGGAACTTCCTTGTTGATCGCAAGTCCCGAAGAAAAGTAAAGCGGTTCTGACATCCTCTTCTCACTGAAACAAGAGCACCTTATTCGGGAACTTCGTACGGACGATGTACTTCACGTCGCTGATCACTTGAAGACAACCTTGACGAGTACCTTAAGCTACTGCTTTTGCGCTGTCAACACGACCGGCCTCGACTTCCGCTTCCTCATGACGGCCCAAGGCGCGGAAGCATCTTACCTTCCGCCTTCTGCTCCAGCGTTGGCTGCACTTTTCGGTAACGCAAAACCGTCGGACGGCCGGAATCCGGTTTGTGCTCGATGCTCTTACCTTTGTCCAGGAGTGTCAGGATCTTGTATACAGTCGCTCGGCTGTATCCTGCCGACACAAAGTGCCGCACGACGTCGGAATTCTTTTTAAAGATTAAAGATTGTAGTAGAAACAAATGCAACAGGCAAATATGATCACCGAAAACTCATTTTAAGTCGGATATTTTTGAAACTCTCGATAAATAAACACATTTGTTATTTGTTTGTTTTTCAAAATTGGTTTATTCAACTTCCTTTGCTGAGCTACATGCACGCTTCTTGAGCCTGACGCTTCCTATGAAATCCTGTGCAACACTTGCGCCATCTTTCTGACATACTTCCATCCACTCTTTCATCAAATCCTTGTCGTTTTTGAAGACCTACCCTGATTTCCGGAGCTTGCCCTTTATAATCACCCAGAATGTTTCTATGGGGCGAAGTTTTGTAGAGTTTGGCGAATTTGCCTCCTTCGGCACAATAACGAGATCGTTGGCTTCGTAGCACTCCATAACCAATTTCGCGTAATGACACGATGAGACCGGAGAAAGGGCAATAGGCGCTCCTGGAGGCTTTCTTCTTCATATATATGGCCGTTGATGGTGCCGGTCGTTATGTACGGCTTGCTGAATTTCCCGAAACCACTGATTGCCTGCCAGACCTTCTTCTTCTGAAACTTCTCCGGAACGTCCAGGCGGGACTTGCCGACGAAAAACTCCAGGCCGTGGATCTGCTTGGCGTCCGTTTCAATATACGTCTCGTCATCCACTCATGATACAGCTTCCAGCGCGGGATTTGGCCACCGTATTCTGTTTATCGATACGATTAGGCGCCTTTCTTACCCTGAAGACATGAAGTCCGGCACGCTTCGTTGTCTGCTGGATGAACCAGATGGAAAAATTGACCTTCTTGGCTTCTCCCCGAATCGAATTGTTCGGATTACGCTTAATGCAATCCCTCATCTTCCTTACGTTCACGGGGTCCGTCGTCCTGTGGGACTGGCTCGGATTTTCCACGACCGCGCCAACATTTTGTCGAAGCGCTTCTTGCTCGGAAGCCATCTCGGTAACCACTTGACAGACTTGCATTTTTTTCGAGTACAATTTTAACAGGGCGAGTATGTATATGGTCTTAAAAATGACAAGCCCAGCCGCATGCGTTGTTGTCGCAGCTGGCACGCACAATATCTTGAGGCATGTTGTTCCATAATTTCAACAACCGTTTCTTGAAAGTTTCTAAAATTGGTCCTTTGGTATTCCCCACTTTGCCCAGCATGTAGCCTCATAAATTGAAGTTGAGGGGATTCAAATGAGGTAGGTTATTTTTTCGGCAAAATAAAATCCGGTAACTTGTCCTCGCACCACGTTTACACTTAAAGGTAGGGTGGTCCTGAACAAAATAGTATTTTTTGCCTAATTTGTTCATTTCACGTTTTATGAAAACGGTGTCTTAGGCAAATTTTTAGAGCTTGCTTAAATGCACACTTTGATGGAAAAAGAACGTAATTTTATGGATTCGCTCGCGAAAAATTATTGCGATTTTAGTCCAAATTAACATTTTTTTTCAAATTACATAATTTTTTTAATGGGTGAAAAACGGTAATAAAAATTTGATTGCATATGAATGGTAATGATAAGTGGTCTCTTTTGTATATAAATACTCAGGTGAATTCATAACAATTTCGGGTTAAATATTACTATAGATGTCCTTTTTAAAACAAAATTATTGATTTATTTTTAAATGTCCATGGTAACGACGATTAAATCACCATATTTGAATAAAATGCTAATATTTGCATTGTGTTCAATTTACATCGATTAATTTGCTAATAGAAATTTAATTTGACAAGGGTAAACATATGGAAAGATTTTCAAAATACCTATAATTAACGATAATTTGAGGGGCGAGGAAGAAAATTTTGAGGAAGAAATGATTTTGACCATGAAAATATATTTTAGCAATTCACTGTCTTTGACAAACTGTATGGCTTTAGTGGATTTATTTTGGTAAAATTTGTAGTTAAAGTGGTCTTCAAATATGTAAAAAATTTAAAGATGTCTTTCATGATCTGTCAGTAATATGTCATGTTTGTCAATAAAAGATAATCGATACTGTTGTGTGGTCTTTACATTTTTTTTAGCATTTCTTTATTATCATTTTACACAAACCTAGAAATGAAACTTAACGCGCTGTGATGAAATGATGAAAATAAGCCAATTGATCCCGACAAGTTTAAATACGGAATTTTTTCGCTGTACGCCAATATTAGAAACGTGGACATGTTTTTAAAAATAACAAACCGATTGGCAATGGAAAAGCTTTGCTTTCCATCTTTAAAAAATAATGTAATTTGGAAAAATCGTAATTTTTGGACTAAAATCGCGGATCCTTGGAATTAAGTATGCATTAAAGCAAGCTCTAAAAATTTGAAGACACCGTTTTCATAAGTCTTGAAATGAAAAAGTTAGGCGAAAAATACTATTTTTTTTAGGACCACCCTACTAAAGGTAAAAATGATCATGAATAATGACACAAAAGACCTACGACTATGGTTTGTGAAGTACAGTTGCTTCAAATTCAATAAGGAATAACTTTGTAGAACATTGTATTTTGCTCATGTCAAGAAATGTAATAGATAGAATGTTTATTTCAATATATTCAAAGACCATCTCAACTGAAACTAAGGTCAAATTGAAGCCCTATATATAAGCTGCAACTTTTCCGGAGACAGTTTTGTTCTAAAGTTGCATCTCCATATTGAAAACCCTGCGCTTGCATCACAGAGCGTATAGGGCGCGTTGTATCAGCTCGGTCGTGATACAATTCGAGTATGAGGAAGTTATTATAGTTTGCTCAAAAGTGCCTGAGCAAAGTGCAATAGCTTTCAAGGATTACCCGTAGTTTCGAAAGTGAAAATTGCACGGTTTCAACCAAAGGATTGAACAACGGTAATTTTAGTTTGCTTTGTTCTCGTTAAATTTCCATTACAAATGAAATTATTTATCGATTAAGCTAAATTAACGTTAGGAAAAAAACAACATTGAGAAATACGTAAATTGTTTCATGTACTTTGGTAAATCTTCACTTAGCAACCGTGAACCATTGTGATGGCCCACGTAAGAGTATACGTGATTACCCAAACTAACTGCAGTATTGGGAGTTGTGGGAGAGGGACGAATATCTGTCGGAATAACGGATGACACAATACAGACAAGACACAAACATGTCAATAAATAAATGCATTCACAACATCATGGACAGCACACTAATGATCCCAGTATGAACACAAACAATGACATTCCATCAGACTCAGCTCAGATTACAACAAACGCCATGGATATGACTACATTACATTAGTAATTAGCAAATAGCTTGATAACATAGCACTACACACATTGATAACACGACACATAAAGTATGGCTAGCTGGGAATTAATATGAAGATACTACTTCAATACTAATCTCGATTATTTCTCTTTTGTTTAATGTCCGACTGCAAACAACATCAACCATATCGCCATCAAAATTCGTACTAAGCAAACACGATGAAAGCTAGAAGAGGACACGATTAACAATTCTAACTAGCCTAATTCTGAAGAAACCCAGGACTATGGCTTTAGGCTTTAGGAGAGATGCCGGAGAATGAATCCAGAAACGTAAGAAGGGATGGAGGGTGCACGTGGGAACCTGAAAAAATTGTAAGTACACTGTCTTATTATAAAATTCCGGCGCTCAAACAATAAAACTGTAAGTATTGTACAGTAGGCTCATTAAGCAATAACCATATATAGCAGGAGTTTGGTCTGCATCGCCATATATTCCCACTCGTTCATTTGCTTTTATTCATCTATTGAACACATTGAACAAGGCTGAAGTGTGTCTTGCGGCGAGTATTTACCCAAAATATGAGTTTAAAATACTTAAAATAAGGTAAAGCGCATAAACTTTTTACTCAAAAGTAGGTGGTTTTCTCGTTCTTTCGCATCAATGCTGTCAAAACCAGAGAGAGTCACAACGACCCATTGGGGGAGTTTGGCCCAATAAATCAAAACTAGGTAATCTTCATTATTGTTGGAGCTGCGTAGAAAGAACTCAACTTTCGGTAGATTATACTATTAGGTGAGTAAATTTTCTGCACGGAGCTAGAGGCAAACTACCCAGCGAGACTATTTTCACTATACCCAAAATTGGTTATTGGGTCAAAGTAGGGATTTGCGTTGAAAGCACTCAAATTTGGATAGATTTGCGGTTCCGTGTACAGTCCGATCCAGTTGCATTCGTAGTGGTGTGTTGCTGACGGGGGGTTCTATGTTGGCTGTTAGAGGAGTCAAAACGTTCTCTTGTTTGCTGTGGGAGGGCAGCATGAGCAAGTATCCCAGTGGGTGTCGCGTTGGTTTGTTGGGCTACTGATGGGTTGGAAATTGGCGATGTTTGGACGGACTTTGATATCAAGTTTTCGTCAAGGTTTGAGCTCAATCCGTGCCTAGAAACCTATGATGGTGCTCGTGAGACTTTGCTTGGAGGACTCAATTACGCAAATTTGCACAGACGAAGAGAGGGGAAGAAGGATTAGTCGCAAAACAGAAAGCGGAAAAAGAACGTATAACCTAAATCGTAATCTGGTCAGTAGTGTCCAGTTCAATCTAAACAAAATGGAAGTAATGCAATACGATGGTGGTGCTGTGCTAGTTAGGGTTACAGAAAGGGATGGACATTGCCTATTTTCTGCGATCGTGAACCAAATGCACCATACTGATGTGCGACGCTTAGTAGTGGAGCACATAACCAAGAATATGCAGGCATTTCATGATATCCTGATGGCCCACATCACGGATCCCGATATAATAATTCCTGGAAACACGGAAGCGGAAAAAATCAACGCCTTCTTACGCAATCTAGCGACAACAGCAGAATGGGGTGGTGTTGAAACAATCATCGCAGCGTCTCAAATGTGGCATAAGCGGATTGATGTCTTTAATGAGCGTGGAAATATTCTACAATTCAACCAGAGAGCCACAATCAACGGAGTTTTAAGAATCGCCTACAGGCTTTCAATACCCACTAGAGCGAATCATGGACGTAATCACTACGATAGTGTGGTTCAAAGGCTGAATGTTAATAACATTCAGTCCGTCAGCAGTTATAACGCAACCCCAAACCGGCCATTCAATGCCCCCCTCAGCAATATGGAAGCGTGGCAGAGGAACCCTAACGTTGACACCTCTCAAATAAGTTACCGCAGTGAAACTATCGAAGGGCCGGACCACGAGCCAACCGAACCCGAGGAAAGAGGTACGTTTAAATTCGCGAGTTGGAACATTAGAGGATGTTCAACGGACAAAAAAAGGAATCAAGTTGATCAAATTCTCAAGCAGCAAAAAGTCAAGCTTGCTGCTACTCAAGAAACGAGATTACCAAGCTGCTCAATGACAACAAAAAATTACATATGGTACAACGTGAACAACGAGGATAAAACACGCCAGCGAGAAGGGGGAGGAACGGCCATAATAATCGATAAAGCTATTCACGTGGACAACATGTTTCGTAAGATTAGCAGTAATTCCGCTTCATACCTATGTGAAGTCCTAGGACAACCCTTGCTCTTCATATCAACCTACATATGACCGGTGACGAACGAAGAGAATGGCGAATTTGCCAGCTTAATCCGCTATGTACTTAGCTTACCCCAGGACATGCAGAACAAAATGGTATTGCCATTGATAACTCTTAATTTACTATGAACACAAAATTATCACCGTAACGAAAACTTACCATCTTACTTAATACTTTTCTAGGCGATTATCGGAGACTTCAACGCACATATAGGCATCCATAGCATAACGGAAGATGATAGACGTTGCATCGGTCCTAATCTACTACATCAGGAATGCAACACAAACGGTTTGGAATTAAAGAATCTTCTGCACTGCTTGAACCTAAATGACTATCTAACATACTCCAAATCACCCTCAGTAAAGATCACCTGGTTCAACAGGAAAAGCGAGTCACAAATTGATCACGTGCTAATGAGTCCTATGAAATACTACAAACATCCTGAGATTAAGGCATTCTGTCACCCTAGCAAGCTGAGTGACCATAAAATAATCATTGGAGTTCTAAAAGTAAAAAACTCGGACCCTACTCTAACTCTCGCCAACTCAATACCACCGCGCGGTGCAGCAAAGTGCCCAAAGTTTGATGTTGATGCGCTTAAGAACGATGAGGAAACCAGAGAGAAATACCAGCGAGCTCTAAATAACAACATAGGCAGGCAAAACGTATCAAACAGAATGCACGTGAACGAGAAATGGAAAGCATTGTCAAGTGCCATCACAAACGCCGCCATGTCAACATTACAAAAGCCACCATCACCAATGACTCCCAGAAGAGCCAAAGCATCAAAAGATTATGTTCGGGTCCATCAACAACTCCTGATGGATAGATCCAACAGCACATTAAAAAATGAGTGTGAAAAAGCGCGAAGGGAGAAACGGATGGCATTTGAACAACATTTTGAAGAAAAGGTTCAGAATTTTTTGGAATAAATGGCTAACGACAATGGATTGAGTAAGATGACTAAGACGTTTCGATTTCTCAAGGCACACCGACGGAAGCTGAATAGTAAACAGCGTAAATTCATCCACATTAGAGAATGGGAGCTTAAAACTCGAGAACAATCAACGCACACGACTGTTGAACTAATTGAAGAAACAGATAATCGATCTCCAGGACCCGAACCCAGCAGAATAGAAATCACAAATATTCTCATGAGCATGAGAAACAACTCAGCTCCAGGCCTGGACGGGATTGTTAGTGAATTATTGAAGCACGGGTCTGAGGAAATGCTTGACATCCTGGTTGATCTGATCACAACAATATTCAGAACCAATGATGTTCCTCATGAAGGGATGAGTACCATTCAAATCACGATTCCCAAAATTCAAAACGCCCAATCAACCTGCGATTATCGATGCATCACACTATGTTCGGTAGCATATAAATTATACGCAAAAATTCTACTCAACAGACTTGAACAACAGCTTCCACCGTTACCACAATACCAGATGGCATTCCAACAGAAGCGTAGTGCCTGTGACCAAATCTTCGTTTTACGCAGAATTCTCGATGAAAGATGGCGTAAAGGGAAACCAACCATTCTGGTATCACTAGATCTACGACAAGCTTTTGACAAGATCGATATATCGAAACTACCTGCAATCCTAAAATCCCTGAATGTGGCAGATGCGCTAATAAACCGGATTATAAAAGCCTGTATTAATGAGCTTACTTCCATTCAGTGGTTTGGAAACCGCACTTCATCAATTAGGAAAAATCAAGGAATCAAACAGGGATGTCCAATTAGCCCAATTCTTTTCATTATAATGCTGCACCACGTTCTCTCCACGTTGAAGGAGTTTTTGCCGGACCTGAACGTAGACGAAATAGGAAGAATAATGTTCCCGTTCATTCTTGCATATGCAGATGATTTGATGTTTATTTGCGAATCGGCTGAAGACGTTGAGAAAGTCCTTGAATTACTGGAACCGCTTCTAGCATCTATAGGATTGGAAATAAATCACGCCAAGTCGAAGGTACTTTTTAGATTCCCCGAAGTGACTGTAAACCGAGCGCCGGATGAGCAACATCAGTTTGGAAAATACACACTAACAGTGTCATCGAAGATCCGATACCTGGGAGCATATATAACCAGCAGTCTAACGAGGAAGGAAACCACATCGGAGCGCATAAAAAAGACATACAAGGCGTTCCACTGTCTAAGCAGTTTTCTTCGGGACCATCCGTTAAAATGGAACACTACGAAAAAACTATACCACGCGCTGATTACACCCGTGGCGAACTATAGCATGGAAGTAGCAACATTACTGAAGAGTAACCGGAATTCACTGAGGCGTATGGAGAACACAATGCTTAGTGCTCTAAAGTCCCTTAGTATTCCAGAACAAGCTGAAAGGAATAATGACACGGTTGATACTACATCAAATGAGGAACGCCAGCTAAACGATCATGAAAATGGGGAAGAGGAAAATCCTTCCACAATCCTTGCAGTCCGAGAATTAGGAGGGTACACTATCAACAATAAAATTCGCATCGCTCGGTTGAATTGTATGGGACATGTAATAAGGAGTCCACACTACGGATTAATGCAAAAAGCATTGAGCTACACAGTCGCAGGAAAAAAGAAGATTGGAAAACCATGTTATACCTGGAAGACCAGCGCTAAACAAGATGTAGCTCGCAGTGGACACTCACTGGAGTATTGGAAAGATTTAGCACCCGACAGAGAAAAATTCAAAGCTGCCACTAAACGTCTATTCCAAGAAATGATTGAATCGGAATACGAAGACTCCGAAAGTGATTCGGGTACGGACAGTGAAGATGACATCCAATTAACTGAATTCGAAGGGTTCAGCGATGGAGAGGATGATATCTTCCAAGGATTCGAAAGCAATTAAACCATTATCAATCAAATTAACTAATTCATACGACTGAACACTTACAATATATTAATCGCAATCTCTGTTTTATTGTATTATCTTTTTCGCTAGCTATGTGACGAACGAAATCTCATATGACGAGAGGCCAAGCAAATCAGGCAAATGTTCAACGATATACGGCTTTTTACAGAAAAAAAAACCTGCCCAAACCTTTTACCTTCCCATAATCCCTGAGCAGCCGGTTTACCACAAACCACGCAGAACTTAATTGACCCCCATGGGTTAAAGATGCTGTGATGCTCACTCCCCTTCCCCTCCCTGATGTATTATGGACGATGTGAAATTTCGCATCGGTGACTTGGCCCTCAACCCCCTTGTACACGGTGTTCAATAAGTTCGAATACAAGTTTTCATCATTGCGTAGGTATGCGCCATGTACATATTCTGCATTGGTATTGGTGTCAGCTTTAGCTTCATTCATACGCTACCGAATGTGCGCGGTGTTGACATTCTGTTAGTTGTTGTTCGTTTGTTACGCGCGATGAAAGAGTATCGGGACTTCGTAATTAAGCGTTTTTTGAACGGTGAGCGACCCGGCGATATATTCCGGCTGCTGAAATCGCATGGGGTCAAGCGGAACTTTGTCTACACGACCATCAGGCGATACCGGGAGACGTCCTCGACCAATGACCGTGCGAGATCCGGTCGGCCGCGTTCAGCGAGGACGCCACGGGTCATCAAGATCGTGAGGGAGCGAATTCGGCGCAAAAAGAACCGCTCAATCCGGAAAACGGCTGCAGATCTCAACGTTTCCATTGGAACCGCTCACACCATACTCACCAAGGACCTTGGTTTCAGGCCTTACAAAAACGTAAGGTCCATGGCGTTTCGGAGGCTACCAGCAAAAAGCGGTTGGATCGAGCTAAGAGGATCCTCTCTCGGCACGCTGGTCAGGAGTTTGTTTTTTCGGACGAGAAACTGTTCGTGCTGCAGCAGCCGCACAATGTGCAAAATGACCGGGTGTGGGCGCCATCGAGGGACAGCATTCCTGAATCCAATATAAACATCCCTCGGTTCCAAAGTGCCGCGTCGGTGATGGTTTGGGGGGCAGTATGCAAACGTGGTAAGCTACCCTTGGTGTTTATTGAAAAAAACGTCAAAATCAACGCGGCGTACTACAAAACTGAGGTTTTGGAAAAGGTTGTTGCCCCCAGTCTCCGAAGCCTCTACGGCGATGAGCACTACGTGTTCCAGCAGGACGGTGCACCAGCCCATACGGCAAATGTGGTTCAAGCCTGGTGTCGGGACAATTTAACCGACTTTCTGGACAAAACTTTGTGGCCTCCCAGCTCCCCGGACTTGAATCCTCTCGACTTTTTTGTTTGGTCCTATATGATGGCGAAGCTGAACGAATACAAGGTCAGCACTTTGGATCATTTCAAGACGGTAATTCTCAAAATCTGGGACGAAATGCCCATGCAGTCCGTGCGTGCCGCCTGCGACGCGTTCGAGAAACGTTTGAAGCTCGTTAAGGAGTACAAAGGGGGGGTCATTCCAAGAGAAATGTTGTAAACGTTCCTTGTAAACATAGCTTTCAATAACATAAATCCAAAAAATAAAAAAACATGTTTTCATTTTTTTAACAAATTTTGAAAGTGTATCCGAACTTATTGAACACCGTGTACATCACAAAATGAAAAAAAATGAAAAAATGAAAGTTGCATCTCCATATTGAAAACAATTTATTCCTGCTAACTTTTTATTCTGGCCCAGTATGGAGTGGTTTCAATTTCTTTAAAATAGTACACGGCAGGGGTGCGTTAACCTTCACTGATTTTTATAGAGACACCCTAAGCTACGTAGGAAAAAATGCTCTTATTCGATCATATCAAAATTTACAGACAAAATTGTACCAACAAAGGTGCTTGAAATTATTTATTCTGCGAATAAAATAGTTTGATTTTAGTTTTCTCTGAAAATAAGGATCACCTTAGTTTTCATTTACACCAAAAGAAGCGCCTTGTTATTAGAAACAACTTTGCGGAAGACAATTTTGCTTTTTTTTCAGCTAAATTCGCATTCTGGACCACTGTACACTGCAATTCACAGTCTGGTCACTGGTTATCACGAGTCTCAAACGAATGAAAATTATAAACAAACTTACAAACCGTGTTGACATTTGAATACACTCTGAAAGAAAAATGTGAAAACATGAAAGTAACACATCCAAAGTAACACTTGTTTAACAAGCACTGACAGGAAGTACCACATTCAGGAGTACTGAAAATTTAAATTCGGCACACAACCACCTTAGCCGTTTTTTTTAAGTTTCGTCATTTTAAATTCGAAACTACATAAAATAGTTCCGTTGGTTAAGTTATTCGACTTTGACGAAAAAACACGGAAACATCAATAACACCATGAGTAATTCTAATCCACTCGTAATGCACACTTTTTCTACCGCAACTTCTACGAACGAAACTCAGCTTTTCCCACAAACTGAATCAGCGCCACTATCGACGTCACACTAAACCATCCGGCGGCGGCGGCGTCGGCGGTGGCGTTGATAAGATTTCTCTCATTAACTCATCGAGGCGTGATTCTCTGTCGGTTGGGTTTTGCGGCCGACAAGGTTTTCACAGTTCAGTGACTAACCATCGCATCGACATATGCAGAGTGGGGGAGGGAGGCGGGTTGCGACTCAGCTTTTCCCACACAGGCAATCGTTCCCATCGAATGACATAATATTGTAACAATTCACTCGTTCGTTATCAGAAGAGATCGTACGCACTGAAAGTCCGACGGAACTTACTGCTATAAATAATAATGGTTGCTTTACGACCGAAGGAATGAAGAGATGTGTGGTGTTAATGAAAATATCACTATTATCATAAAGGCTATTTCTGTCGTCTTGGTGATAAGATATTTCTTTCCCATTGCCTCGCTGCTAGGGGGGAAAAGGATGCCAAGAACGGCAAAACAAAAAATTAGAAGGGAAACTTTGGATGGCGTTTGGTAGACACGATGGCCCACTTCATGTGCGGCGCCCGTACAAATTTTTATAGGGTAGAGCGATACTTATCGCGTTGTCGCTAATTTCCGACGTTCTGTCGAGCAATTGCATTTTCCCGTTTCAACGTGTTTTATATGACGGAAATAAGATCAAGACCCTATACACTATGTATAACCTCACATTGTTTGTCGACTGAGCACCAACACAATCTCAACATTACATTTCGACCCCCCTTCATTGTTGGCGTTGCTGGTCATGAGGGGCTATGTGTTATCTGATAGCCAAGTGAACTGAAGCATGAAATTGACGCCGATGCTGCTGGTAATTTTGTGTGGTCAGGGTTTGTAGTTCTGATTGCTTTCTAAGCTAACATTTCAACTGATCGTATCGAATTAGTTACTTCAACTACTCTCCTAGTGAGTAACCCAGAGCTGTCAATCGCTTCCTGAAACTCTTGACACATTGCTGAGTGTGCTACCTCTGTGTTATACCTACTTCATTGAAAAATAAAACAACGTTCGTCGTCGTTCAAGACTGTATATTTTATCTTCCATTCCATTCCGTCGCCTTCGGTCGTCGGTTTTTGTCGTTTCTCCTTTGCTCTCCGATTGAATGTGTGCTGTGGTGTGATGAGCGACGGACGACACAAGGAACATTGCTCCATTCCATGTAGCCTTGCTCGGTTCGCTGAGACCTACTAACCGACCACCACCAACCGAGTGCATGTGCATTCAGTACCCGCACCCTCTCAGCGGTAATTTCATCGAAGTAGACTGTTTTTTTCTTTCCTGCTTTGCCATGCGGACGGAGTTTGAGTGCCGCCGCCACTGTTGTTTATTTATTTGTTTATTTATTTCGGTATGCACAGCGCGCAGTGCGATGTAAACACACATCATCATTTTGGATTGAAAGCATCCGCTGAGCGCGAGTGTATTGGAGTAAATACACATCTCGTATTAATAGCGGCCCGTAATGGGACACCCTACTGTGAGGCCACAATCAGCGCCAAGACAACGCGGGAGAGTCTTCGACGAGATCTACGACACGATTGAGTTGTAGTACGCACATGTTAGTAGTAGAATACGATCGCGAGTTTTTTTTGCGAATCGCAAGCAATAATAATAAACAACCTCCTTCCTCAAGAAACATCTCACGAGGTGCAATTTCATAAAAGTTAAACACTCCAACCAGTTACGGCGAGGGGCGCATGTAGTTGTGAAAGAACACGAAACACGCGACAGTCGCGATCTTGCCGACTCGTGATTTGATGCGCGCGCGTAAACGGCTTACACGAACACATCTCTACACACAAGGCGACGACGACGACGAAAACCGGCCCGAGTTCGATGCACTTGCGCTGCGACGACGGCGAAGGCGATGACGATCTCTCATTCTCGCCGTCGCCGTCCGCATGGTTATGCTTGATTGGCTTGAACACGGCGGGCATGGTAGTTCCATTATTTTTGGTTGTTTGTATCAACTATCAACAGATTTTACCAAATTTCATGTTACCTACCTATTTTCGTGTTACTAAACAGATCTCACTGTTGTTTTTCATGATGCCATCTTCCGGAAATTATCGGAAAAGTACTTTCTGATAAAGGCAGGGTGGCCACAGACTCGGGAATATCGGGAAATGCGGGAAAAATGCGGGAATCTAAAATCATCGGGAAATATGCGGGAAAAAGTCGGGAATTTCAAAATCCATCGGGATTTTTTGTCATATGGAAGAAACCATACGAACACCTTTTTCAAATGGTTCGAGTAGCGTTTTTGTCTTCTACTTGGTCCAACGATTCCATTACGGGATGAAATAGCGGCCCCATGTTGTCAAAACCTTGGCATGTGGATCATTTCGTGCTGACTTCAGTCTGTTAAAAAATGTACGGCTTAGAAAATCTGGCTACACGGCTGTGGCAGTTGAGGTTTCGCACATGACTAACTTTTGTTTTCTTTTACTTGACTGGAACTGCTTAGGTTATCCTTTTGACTGAAGCATCTCTATTGTATGAATTACTGAAAATTTCAGTGCAAAGGTTCACTGTGCAAGTTATTAACTTTTTTTTTTCATTTTATATCGAGTTTCGCCAACATGAACTGGTAACACTGCTGTCAGTTTCAAAGTACCGCAAAGTCTCAGTCCATTTGTATAATAGACAAATATTTGTCACTGCAGTGCTCAGAAACCTATTGTGCCAGTCATCTTACAGCAAAAACAAAGCAACCAAATGCATCAGACATTTTTTTGTATATAAAGGAATGCTTTTAAAAATGAGCTGTGAATTTTTCAACCCCTGTTAAATAGACTTAATTCGGAAAAATGCAAAATGGGTGAATATGCTTTTGTAAACAAACTTTTGAATCGTCGTTTTTTAGCGTATTAAAGCTCAATATGAAAAATCAAGACCGCAGTTTGCGAGCAGAAGCTTTTTTTACCCGATTGTGGGCTACGTTTAAAAAATTGTGCTTCTATTCGTGAGAAATCGTCGATTCAAATGTTTTTTTACAAAAGCAGATTCGCCCATTTCACAAATTTCTCTGTAAACATAAAATGTCGACCAATTGATGCATGACGATAGTATTGATCACTAGAATTACCTATCTAAGGAGAGATTTAGATAAAAATGATTTTCCACTGAAATTCTGCGATGTTCCTTGGCTTCGAGCTTTTCGTCGGTATTCCGATCAAAGGGTTCGCTGATGTGGTTGATGCGGTTAGCGATAAGATGCTGGGACCAAAGTTGAATTTTGTCATCATGTCTGCAGCAATGGTCGAGTCGTTTCCAGAACGCATATCAATGGCTTCGTTTCTTTTTGACGATGTGAAAATTGTTCATTGTTAATTATTAAATGACTTGTTGAACCCGGTGCGCGCGCTGCTACGCTTGCAACTAAATGAAGGAAAATTTAGTGTAACTGCCACTTTTATGGTTTTTTTACGGAATGAGCTTTTTTTTTCTTGAATAAGCAGGGGTTCAAACTTCTATCAAAACATGCTTCTTACCCGAGAAATACACGTTTTGTGTTGAATTATCCTGGTTAATTCTCATTTTTGGTAGAAATTTGTGTGTCATTTGTATGGGAGCCCTCCCTTCCAGAGGGGGTGGTTTCTCAAACCACCATACAATGATTGCCTTCAAAACCCCCACATGCCAAATTTGGTTCCATTTGCTTGATTAGTTTTCGAACCATCACATGGGGCTCTTCGATTATAATAAAAATTTGAGTTTCATTTGTTCGAACCCCCTACCCTTTCAAAAAGGGGTCTTGAACCACCATAGAAACATTCTTGCCTTCAAAACCCCCCACATGCCAAATTTGATTCGATTTGCTTGATTAGTTCTCGAGTTATGAAGAAATTTGTGTCTCATGATACATATTCCTGAAAGAGTAGGGGTCTCAAACAATCATAAGATTCTTTCCCAGCCCCGAAAACCCCTTCATATAAATTTTCACGTTGGTCGGTTCAGAAATTTCCGAATCTATAAGGGTCTGACAGGCAGACAGACAGACAGAAATTTATTTTTATGTATATAGAAATTTACCCTCCAAAAACCTCCACATGCCAAATTTGGTTCCATTTGCTTGATTTGTTCTCGAGTTATGCTGAAGTTCGTGTATTATTTGTATAAGAGAACTCTTTCAGCGAGCGGAGGAGTTTCAAACCACAATAGAAACATTTCTTGCCTTTAAAAACCTCCACATGCCAAATTTGGTTCCATTAACTTAATAAGTTCTCGAGTTATTCAGAAATTTGTGTTTCATCTGTATATGAGCCCTCCTTTCAGAGAAGGGAGGGGCTCGAGTCAACTTAGAAATATTGCTTGCCTTCGATAACCTCCACATGCAAAATTTGGTTCCATTAACCTGATAAGCTCTTGAGTTATTCAGAAATTTGTATTTCATTTGTATGGAAACCCCCCTCCCGCCCCTTCTAGATGGCGGAGGAGTCTCAAACTTCCATAGAAACATTCATCTTCTCCAAAAACCTCCACATGCCAAATTGGGTT
Organism: Aedes japonicus; assembly: GCA_034211315.2. Taxonomy (NCBI): domain Eukaryota; kingdom Metazoa; phylum Arthropoda; class Insecta; order Diptera; family Culicidae; genus Aedes; species Aedes japonicus. Next base: position 708,752 of record JASCZW010000035.1, on the reverse strand, counting down.
CCATATGCTTGATTAGTTCTCGAGTTATGCACAAATATGTGTTTCATTTGTATGAGAGCCCCCCTCTTACAGTGGGAGGAGGGGTCTCGATTTACCTGAGAAACATTTCTTGCCTTCAAGAACCTCCACCTGCCAAATTTGGCTCCATTTACTTGATTAACTCTCGAGTTATGTAGAAGTTTTGTTTCATTTGTATGGGAGCACCGCCCCACCCAACCTAACATAGAGAGAGGAGGGGTCTCGAACTATCATAGAAACATTTCTTGCCTTTAAAATCCCTGCATGCCAAATTTAGTTCCATTTGCTTCATTAGATCTAGAGTTATGAGGAAATTACGGTTTCATTTGTATGACAGCACCCCTTCTAGGAGAAGGGAGGGGTCTCAAACCACCATAAAACATTTTTCTCCTCCAGAAAACCCCACATGCCAAATTTGGTTCCATTTGCTTGATTAGTTCTTGAGATATGCACAAACTTCTGTTTCATTTGTACGAGAGCCTCACTTTCTAGAGAGGGGGGGGGGTCTCTGACTACCATAGAAACATTGCTTGCCTCCAAAAACTTCCGCATGCAAAATTTGGGTTCCTTTGCTTGATCAGTTCTCGAGTTATGCAGTAATTTGTGCTTCACTTGTATGGGAGATCCCCTTTCCAGAGAAGCCATTCATAAGAACCGTCATAAGAACCTTCCGGTGTAAAAGACAAATCAAACAAAGCAAAAGTTTTGCTAAACGGTCCTTCTGCTCACGAGTTAAATCGTGACAAAGGAAACCCCATCTCATTTTTATTTATATAGATTAATTGAAAGATAACTGACGAAGAGCAATCTTCTGCCAGCCCTTAATATGGAAATCGAGTTTGCCTCTAAATCGGCAATCATGAAAGTGAGAGAATTTGCAAAAAAATCCGAATTTCCGATTTTCCGAAAATACGTGTTGGCATTTCGCAATGACTATCGTTTACTATGGTTTTCTGAAGTAGCTAATCTCAACAAATCTCCATTAACATGCCCTTATGGGAGTCCTTTCTCCATAAGAATTATAGGTTAGGTTAATTATCACTTCACGTTTTTGAGACTACAAATCATAAACAAATCAAATCAAACAACGCTCAAATTACTAACTAATGGAGGCTCCAGTGGAGCACACGATTCTTGAAAATTTCACGCCTGATGTCCTAATAGTACATATTTGAGGTTTGTGCTCAGAAAACTTCTAAGTGATGGGGACTTGATCGCGTATGTTCTTAATGCGTTACGTCTTCTGTAATTACTCGCATCAAGGACATCGCTAAGCGTCTGGAGCTATGACAGGAAATGTTCGTAGATAAAGACTTTCTCAGCGCTCAGCGCTCACAAAGTGAAAGAAGTGATTGGTCATGCTAAGAAAGAGCTGCCAAATTTGACAACATTCGTTAAAACGGTGTTCATCCTGTTGCACTGAAATGCGACCACTTGGACCATGGTGGTGAACTTAACTGAAAAGAGTTTGGTAACTCAGAGAATTGCCTACGAGCTCTCAATGATGTTGTAATCAAGAAATACTTGATACAATGTGCAAGCAACGCACCTGCATCATTTTGTAGACGCGACCGGCTGAAAGTCTCTTAAATAAAGACATCTAATCTCTAATCATTTTGTAGACAAAACCCAAAATGTTTCACTATTTTTCTTAAATTTTTATGCTTCTAGCAACTTGAAAGATCAATTACGCAGATATAGCGATTTTTGTTCTCGTTTGAAAAATGAGAGACCAATGCAGGCTACGCAATACGCAAGAAGCAAGATTTGCGGCTGCTACCCGTTATTTTGACAAAATGAAACAAGTCAGAATTTCAGATTGATCAATTTCCTCGAAAACTTCAAAAATATCTATTTATTCAATTTATGTTTACTCACTCTCCCAGTCGGGAAAATTAGGCAAAAATGCGGGAAAAATTCGGGAAAAATGCGGAAATTTTAAAATCAAGATTGTGTGGTCACTCTGTAAAGGGTGTCTCATATCAAATTGCATCACGGAAAAAACGCTGTAGAAAATTACCTAAATGACCGATCCTTTTCAAACTTTGAGACAATAAAATATAATCGATTAGTAAGCTTTTGGCATATTGATTACATTCAACTTGAATACCATAACCGTACGTTCGCACCTCACACTTAACTCCACTCAATAGGTTCCGTACAACATCTTGCTGCATCTTCTTCTGTACGGAAACCCACTTTTTCTTCTTGTCTTCCTCAAATTTGACCTCCTTGAGATGCTTCCGTAGAGCCTGCTTAATAATAGCCCAGTATTTTTCGGTAGGCCTTAGTGCCGATGCGTTGGGGGGTTCATATCCTTGGATACAAAGGTAACCCAGTTGGTTCCGTACCACTCCAGGACAACATTTGAATAGTGGCACGAAGCTAGATCCGGCCAGAAGATCGTAGGGCCCTCGTCTGCTTCAACAGATGAATCAGACGCTTCTATAGACACTCTTTGAGGTAGATCTCCTCGTTTACAGTCCCGGAAGTCATGAACGTCGCACTCCGTTTGCCAAATCATGTATTTCTAGCTAAACTTCAAACATTTCTTCTTCCTTACTTCTTCCGGAACATCAAACCTGTGCTGAGCGAGGAAGAACAGTAGCCTCGAAAGCTGCCAGAAGTCCGCCTTGACGTAAGTCTCATCATCCATGATGAGACAATGAGGGTCCTTCAGCATCTGGGTGTACAGTTTCTGGGCATGTGACTTTCCCACCGTATGTTGCCGTTCGTCACGATTTGAAGCCTTCTGCATTTTGTACGTATGTAGTTCCTCCCGGTCCCTGCTCTCTGAACGAAAGACTTGGACATATTCAACTTTTTGGCCACATCCCTGACCGGAGCATTGGGCTTCCACTTAAACGCTTTCACGACACGCTTGTGATCCTGATCACTAATAGAACATCCATTCTGACTGAATTTCTTCTTCCGATGCTCAGAGTTCCGTACTAACATTTAATCACACAACTCACTGTTGACTGTACGATTCCGAGTTGTTGTCCGATGTCCCAGTGAGAGAGTTCAGGATTTTCCAGGTGCTTGCGCAAAATCAATTCGCGACATTACGTTTCGGGTGACGCAATTTTTTTTTTTCAATTTTCGAAAAACTGACAGCGCTAAAATACAAGAAAGAAACATTCTAAACTACTCCTACCCAAGCTTTCAAGAGAAAATACCCAATGGTTAATTAATGGTTTGTAAATAGTAATTTCTTCCGTTTGGATGAATTTATCGAAAACTTATTTCAGAAGCTGGATTTACGAACATGCTTTATAATCAAATTGCAGCTTTTTATTAGTTCAAACAGTGCATTTCCCTATCCTAACAAGTATATAGATAGTGTTTTATTAGCTTTCATATTCAAATGATATTCAATGAATGATATCATTTGAATAAAGACTGTATGCTAAAAAATGAGACACACAAAAATGGTCGCCGAAAATCTTTGTTTAGGCAGATTTTCTTCAAACTTTCAGGGAATAAACTAAAACACTATGATTAGGTTTTTATTGTATTGGCTTATTAAATCTTCTCTCAATGACCGAATGCTTGCACTTAGGCACAACTCATACAGTTTTGGGCAATAGTGGGCCGACTTTCTTTGATACTCTTACCCACTGCTTCTTAACAGCCAGCTTGTTCTCGAAAACTTTAGGGGATTCATGAAGTTTGACCTTCATGATGGCTTAAAACTTTTCAATCGTACGAAGCTCGTACGAAGATCGTACGGTCTTCCTAGGTTCCGGTTGGTTGAAGTATTTTGGTACAAAAACAACATTGTTATCTCTGTTCCAGACACCGGCCGAGCGTAGAAGCAGGATTGCCAAATCCGCCCAAAATAGCCTCTCTCGTTCGTGAGATCTTATGAAAGGCAGCAGCCCTTCCTGAGGTACACGTCTTGGTAGATTTGGTAGCCGTCGTGATGTTAGGCTGGCTCATCTCTCCACACTCAAAGATGGACTGCCAACTTAGAACTTTTAAGGCGAATTGGTTCACCTTATTCTTTCTTACCTTCTCAGGAACGGCCAACCTGCCACATAATGCCACTCAATGCTCCTGCCCCGGAAATTGTTTTGTGTCCTGCCATCACGACGCATCTCAGTGTCGTCTACCACACAGAAACAAAAGCGTTCACGAAAATGAAAACGGACCGTGAACTAGTTCACGTTTTCAGGAATTTTTCCTAAAAACGTGATTTAGTTCATGATTACGTGATTCAGTTCACGGTGTATTTTTGCTTGTTCTCGAATTCATGACTGCAGTTCACGGATCCGGGCACGGATTTTTTTCGTGCACACACTCGGTACAGCTTCCTGGCGCGGGCTTTGGATATCGTGTTTTTTTTGCGTTCTGGATTGGTGCCTTCCTGACTCTTTAGGCACGGAGGCAGGCACGTTTAATCGTTTTTCGACCTCCGCCTTCTTCGACACATTGCGAATCGAAAGGTTCGGTCGACGCTTGAACAGATTCAACATCTTCCTTGCCTTCACCGAATCAACTGTCTTCGGTTTCCTGTCGCTGCATGATCACCGCCTGGTCGTCTGGGTGGCCTTGAATGACTTCAACGCCCGGGACACCATCAATGATGGAATTCCAAGTATTTTCCGATGCAAGTTGTAGGACGCAGTCGGCAGTTTGTGGGGAACCTCAGGTCGCATACTACTTGATCGATGTGTGCCACTTCTTCTTGTACCCGTGGGAGCGTTATCGGAGAACCATTTTAACAGGGCCGTCTGACTGTCTTACGACATGCCCAGCCCATCGTAGTCGACCGATTTCAGCGGTATAAACGATAGGATGCAATTCGTAGTTCATTCGCCTCCTCCACTCTCCGTTTCCATTTGCACTCCACCGTAGATCGTAGTGGTTGCTTTCCGGCGTTGGTCGAAGGTGTTGCTTCCATTCAAAGACGCTAGTTGGTCCGCCACAAACAATGTCTAAGTTTCGCGCCGTACAGGACTAGTGGTCTAATTAATGTCTTGTAGATGGTCAACTTTGTAGTTTGACGAACTTTGTTCGATCTTAACGTCCTGCGCAGTCCAAAGTAGGCACGATTGCCAGTCATAATGTGCTTTTGTATCTCTCTGCTGGTGTCATTTTTGGCGAGCACCAACGAGCCCAGATACAAGAGTTCGTCTACCGTCGATCTGAACTCGTGGTGGAAGGCTAACATTGTCTTCTCGTGAGCCCCTTCCCCTCATGTATTTTGTTTTTAGCTACTAGCTTCAGCCTCATGACTTATATTCGTTTCCGTCATTGTCTCAAAGTTGTGGGCTATGATATCAACGTCGTCGGTGAAGCAAAGTGTTGCACGGACTTCCTAAAAATCGTACAATTCGTGTATATCTCCGCTCTTCGAATCACTCCCTCCAATGCAATGTTAAATTTCAAATACTAAATAGAAGCTTAGCCGGCGCCGTTGGTGTAATGATAAACGTGATTGTTTCTTGGCACACCAGTGGGTCTGGGTTCAATCCCAGTCGGGATCGGTTGGTTTTTCTGAGGCGAAAAAATATCGTTTCACGCCCTACTTACCCGTTGCGAAGTCCTGGTTAGCGTTCAACTTCCTTCAAGGTATCTGGGCGATTTAAACAATGTCTTCCACATATACATCCAGCTCTAGTCTTCTCGCCTTATTGGATTGCGATAGGTCCAAATCACGATTGCATCTGCGTTGCATCACAAATGTTGCATCTGCGTTGAAATAACAATATTAGGCCATCGTCAAGCGGAACCTTAAGAAGACTCAAAAAGCTGTTATGAGCGAGAAACAGTTCAAGGTAAACTGGTGTTCTGCGGCGAATAAAGTGGACAAGGAGACTGTACAAAATCTTATGGCAGGTGTTAAACGAAAGACCCGGCAATTCTTATTCGGTAAAATGGAAGCTTAGCTGAATATTTCTCCTGTATTTTGTATTAACTGAACTTGAAAAAGAAAATGAATTTGACTTTTTAATAAAAACTTTGATCGACACATTACTGTTTGACCAAATTTTTATCGGAACACCCTTTAATTGGTTGCTTAGCTTCCGGTTGATCGAATTCGCATTGCCTTTTTGTTTAACTTGTGTCTTAAGATACTGTGTAGCAATTTCGTCCATTTCGTTCGACATAGAACGCCAGTTTGTCTCAAACTGCTTCTCGCTTTCCCAATAGTTTTTGGGTCTTTTTCAGGTTACGCTTAAAAAGGTTTATCGATTTGGCGGAACTAGAAGAGTTCTGGAGGGCGCCACCTGCACATTGTTTACGGCATACAGCATGATAGCAGGATGCCAAATTCGACCAAACTAGCTTCGCAGAAATGTGTTGCTTCAGGACAGTCTTCGTTTTTTTCAGGAACTCGTTCACGTAAATTTCTTGGTTGATGGCCCCGGTTACCGCTGTTCAAGTCGAAGGCACAGATAACCTGCTCCAATTGTGATATTTCTTAGCGAATTTCTGCAGTCTCATATCCTTGTAAATTTCTGGCTCCTTTCCCATTCCAGATACCCTACAAAACTACTGTTCAGAAAGCTGTTTGAGGTACGTCTTGGCGAAGGTTTCGTCATACCTTTCCACGCAATCGAACTTCGTCAGCATCGTTCTGTACAGCTTCCAGAATCCTTTTTTTAAACCGCCTTGTTTTGTTTATCGATTTGGAGTCATTCCGTTCTTATGAGTCGACAGTCCAACTAGATGCATGGACTTCCAGCTTGTTTGTGAAATCTCGGATGGAGGGATTGAAGTTTTGCTTGAAACCGCTGGTTACCACGTTTGTCGTCGCTGCGAATTCCGATTTTTGAGTTCCTCCGAAGAAGGCTTCTTAAGTGTTGTGATGTGATGTGATAAGAAGTCCTTATTGCAAGATCAAACTATACATACCCGTTAACCTCACTATTCCGTTGTATGAAGGGCCAAAAACGGAGGTGTGGCCCCGTAAGCAGAAGCACTTATACGAAACCCACGGAAAGGATAGAGAATCTCCTTCCAACGAAACGCTCTTATTACAGGACATGTACAGTAAGCAATACATATTAGGATTTCCGGCTGGTGGTTTGATAAAAAGAGGATTAGCAAACTCACTGTAGACTGTCTGAAGATATGTAGACATTCGCTGATCTGGATCTGACGATTTTCATCAAGGAAGGCATAATTGTCATCCACGACATGGGTCAGATAACGACGAATCCCTGATCTAGCCTACACTTCGTCTGGGACCCTGTACTCCTCCTTACCCTTTGTTATTGACCAAGGCTTCTTGAGTGTCGACAAACGTTCCCCGTATACTTTAAATACGCTGGTGACAGTTGATTTGTCCACATTTAGCATACTGGTAAGGGTATGTGTGTTTGAGTAGTTCGGTTTTTTGCGATGCGCGAGCTAAATTTTGATGCGTTGTCTTGCTTACTTGGACGCCATTTTGATAACTGAAGATTGAATGTCAAAATCAAAACAGAGGCATCATTCTGCACGCACGATTAAGAAAAATACTTCAAGTTACGATGGAACAAATTTTGGCCATCCTTATTTGTTCTACTATTCAACTTGTTTCAAAATAATTGTTCATATTTTTTGACTAAGGTTTGCTCGCGGCAAAATCTGGACAGATTAAATTTGGAGTAAAACAAATTTGCTGTTAAAATTTGTATCCACATTAATCCGGACACCTTCAAATCATTGCAACTTTTGAAATATTGCACGTAGGAATGGAATATTTCACTGTGGTATAGCTGAGAGTCTATGATGAAAAATACTATGATTGATGTTTACAATTCATGTTTAGTATTCAAGATGGCGACGAAAGAAAAACAAGTGCGCGAGCGAATTTTGTACGGGCGTACGGCAAATCCTGACTCGTCAATACGGGACCTTGCAAAAACATTGGATTTGCCAAAATCCACTGTTCACGATGTGCTCAAATCATTTTCGAAACGTTTGACGGTGGAGAGGAAACCGAGAAGTGACAAAAACTTTGGACGCGCTGAAAGGTGAAAAGGATCAAATCTCTCCATTCGAACGGTGACTCGAAAAATAGGGATGTCGCCTGGTTTTGTCCAAAAATCAAAACAACGTTTGGGACTTAGTCGTATAAAGTAAAAACAGTTCCAAATCGCAACGACAAACAGAACTTGGCAGCATAATCACGGGCTCGACGTTTGTACTGCGAATATTTGACGAAGTTTTCATGCATTGTTATGGACGATGAAACTTATGTCCTGGAGGATTTCAAGCAGCTTCGAGGGCTGGCTTTTTATTCTGCCATGCCCAGAAATGCTACAGCTGAGCATTTCAGAACGAAGAAGGCATCTAAATTTCCCAAAAAATACAAGGAGATCTACCGAAAGAGTGTCTGCAGAAGCGATTGCTACCCTTCATCAAAAGTCACAAAGAAAAACCATTGTTCTGGCCCGATTTGGCATCATGCCACTATGTTAAAACTGTGATGGAGTGGTACCAAGCAAATCAAGTGAACATTGTACCAAAAACCTCAAACCCGCCAAATTGCCCAGAGCTACGACCAATCGAGAGATATTGGGCTCTGATGAAGCGGAAGCTTTCTGGAAAGAAGCAAGGAATCAAAGACATCAAACACTTCCAGCAAATTTGGACAAGGATGGCTTCTACGATTTCTGAAGAGTCTGTACAAACTCTAATGTGCGGAGTTAAGCGCAAAGTTCGAAAATTTTATGCAAATACCGAAGAACTATATTTTGTATTCACGAATTGTTAAAACACATCCCATGAATCTGAAATAAACATCTACGACGGGAATATAATGCGAAATTTATGTTTTATCCATGTTTTGAGGTGTCCGGATTATTGCGGATACAGACCTAATAGTTGACATTTGAAAACAGTTTCAGTGCACCCAAATACCTTTATTTGAAATTTTAAAAATATTTCAAATGTCTGTAAAAGTTAGCAACATAAATGAAATGTCTGCTAAATGTCTGCATCGTTAAAAAAGTCTGCACCAAAATGAAAAGTCTGCAAATTTAGAGACATGTCTGTAAATATGGCATCCCAGCAACGCTGTCAATTTTTTCTGCTCATAACAGGGAAACTATAATTGCTGATACATAGATGGATTCATCACCAGATGGCAGGGTAATCACACGAAAAATCGCTAAAATCTGTCTATATTTGATAACATACTTCAGTGTTTGAATTGCACATCCACAGCATATATATTGAGAGAGTTCTCTCTTCACGATTGCCCAATACCGCTCGATAGATCGCAACTCCGGGCAGTTAGGTGGATTCGCCTCTTTCAGTACAACATGGACTCCATTCCAAAACATCTTTGGCGTAGTGATAAGATGCCAAATCAGGCCAGAATAGCGAGGGTATATATCCTTGTTCACCGTTCCGGTAGTGATAAATCTGTGGCATGTTCGACCACAGCTACATATTGCCTGCCAAACCAAATATTTTTTGGAAAACTTGGCCTTTTTCTTCGTCCAGAAATCCTCCTCTACGCTGTTCCGTTGTATGGCAGCATGATCAGACATTCCGGGAAGCTGCTTAAAGTCTTCCAACACATAAGTTTCATCGTCCATTAACAGGCAGGCAAACTTCGTCTAATATTCGCGATACAACTTGCGAGCCCGGATTTTAGTTTTAGTCACATTCTGTTTATCATTACGGTTCGGTACAGTTTTCACCTTGAACGATGTCATACCTTGCCGGTGTTTGGAAGTATTCACGAAAGTTGGGGACATTTTTATTTTGCTAGCCACAGTACGTACCGAAAGATCTGGTCTCTTCTGCAATATTTGCATCACCTTCGCGTCCTTCTGGTGGTTCCTGAGATCCGTTGTTGTTGTTGTTGTTGTTGTTCTCCCAGCCTTCCTGACGGTTGTCAAGCATGTATCGAAAGATTTATGAACGTTGACAGTTGTTGACGGAAAACCAAGCGTTTTTGCAAGTTTTCTTACTGACATCCAAATTTTCATTGCGGCCGCACACAATTGCTTTCGCGCTTGCTCTTCTTTCGACGCCATCTTCGATCTAAAAGCTTGTAGTATCACCTGAAATTGATTTTACACAGTGAACAGACGTACGTTCATCAGTATGCGAAATATTTCACGCGTTGATGAAGTATTTCCAGAGATATTGTCGCGAACAAGCCTTATGTATATTTGTCTAAGTAGAATTTCTATTGCGGTGCACTAACTGAGAATGAAAATCAGTTGTCTAAATTCCGTTCGTGTAACACCGGCATTCACGAGTGCGCCTATCCACCTTCGTCTACATAAATGTACCCGTGCATGTGGTTGCATTCGTCAGAGCTAGTGTCAGCCCATGGCCAAGCTTTATTGGCCGGATGTTGTCGCAGCCGGTGCTGCGCTCGCTCGTTCGTCCGGTCGGAGGAAGGGACATTGGGGCCAACATGAGTCGAACTGAGAGCTGCTAGACCGCGCGCGCGTTAGCTAGCACAGTTATCAACTACCGCAGTGAGTCGCCTATGTACGGCAGTCGAGCTACATCCACTTATGAGGTTAAATGTATGATATATGTAATGGACTTTCGAGTAAACAACATGGTCAGCCGTTGTGCCCATAGATTGCGACATGCCACTTTTTAGAAGCTCTCGCCGACGATGCTTGGGTAGGGAAGTCGTTTTCCACCTTGGTTGGAACGTGACGATTCGATGAATAAGATGGGGGAGAAAAGTGTGGAGACTGACAAGTTGAAGATCATCGCGCATGCGTGTTGAACAGTTGCAGTCTATGTTGTGATACCTGTTTCTGTACGTGAAGCATATATTCAAAGGGGGATCGGAAGCTTTTTCCTGGACGATGATGTAGCTGGATGGGGAGGGATGGTGTGCTGGCTGGGAAAACAGTTGTTACGGCATTTGTCGGCCGGAGCTTTTCACTTTCGATTCGTTGAATTGAACGATGTAAATATAGCTACCAGTCGTGAGTCGCGTTTATCAGAGGTGTGTCCGGGCTTAAACGTTTGCTGTAATGCAATCGCTGCTGACATGGTGTTTTGAATAGATTATTGTGCAATTAGTCGGCAATGAAGTTGCTCGTTTGGTTTTCAAATAAACTGAATGGGTCGTTTTGTAATGATCTGTCAATGTTCTAGATAATCCGACCAATGAAGGTTAATTCCCTCTTTCGAAATCGCCGAATACACTATATAGCACGCTTCCTTTTTCTCACATCGTCTCGCTGTCGTCGTTTGAGCTAAACCGCTTTGCTGTAAGTCATTTACATGTAGGCAAAATCCCGCAAGGTAAACACACCAATCAACGGAACGGCGTACGATTTCAATGACTCGTCGTAAACAGCAGCAGAGGGCAGGAAGGTGAAACGGCGCCACCACCTGAGCTCACTTAAATCCATTAACGTCGGTAATCTTGCCGAATGCCGCCGTCGCCGCCGCCGCAACGGCTCACACACAATAAGATGACTGGTAATGGGATAAACCTCAACCTAATTTCCATATTTGCTTGTCGCTGGATGATTGTGCCACGACGTACGTACTCATCAGCATTTCCGGGGATGTCCCGTCGCCAGCGCCCAGACTGCGCTGCAATTCGTGGGAAAGTCATCTTCGCATGACCAGTCGGGTCTATGACCTTTAGAATTAGCACCTGTTATAGCACAGCAATATGTATTGATTAGATAGGCCAATTCAAGGTTGACAACAACTGACGTCAAGCGAGATTTTCACACACAATGTTGATCGCCTTATGCGGTTGTCGTAGGCTCTCAACTTTTGTGTCAGTATTATTGCGAGGTTAAAAGAATCCTTAGATCGTATCGTTGCGACTTTGTCGGATTATGTAAGGGAGGCCTCACCGTTTCTTTGTGTAGATGTCTCATTAAACAATCTATTGACAACGTCGATCTAATGAAGCTAAATGTATCTGCGAATTATAGAGCTCTAAATATAAATGTACACAACTTTTTGGTAGGATTTTAATTTGAAGGGGAGTTGATTGTTTCAATTAACTTAAGGGAACCTTACTTAAAAGCATGACCGGTAAATTCAGTTTACGGTAGCCTAGATTTGATTTGCTTGCATTGGAGAGCTATTGATGGAATACTAATTCAAACCCGAAAATATTTTTGAATGAGTTTAAAACCTCATACTCGATGATAAGTTTACTCCCGGACTAATTTTACGTACAAATCAGCGTCATACAGTTCTACTGATAGCGTTATTTGCGTCATGCGTAGTTCGTGTTTCGCATTTTAGGGCTAATCGAAATGTTTAATATGATTTTTTTCCTATCTAATAAAGCATAGTGACGATTCAGGCCAATGTTATAAACAAGTACCGAAAAAATACGTCAATTCATAAGCGATATCACTCATCGTATATTTTGATATAAAGGGTGTATGGAATCAAATTGCGACACACTCAAATATTCGGCAAAATTCGCCCGTTCAACCAATCATCTTCGTACTTTGAGGAAGTAAAATAAAAACATGTTATGAATATTTTCCCTCGTTTGTTTTATTCAATTTAAATTCCATATCCAAATGCACGAACCTTCTTCTTTACACTACTCATAAGGTCCTGTACAATATTTTGACGAACTTATTTTTGCGTGGCAATCCATTTTTTCTTCATATCTTCCTCCGATTTCACTTCCTTAGGATGCTTCCGAAGTGCCTGCTTCATGATGGCCCAGTACTTTTCAATTGGCCGCAGTTCCGGTGCTTTCGGGGGTTGAGATGCTTCGGCACGAAATTGACCTCCTTCGCCTTGTACAACTCCAAAACCTCTTTCGAGTAATGGCACGAGGCTAAATTCGGCCAGGAAATCGTAGGACCATCGTGTGACCTCAGAAGAAGAAGTAGATTGACTGCCAATTGACCGTTCCAGTTGTCACGAATGGGATACTCCGAATTCCACACGAGCAAATTGCTTGCCAAATCATATGTTTGTTGGCAAACTTTGACATCTTGTGCTTTCTTACGTCCTCATGGACATCGAATTTATGATTAGCAGTGAAAAACTGGATCCCCGGAAGCTGCCGGAAGTCTGCTTTTACATACGTCTCATCATCCATAACGAGGCAATGTGGTTTCGACAACAGCTGGGTGTAGAGCTTCCGTGCACGTGTTTTACCTACTGCTAATTCTGGTAACTGGTCATGCTAATGGTGTCATTTTCTGTACAAATTAGCGACGATGATCGTGGCTGGCTGATACCGTTCATGCCACTCACCTTACCTTACCTTACCTTGATGGATGCCAACTAGACCAAACGCAAGCACCTCCTGGTTGCGCCAACCGGCTGGCTAAATTTTACCACTGGTTTGGTAAATCGAATGCCCCTCACACTACTGTAAAACCAATAGCTGCGTATCAACGGTTGCCTAGTAAAATGCGATAGAGGCATCTGCTACCTGACGAATGGTTGCTCGCCAGGCACCCTCCAAGGTACTTGTCACCGCCAGCTGAAAAATCAATATTGGCAGCAGCTCCGCTCAGCTTCGTTACTGCTGAACGAATGAAGCAGTTCGTTGTTGTTGTTGTTGTTGTGTTGTTTTGGGAACCAATTGGTCATTCGCCCCTTAATGAAGCAGTTCGTTAAGGTATACCGCATAAATATCGTCCATTTCTGCACATGAGACCTCCCTTACTTACATTTGAAGTCTGTGATAGGAAAAATACTGCGCATATAATAAATTTACTCTGCAAAACGTTATTATAAGATATCACCTTCTATTTGCGTTATTTTCAATAGTTTAAGGTTAATAATAAATAGTTTGCAAAATTGGAATCATAGCTAAGAAATATGTTCCATCGATTGGTGGAAATTTTTCGAATATTTTTTAAGAAACGTCTAGATATTAACGCTTAAAATCTGACCACAGATCGTGACGGTCGCAATTCGATTTTTTTTTAAATTTGTACCCCAGTATACGAAGCAAAGATGTAGTCCTACGTCAAAAACGAAACAAATTATTCGTCGCGGTTTCGAAGGAATTCTCGAACTTTTCCCTTAATACGGCGTACAACGAACTTTTCTGGTCCGTCAAGCGGCGTACAACGGGCCCGCCCACTGTTTTATCGATTTTATCCCACCAATTTTTCATCTGAGGTGCCGTTGCACCTTTCACAATCAGTTGTCTCTCTGCTTCTTCTTCTTTCTTAGCGTTTCAAGCTTATTGATTTCGCAGCTAGCTTATTGCTTGCTCTCAACTTAGTGTTCTAAATGCACTTTCACAGTTATTAATAAGGAGCTTTCGAAGCCAGGTACCATTTTTGCATTAGTATGATTGTGTGGCAAGCACAAGTCATATCCTACGCCCAGGGAGTCGAGAAATTTTACGTAACGAAAACTTCCTAGACCAGACCGGGAATCGAATCCAGCCACCTCCGGTATGGTGTTGCTTTGTACCCGCGTTTTTACCGACTGAGCTAAGGGAGGACCCGAGTTGTCACTCAGTAGTTTTCAATAGCCCAAGTAGCACCCTACGGTCATAATTAGTTGTAGTAACTTGATTACAACTTAGCAAGTCATATTTATGTTATCTCAACCAAATGGCAACAAGTGTGCTACTAGAGAGGCCTGAACTAGGGTCAGTTGGGCGGATTGATGGTTTTCGGAACAAATTGGACTCCGTTGTCATTGTACGATTGCTGTACTTTCCGGCTGACCACTCGCAAGATCCGTTCAAGATGTCGCCGGACCATCGGGTGACCGAGTGAAGAGGAGAATACGCTTCTGGAGACATTCCGTGTTTATCGATTTCTTAGTGACGAAATCCTTCGTCTTCTGGCCGCAGTTGCAAATTCCCTGCCAGATCCTGTATTTGCGTGTGAATTTGACCACTAAAACAAATTTTAACCTGACAGGGACACCTCCTCGAGCCTGCGCCTTGTAAAATTCCGGTTCTGGGAGTTGTTCGTAGCCGGCCTTCACATAGGTTTATCATCCATCATCAGTACGTAAGCATCTACAGAACTTGGTTAGCAGGTTGTCATACAAATTCAGAGTACGGGTTCTTGCTACGGTATTCTTGAGTGATCGATTGGGTTACGCGGTATGCCTGTAAGACTTCGCGAATGCAAATTCGCTGCATTGTATTACGGGGGGCATGCAACTATTTACTCAAATCGCGATCGCACATACCTGTGTTGCTTCTGAAGGACCTCATGACCTTTCCATGGAGCTGACGGTGGGCAGTTCCATTTCGGCGTTTACTTTGAGGCTTTCTAGTCGTGCACACACCATACGGTATTTCTAGGAAAATTCAACACTTAAGCCAGCTTGGACGTGGACCACGATGGATTTTCCAGTGTGACTGTTGACGATTTTTTACGGTCCTTTTGCATCGTGACTGTCTCCAATCTAAGAGCGATTTATGAACCGAAAAAATACACAGTTATTGTCAACCAATAAAAGACAAAAGCTCCCGAAATAGTTTGTTCCATTACAAAGTGGGCCATGCTCTACAGGGTCCGGCAATTGAACTGCATAACATTACTTCAACAGTCATTATTACGACGCACACGAAACTGTATTGGACGACCTTTTGTCGTTTTGTTTACATTGTGGCTTGACCGTCAGTTGAAGTATGTGTTACTTTTGTAATCATGTGTTATTCGGAAAAATAGATCTCGGACTGAAACGACTTGCTGTGGATGCCTTGTGCCGAGCTGGAAAACGGCAGAAGGACATAGTTCGTGAGCTGCCCGATATACAGAAGTTTTGAACACCGTACAGTCAAAAGATACCAGAAGACCGGAAGCATCAAAAACCGGTATGTTGGGAGACGTAGAGCTACTGTGGTGACACCTGTTATGGTAAAGATCGTCAAGAGGCACCTTAAGAGCAATTCTCGACACAGTGCAACTAAATTGGGGGAGGATCTCAACGTATCGAATCAAAGTCTGCGTCGGATCCTGAAGGATTAACTTCAGACCTTTCGGTGAGGCAGAAACAAGAACGGGCAAAAAGAGCGAACGCGCAGCTGAAGAGGGCCACGGAAGAAAGGTTGAAGAGTATCGTGTTTACCGACGAGAAACTCTCTACCGTACAGCAGTTCGTGAATAAGCAGAACGACAGGGTTTGGTTGCCCGAATGATCACGAACTCCCCGTGCTGACGGCCATCAGGCCATGGAAACCAGCATCAGTGATGGTTTGGACCGAAATCACCCGTGATGGTCGAAATTCGCTGGTTTTTGTCCCTGGAGGAGTGAAGATCAACCAAAATTGGCACGTCGTCATTTTGGTTCCAGGGATTAGGGTAGGACTCGGCGCCGGTGTGGAATGTGTTGAAGTCCTGAAGCGACATCTGGCGGTAGACTGGGATAAAATACCACAAGAGCACCGAAGGGCCTCATCAATTGCCGCTTCCATCACTGGTCCTGTTTCCTGCCGTCGCAGTCGTCTCGGCCCTGTTTACGAAGGTTTGGAAGGGGCTTCGATCTTTTCCTGATGCGCCTCCAAATTATATTAGCACCCCCGACATTTGTCATGATGATCAACAAACGTCATCGTCAAGCCAACTGGGACCTGTCCTTGAAGACTATAATATTTTCAGTCCTGCTGGTGGCTCCTGTCATTATGTTGATCGAGTATTATCCGCTAGTCACTATATTGATTATCTTGTCGTCAATAATCTTAGCATTTGAGTTTTGAAGGCCCCTTCCGCTTCGATATCAGTCGAATATCAGCTTGCTTTAGTCTACCAGCAAATGACTTGTCCTTCGTCGTGCTCCAGCCACCCCATTCGCTCTGGACCTGAATTCGGGGATTTGGAAGTGGGCTTTCAGCCTGCAACCTCAGATCTTCAGGAGATCTACTACCAGAATTCTTGCGGAATGAACACCTGTATTGACGAATACCTACTCGCCTGCTCAGATGAATGCTATGATGTGATCATGTTCTCCGAGACTTGCCTCGACGAACGGACCCTATTGAGCCTAATTTTTGGTACCAATTATGACGTTTTCCGAACCGACCGTAACCCTAGCAACAGTTCCCAGTTATCTGGAGGAGGAGTTCTCATTGCTGTTCATCGGCGTTTTAAGGCACAGCTAATTGAGGATACATCCTGGGCCAGTCTGGGAGCAAATCAAGCAAGTTTATTGTGATAGGCGATCCTAATTTCCCAGACCGCATCTCGATTCCACGCAGGAAATCTCAGATTGCTCGATAGCTATGATTCAAATCTATTGCGGCAAATCCATCACGTCACCATCGAAAATGGCAAGCTTCTCGATCTATGTTTTGTCAGCAACTTTGAACAGGCAACAACGATATCCGATGCTTCTTCCGTTTAAGTTAAAACGGTTCCTCTGCATCCTGCTTTGCATCTCTCGCTCGAGGTTGAGCATCCGACGAATGCTTCCAATGTTGCGGATCCCATCAGCTACGACTTCAAGAGAGCTGATTGTGACAGCATTGTCGGCATTTTGTTGAGCATCGACTGGAATGTTACTCTTAGTCTTGATACCTACGATATCAAGGTTGCAGTTCAGACCTTCTCCAATATCGTGAGCCATGTTCCGAAGAGGGTTCCTCCAAAGACCAGAAATCCACCGTGGCAGTTTGCTGCACTACGAGAGCTCGAATCTTCAAAAAGAGCAGCATTCAGACATTATTCTAAGCATGGGGGAGTTTCGCTGCGATTCCGATACCTGCGAATGAACAGCGAATACAAATGGATGTCTCCCCACAGTCGTGTCAATTGTTTCAGAAATGTGCAGGATAGGCTGAAATTAGCTCCTAAGTCTTTCTGGAAACATGTCATCGATCAAAGGAAAAAATCTCGACTACCGTCAACGTTAACATACGGAGAACGCACAGCATCGAATTCCGAGGACTTTTGTAAAGTCGAGGGCGGGTTCTGCTCCGAGATATTGACACAGGGTCAAATTTCGCTAGCAGCGAGTAATGTGCCGCTATCTCGTGATCTGTGAAACACCATCAATATTGATGATTCAATGATCTGTTCAGCTATTTCTAAAATGAAATCATCAACATCGGTTGGTCCGGATGGTATCCCTGCAATTATTTTCAAAAAGTACTGTGCTGGCATACTAGCACCTGTGCGTCACTTGTTCTAACTCTCTAGCAACTGGAACATTTCGCTCGCTCTGGAAATCGGCCTACATGTTTCCCGTTTTCAAAAAAGGGTACAAGCACAACGCCGACAACTACAGAGGAATATCTGCATTTTATGCTGTAGCGAAGCTGTTTGAGTTGGTAGTTCTAGACCTAGTCTTCAACCATTGCAAGCAATATATAGCCGATACACAGCACGGGTTCATGCCTAAGCGCTCTACGGCAACAAACCTTTTTACGTTCACAACATATGCAGCAGATGTTATGTGTAAGGGCTTCCAAACGGATACAATTTATACTGACTTATCTTCAGCTTTCGATAAGATCAACCATCGCATTGCATTAGCGAAACTTGAGCGACTGAGCTTTGGAGGCAGCGTTTTACGTTGGTTCCATTTGTACCTAACAGAACGACATCTAAGCGTTAGGATTGATAACTGCACATCTGGTGAATTCCTTGTCACATCCGGTATTCCCCTCGGAAGTCATCTTGAGCCCCTTGTCTTCTTGTTATACTTCAACGACGAGAATCTTTGTATGGAAGGCCCTAGGTTATCTTTTGCTGATGACCTGCCTCACCATAGAATTAGAACTAAGTTTTTGAATATTCTTAGGAACTATCATTAGGACCACATTGTGTCTGTTGATAATAACAAATACAGAATCCAAAGGGCGAAAACGTTGAACATGACCAGTGAATTTTCAAAAAGTGTTATCAGGTTAAGTTGAATGAATTTGAATATCATCATATTTTCTGTTTGATTCAATGCAGCACAATTGTCGGACCCTGTATGTACATGTTGTAAGTACTTCCCAACCTTATCAGAACATTCGGAATAGAACTCAAGATCACAGGCAGATTTCCAAGATCTGAAGTTCAGAATTCTTTGGAGAAAATATCTTATTGACATAATTTCTAGACAAAATAGTCAAAAGATCGAAAGTAACATTTGTTAACAATGTCGTCTAGTGTATTTTTCTGGGATCTGCTTGTTCCCACAAACAAAATAGCACCAGACACAGATATAAATATAGATGTAAGCAACCTGGCATTTCCAGGAAATTTACGTTTTAAGTAATTGTTTAGAATAATTATTTCCGACCTTTTGACGATTTTGTCTAGATTTGATGATATGTATGCTGTAAAAAGGCTATCTTGACAACATACAGACCTACAGAACATTGTTGACGATTTATCGAGGGTTTAGAATTCCAATGTCTTCCCTGGGCACTGTCAAAACCGTGACGTAGTTTAACTTCAACTACCAGGGCCCAGGGCTGGTCTGGTTCTTTACCATTTTGGGCACAAGTATTGCCAGATCATTGTAAATGCAGTCTTAAAATCTTCTAATACTTCTTATCAATGGACATTATAGTTTGACAAACACAAGATGAAGAAATTCACAAACTTCAAAAGACTGCAGAAATCATGAAGAAATAACGAAGATAAGTAAAACCCCTTATTATAAACGTGACATTGACGAAATAAATAACAAACAGACAAAAAGAGGAAACAACACCATACAAAACAGTTGACATGAACATGACTGAGAGAAAGCAGGGAACTTGAAAATGTAACACCTTTTCAAGAAGTGTCAACAGCGTCTCTATGTACGACATGATCCTTGCACGGCTAGTGAAATGCTGCAAAAGGAGTTAAATTACATCATTCTAACGCAAAAGAAACAATACAATAACTTTTTATTTTTGATTCGAAAAAAACTGCTCCAGAAAACTCTCAGAGCATTTTAAGTCATCACACAAACGGACAAAACTACAAAAGAATAAAGAAATTACGAAACGCCGTAATGAATATATAAACGTAACACTGAGTAACAGAATAACAAACAGATAATAGAAGAAACAGACGAAAGGACTCAAAAACACAAACGTGGCTCCTTCCGAATAATTTGTAACAGCGTCTTCTTGGACGACATGTTCCGAAATGATTCGAGAGGATTTACGCATCGATATGATCAAAGGCCTGCCGTAGAGGTGTCTACTCTATTTGGAGTGCCGACAGCAAACCTTTATAAAATAAAAAGATTTATTGAGCGTTCAGAAATCCAATTTCTTAGCTCCAAAACAGTTTGAAGAGCATTGAATATCTTATTGCATCCTATCTATGACTTGTGGTATCATAGAGCTATTCAGATCTATAGTTGTTCGCTCTTCGGCAAAGTTGTTAGGCGTTAGGAAGTTTTATGTGAATATAGGACTTGACGGTACTTGGAATACTAAAACGCCACCTAGTGTTGAAAACTGAAACCATGGATTTTCTCCATACATTTTAATGATTTTTTCCGAAGTGGATGAATATTGACCGATTTGGCTCAAATTCGAACCTAACTCTCAGGGTGGTAATAAGAGGCTCCGAAGGGACATTGATTCTTTGTTACCCTATTACATTATTTCACAATCACGTGAATGGTTAGTTGCTGGCCAAATTCTCAATGGAATGACTGTTGCTTGATAGGTGTTTGAAATCTCCACATTTTCACTACGCGGCATATTACAAAATGCTCATTCTACCTCTATTTCCTCGTGTGTCAACGTTCGGTGAATCGACTCTTTTCCACCATTACCTTCAGAATCAGTCGCTCCACTTTCCTAACAGTATTCAAAATCTGACGAACAAAGCCCGATTAAGCAGTACGACCGGAGTTTCTCGAAAGAGCCTTCGCATTTTTCAAGCCTCGTCGCGTAAATGCATTGAGCTGAATGCAACAGCACGAAACCGACCCTGCAATTACCCAGGCTTCAGAAAGTCACTTCCAAACAACAACAACGGCAAAAATACCCACACCGCTTCGTTGGACGTCGGCTGCTGGCTGGAACTAGCTCTGGACTGCAAACGGAACAGACCAAAAACAGACCTTGTGCTCGAAGAGGCCAAAAAATAAATCAAGTTTATCGGATTGCATTTTTGTCTGCATGAGGTTTTTTTTCCTCATATTCTCTGTCTGATAGTTGTCGGCCAATCCGCTCCTCGCATGTTGTCCAGCCTGGATTGCGCGAGTCCTCGACCTCCGGCAACCTACGACTACATTCACAAATATGTGCATCGTGTCGTTAAACGCGGAAAAGTCGGAACAAGTCAGAATCGCAACAAACAACAAAAAAAAGAGTTCCTCCGGTCATATGATTTTTCGAGAGGTTGAAAAGTGAATAGAAAAGTGCCTTTGTGTTGGTGATCGGTGATGGGCGGGTGTGGAGATGCGGGCGGCCAGACGGCCTGGGGGTATGAATATAAATTCAATCACAGCTCCAGCTTCGACTCGATGCGGGTTCGATGGAAGAACGCCCGGCGATGTGCAGCAATGTGTCATTATTGTACTTTTTTTTTATCTTCATTCTATTTGGCTGGTTCGTCGGTATCTACATGTATTTATTGAATCGACGACGGCGATGACATGATCATGTATTCGGTCGGTACGGTAGTGATGCAATCCGGGCTTCGTGGCAATGGTGCATGGAACAAAGTACAATAACAATATGTTCCGCTCGTAGCTCCCAAAAAGGGGAGCAAGGACAAGGATGGCTCGGTGGAAGACTGGCTGACGGGTGCAGTTTGAATGGCAGCCGGTTCCGAGTTGGATTCGATTTTGTTTTGCGGTCAGGGTTGCGTGGTTGGCGTAGTTCGCTGTTGTTGGTATTGTTGAATTAATCTTATGCAATTCTAGATTATGATTGCGGGTTTTGGGCTAAATGGGAACCCAAGTAACAATTTTAGTTTTATTCCAGCCGTACAGCACTTCTCCCGGCTTTGTTGAAAAAACTATATTCAAAACTGTTTTGTCTAACAACACCTACTTTATGCATTTTCAAAGCCGAAATGTGTACAAAGTTTCACTCTACAGTGAAAACAAATTGATAAAACCTTTACAAGACCGTAGAGATTTTGAAAATTTCCTAGTGGAAGATGTTATGACCAATTGAGAACCTTCATAAAACCCTTTGGCTGCCATCAAAACCAACATAGGGCCAAATGGCCACAGAAGTCAAACTTCACGGTGATATCGTGGTTGGTTTTTGTTGTTCTGCATTGTTCGATTCTCTGGTCTTCCAATTAATTTAACAGTAAATATTATCTAAGAAAAAAGGTTCTAGCGTTGCAGCAAATTTGGTTTGATAGCAAAATATCCAAAACAAATTGAGTTTTTTTTATAGCGTATCATGCATTTAATATTATGGTGATTACTAGCTGAACCCTGTGCGAGATTTGTTACGCTTGCAACTGAAAATATAAAAGAACTGGCGCTCTTATGATTTTTTAGAAATGAGTTTGTTAAAATATTTTTGTTTGCTAATATGAGTAATTTCTGCCGAATTAAACGTAGGTGTGTACTTTTAATTATACCCTCAGATCTTTAGTGTCTACCGTGGTTTTGCTTTCTGTTTAGAAGCATTTCATTGACAAAACATTTATCTTCAAACTACGCCGTATCCTGTCAGTTTGAACGTCATTTTCTCTTGCATAACCTTAGATTAACTTCTTGTGCAAAATGTAGCACTCAGAGTAACTCAAGTATCCCCCATTCTTGACTAAGAAGGGGTTCGAACTTCTGTCAGAACATGCTGCCTACCCGAGAAATATATTTTGTGTTTTAGCTGCATCGATTATTCTCATGTTTGGTTCAAATTGCTGTTTCGATAGTTTGAGTGGCCTTAAAACACCCACCCCCCCCCCCCTCCCCAGAGTAGTGGGGTCTTGATACACCTAAGAAAAAAATTCTGCCTAGAAAAATCTCCACATGCCATTTTCTTGATTAGTTCTCAAAATATGCCCTCCCCCCCTTCAGATGGGGGAGGAGTGTCGATCCATCATGTCAGTCGCCAAAAATCCCTGCATACACATTTTTACAACATGAGGGATACTTTTCATGTTTGGTTTAAATTTGTGTTTCATTTGTATGAGACCCCCTCCCCCCCTTTCAAAGAAGAGAAGGGTTTCAAACCACCTTAGCAACATTTCTTGCCTTCTAAAACCTTCACATGCCAAATTTGGTTCCATTTGCTTGATTAGTTCTCCAGTTATGCAAAAAAAATCTGTTTAATTTGTATGAGAGCCATCCCTTTCTGATAGGGGAGGGGTATCAAATCACCATAGAAACATTTCTTACCTCCAAAAACCACCACAGCCAAATTTCATTGGATGGAGTAATTCTCGAACTATGCTGAAATTTGTGTTTCATTTGTATGCGAGCCCCCCCTTCCGCATTTCTTGCTTTCATTTGCTGGTTTCATTTGCTTGATTAGCTCTGAAGTTATGCCGAAATTTGTGTTTCATTCGTATGGGAGTCCCCCCTCCCCACCTTGCAGAAAGGAGAGGGGTCTCGAGTCACCTAAAAAACTTTTCTCACCTTCAAAAACCCCCAACTGCCACATTTGTTTCCATTCGCTAAATTACTGATCGAGTTATGCAGAAACTACTGTTTTATTTGTATGAGAGCCCCCTTCCCCTTTCTGAATCGGGAGGGGTCTTAAACTACCATTGAAACATTTCTTGCTTTCAAAAACTTCCACATGCCAAATTTGGTTTCATTTGCTTGATTGGTTCTCGAGTTATGCAGAAATTTGTGTTTCATTGATATGAGAGCCCCCCTTCACAGAGATGGGAGGGGTCTCTTACTATCATAAAAACTTTCTCCGTGTCGAAAAACCTCTGTATGCTAATTTTCACGCCGATCGGTTCCGTCTCCGAGTCTATAAGGTTCATACAAACAGAAATTATTTTTTATATATAATTCAATATAGCGATTGGAAGAAATCACTGTTTTGCCAAAAAGCCAATTTATCATCGCAAAGGCTACTATAAAACTTGATGACTCTCTTTGACATTTGGTGACTTTCTTCAATTCCAATTTGCCGTTTAATGCATTTACTGGAGGCAAAATGGTTTTTATATGCTTTTCCAATTTATCATAATAAGATTATTTGAATGAGTCCTAAAACGGCATTTCAAAACGGACTTTTACGAGTTAATAAAGTTGAAATAAAAACTTTAATAGCGGGAAAAGGAATTTGAGAAGACAAGGTTTTAAAATCGTTGTAAAGAAGCTGTGTAGGTTCTCATAAACCTGACTTAAATTTGAAACCTATTGGCACCTCTTACTGTTATAATAAAACCAAATTGATTTCTAGTGGCTTTTATAAAACTTTAATAAAACTTAATAGAGCTGGATGGTTTTGGCAATGTTACTTGGGAACTGCTTTCTTTTCTGCATCCGGGATTTCCTCAAAGATTTTCTGAATCGGAAGCGTGGTCCGCAATAAAAATCGCAAAAACGTTGAAAATCGCCAAGCTAAAGCTCATAAAGGCCCTGTGAAGTTTTGGCCGAGTTTCCAATACAGCCAGGAAGTCAACCAGTGGTACCGCGATAATAACGTAGATTTCATCGATAAAAACATAAATCCACCCAACTACACGCAGTTCCGGCCCATCGAGAGATTTTGGGCAATAGTTAAGTAAAGTAGAAAAACGGCTCGGGACGCGACTCAGATGACCAAAATGTGGAACAAATGTGCCAAGGAAGTTGACTCCGGAGGTGTGCAGCGTTTGATGGGAGAAGTAAAGAAGAAAGTGCGAATTTTCTTAAAGTACAGTAAATTACCTTTGTTTTGATGTATTAAACTTATTTGTACGTCAATCCGTTACCGAGATACAGATGATTTTATTGTTCCGGATTCTAAATGGACATAGGTTTGCTACCTCATGAAGTTTTTCATGGTTTTAAGAAACAACGAAGAATGGAGTCTGGGAAGGAATCCCTTAGAAAGGTTGAACACATTATCTTCTAACCAATAGACAGAAACAGTCGCATCTAGGTCACGTAACTGATTCCATCCGGTCAACATTGTTGCTGTTAAACTATAACCGATTGGTGGGAATGGTGTTGAATCTCAGATAAACGCGATGGCTTAAGCGCCACTCCTATTAAGGGAGACCATCGGTTGCGTCGAATTTGCCCGAGTAATTTTGAAACTGGCTTCTCAGAGGTACTTTAGGAAAACCCTACTTCAAACGCACATATGCTACCGAAACCGCAAATGAACACTTTTACCAATGAACTAAACGATAATTCCGCCAATCCCTTTAAGTCGTATAAATTCCGTAGTCCCTTTAGACTTTAAAGCCAAGACCAACAACGAACCTTTTTGTGTGCTTGATTTAAACAGACGAACGCAATATTTAAAATGACTAATGAGCCACATATATTTACGAACTTCACTCGTGTTGAAAAGAAACGAAGCAGTGATGGTGACGAAACGAAGCGCTGATAGTTTATAGCGATGGCGATGGTTCAGAAATGGCGACGCTTGATCCCACAAATGGCGTGCCGTGGTGTACCTAGACCCGTGCGGCTGGACGGAATGCTTCCGATTTGAAAGTTTTCGAAAGCGTCCGGAATTGACCATCTCCTTCTATATAGGACCTCTCTTTCCAAAGCGACCCGACTTCGCATGCATTTTCACTATGACCGAGCGGGATTAAGTAAGACTACTACATTTTGGGTAAGAGCCCGACTCTTGACAACGGATCACTGAAACCGTGCTTTCAATATCCGTTCCACGGGGGTTGTAACGTACAGTGGAATCACGACGGATTTTTGGCGACCGTAGGAATAACTTCGCTAGTTCTTCGGGCGAACTTCACTCTCCTCCGTTTAGCTACCTCAAATAGGCGGACCTCTGCAGGGCGCACGAGTCTGGCGTTCTTGCAGACCAAATCGCTCAAATCATCTTAGAAGAAATATTCTGCTAAGCTTCCTTTTTACCAAATGCGAATTTCCGGCTCTTTCGTTTAACACCTGCCATAAGATTTTGTACAGTCTCCTTGTCCACTTTATTGGCCACAGAACGCCAGTTTGCCTTGAACTGTTTCTCGCTCACAACAGCTTGTTGAGTCTTCTTAAGGTTCCGCTTGGCGATGGCCCAGTATTGTTCGATTGGGCGGAGCTCTGGCGTGTTGAGTGGGTTCTTGTCCTTGTTGGCAGCATACCATTCCAGATAAACGCACCGCGTTACAATACCAAGGGAAATATTCTCAGTCTGATACAACGGTCTCATTTATCTTAAATATATCTCAGTAGAATTTTCAATTTCTCCTGTTTCTAAATTAAAATAAAATACCACATTGCAATTTTACTAACTTTTTAAATGTAATCTGAGAGATTTTCTATTAATTTAGAAATTTCAACACATTTCAGGTCATTCATGACTTGCTCGGCAATGCGAATTGAACGTCAGGGATGTTCAGCATGAGCGGCATTTAGTGCCTGGCCCAACCGACAAACAGACGAACCGACAGTTGCGCGAGGACGACGGGGAAAAGTCAATGGAGCTCACAGGAGGGATACTCAGGGTACTTTCTTGCGAACTTCAGGTAAGTTCAAGGGAATCCTAGGGGAGGAAAATCTCCGGAGAAGGCCTGAAAAATGTTCATCGAACTACTGAACAAATCAACGAACAATTCAGCAGTCGATTAGGAATTCGTTGAGTTGGTTAGGAAATTGTAGAATTGAATCTAGAGATTGTTGTAGAGGTCTTCAAGAAGTTAGATTTCAGAGGCAAATCAAAGAATATGTAAGGCTGGAACTAATAACGTATATGCTGGTTAATTCTGGAAAGTTTATCAAACTGGACGATATCTCAGGAAACTTTCCAAAACTTCGAATAAATCAGTAACCGGAAAACACACGAACGAATTATGTCTTCAAAATTTCCACTGTAACATTTTTCCATCGTTGTGAGAAAAATCAGAAGTGGCAGGTCAGGTAACTTTGTAAGAAGTTTAGAAGATTTCCTTAAGTAGAAGAGAAAAGTTTTGAAGACCTTGTGAAAATACATTCTATGTCCAGAAAATTTAAGAAAGTTCCTCTCAGATCTTCAAAAGTCACAATAGCCTTATGTGACACAAAATACCTAGAAGAGTATATTCATATTCAATGTGAAATCAAAAAATAATTGGAAGCCACAGAAAAGTCCAGGAGCAACTCTAAGAACACTTTTAGAAACACCAGGAAACTCAGGAAGTCCTCAAAGAACTAAAAATTAACTTAATAGAAGTACTGTATCAAGGCTAGGACTCACTTGCGAGCAAGGCGTTAGGCCACTTCAGAGTACGCCAGAGAACATCAGTGAACTTCAGTCGGGAAACAATTGAACCTCAGGTAGGTACAGTTCGAATTTATGTTTACTCGTGCCAAATTTGTTGTTTTGAACTGTTATTTCAATTGGCCGGGGAATTCGGGTAAAGTACAGAATATACTTTTGTTTGAATCATTTAAGTTTTGCAAACAATTTATTTGATTTCGATGCTTTGGGGGTATTTGCTCGTAAGGTTAATGTACCAGTATGGCTGCCTTTTTTATGGTGTATTCCATGTGTAGCCCACCATATCCTTAGGCAATGACTGGGTCACATGTACGGGTAGATTATTGATTTTTGATATACTGTTCGCGATGTACAGGTTCAGTCAAAGCTGAAAATCAACTTGTCTTCTTTGTTATGGATTTGTTAGCATTTTACTAAAACCTGATTTGGTAAATATATGAGCACTATCAGTCATAGGTACGGACTGTCTCTATTGACGGAATAGTCGAAAAGGTATTGTTCCAACCCTCCAGTCAAGGCGTTCAACCTTCTCTCCTAGGCTGAATGCCCGCACCTTGGACTTAACGGTACCCGTCAAATTCTATGCACCACTCTCGTCATTTTTCTTACACACTTTCAACCACTCTTTATTCAAATCCTTGTCGTTTTTCGAGACCTTCTCTGTTTTCCGGAACTCGCCCTTCATAATCGCCCACAAAACAGAGTGTCACCTTCATGGGACGGGGGGAAGTCGCTTCTGGAGGTATTCCTCTTTATTTATTCGGCTGTTGATGGCGCCGGTTTTTATGCATGGCTTGCTGAATTTGCCACACCCACAGATCCCCTGTAACTCCAAGCACTTTTTGGCAAATTTATCGACCTTTTTCTTTCGGTATTTCTCCGGAACATCCCGGCAGGACTTTCCGACAAAAAACTCCAGGCCAGGAGACTGCCTGGCGTTCGCTTTAACGTACGTCTAGTCGTCCATTATGATGCATTTCGGCTGCACGAACCACTCGTGATACAGCTTCCTCTCGTGGGATTTGGCCACTGTATTCAGTTTATCGGTTTGGCAGACGAAATTTTGCACATGTAATCATTACACTCTTTTGCAATGCGGAATATCATCCTCTTTATGAACGAAATCAGCAAATACCAACAGTTATTTTGGCTTTGTAAATCGTGCTCTACTCTGGTGAGAGATATGCGTGTCCTCAGCTCAAGACGTCCCGCCTAAACCTCAAGTCGGATATCATGAATTTTTACTAATTTCGGAGCAACTGGCTCAACGCTGAGGTCTCCTCCCTTTCGGCAGACCGGAATCGACAAAGCCTCCGGAAGAGCCGATTCAGTATCTACACCACTCGGTCATTTGGCGAGCCGAATGTGTTGGCTGTACTTGTCACGCATTTCTTTCGACGTCACCGTCGAGCAGGTACCAGAGCATCGCCTTGGCACCGATGACGCGGAGGCTATAAGACTAGTAGCCAACTTCCATTGTCAGCGCCATGTCCTCCATCTCCTTCAAAATTGAACTGAATACAGATCTGAAGGAATAGCTCTCCCATCATCAACGTGGCCGAAAGCCGTCTATTTCCGAAAATTTAAGGATAGCGGATCAGTCGCAAATTCTCCAAACCCCGACTCTTACTCCGCCTGGAAACGGTACGTCCCGAAGTGTTCAGTTGGGGTCGAGAGATCTCGTAGATTGAGCCATGACATGTAGATAGTACCATGGAGACCTCTTCTCAGTTACACAGTCCCGCCTTTTGCTGTCATCGTTCGTCGTAGTCCTTACGGTCCTGCTGTCGCTTCTGACGAAGAGGTTCTCTAAGCTGCGAATTCAGGCAAGTCTCCGCCAATTTTTAGAGCGTACAAATGCGAAAATTTTCCGATTCTAGCCACACTTCAACTGGTCTGGGACGTACGTCACAAATCAGTATGGAAGCCCTGGACGACCCATCAGCTCAGCTGTGCTCACTGCCGGCTTCAGTGATGTTCTATTTGCTCGTTCCAACCCTCACAGGTCTTTCCAAGCTGCCATCCATGGCAAGTATCCTTCCGCTAATGACGTTGCTCAGCCTGCTGCTATCTCCACTTCCAGCTTCCTGCCGATTCCTCTGCCCTCTTTATCAAAAAACCTTTTGCTCTACAAGAACGTAGGTGGTTTCAACAGTTCGCTCGCCGAGTACCAGTTGGTATGCAGTGACGCCTTCGCGGAAACCTAGCTAAATATCAACACATTATTGAAGCAACTGTTCGACGACAAGTATTATGTCTACCAGCTAGACCGATAGGCGCTCAATAACAACAAGAAACTTGGTTGTGGAGTTCTTCTTGCCGTGCGTTCAAAATTCAAATCTCCCGAAGACTTCGAAGACGCTTGAAAACGGGACTCAAGAAAAGACCGTGTCAAAAATGGGAACCAACGACAACATCGTCATCGTGGGAGATTTTCACATCAGCCCGATTTAATGGCATGTCGATACTGACGACTTCCGCTATCCAGACAATTCCTGTTCGTCATTCAGACCGGCGTCTCTCTCCTTGCTTGATGGTTATCTACCGCCAGACCTCGGCAAGTGGTCGAATGTGTTCTATTCTTCCAGCTCCGACACCGCTTGTCAAAAGCTGCAGAAATCATTCCTCTCTGCTATTGTCACTTTGGACTTTAATCCTAAATACAGCTTCCAAGAAAACATCGAAAAAGTTTATCATGACTTCACCCATGCTGACTTCGAAGAAATGAACAACTTTCTCTCCAGCTTGGATTGGAACACGACCTTTGCAAACGGGGATACGAATTTCGCTGCTACGACTATGTGAGGTATTTTGCTGTACGCCATTGATCAATTCGTCCCTAAGCAACTCAACCGTAAGCCTCCCATACCTGCTTGGTCTAATTCCGACCTCAAACGAAACACAGCAAATATCGCACTGATTCTGCGGAGGTAAACTACACACGCGCCAACGGAGACTACAAATAGCTCACCAACAACTTGTACAAGGCTCGTCAGTCTCAATTGCAGAGTCAACGAAAACAAGCTCTTCTGGCGGTTCGCGAATGAAAACCGGAAGGGAACCGGTTTACCCTCCACTATGACTAACGGCACTCTTGAAACTGACTCTGTCTTGGATATCGTCAACTTGTTCCGTACGCAGTTCAGCAGTGTCTTTGGTGATGAAGTTCTGGATGCTCAGGGGACTCGTAGCTCCCACTAGCAATGTTCCGCGTTGATCTGTACACTCACTATCTATATTGATTTCAACTGGATGCGGTCCATATGGCATTCCGTCAATTGTCCTGAAGCGTTGCCTTAACACACTTGCTACGTACATGGCTCTGGTCTTCAATTTGTCAAGAGTATTTTGTTTTCCCAATACACACATAAGAATTTAATGGGTCCGCCGTCAACTATCTTAGGATTGCTGCGCTAAGTGCTGTATCCAAGCTATTCGAACTAATGATTTTCCAAAAGCTGGTCCCTGACTATTCACAGACTATTTCTCCCTGCCAACACGGTGTTATGCCCAAGCGCTCGACGGTGACCTATCTTACCAAATTTACATCGTTCATTATCCACGAAATGGAACGCGGTCATCAGCTAGACGCCAAATACACAGATCTATCTGGGAACTGTCTGATTGATAGAACTAAATCTGTAAAGATTGCAGATTTTGCCTAGCTTTCCAGTAACAGCCGACGTTCCTCAAGGCTCAATATATGAACGACGTGCTTGAAATTATCCTACGTAGACGACCTGTACAGCTGTACTACGTTAGGGCCTGTTCATAAACCAAGTAGGCTCAATTTTGAAAATAGCAGAACAGCTCCCTCCGCCCACGTAGACTTTTCTCCATATTTTTTTTTTGAAATTTTGTATGGAGCGTAGACTTTCGTAAGCCCCCTCCCCCTCTTCCCAGAAAAGTCTACGTGGTTTATGAGTAGCCCTTATAAAATGTTTAGAAGATTCCCATCAAGGTGAATAAAGCGCCAGGACCGGACGGTATTCCGAACGTGGCCATAAAGACGGCTATCCTACTGGCTCTCGAAATGTTCAGGGTGGTGATGCAAAGATGTCTGGACAAGGGCGTCTTTCCGAATGCCTGGAAAATACAGACTCTGGTATTGCTAACAAAGACAAGGAAGCCACTAAGTGATCCATTGACCTATATATTGACCTACATGTCTGTCTCTCTACGGCTTTCGATAAAAGAACCATCAGATTGAAATTTACAAGTACGATAAATGCCTTGTCTAGCTTTTCAGCAACAGCTGGTGTTCCTCGAGCCAGCCAGCTTGATTCAGTCCTTTTCCTGCTATATATGAACGACATGAACTTGGTCCTCAGATGCCTCAGATGCACGATTATCCAACGCGGAAGACCTGCAGCTGTACTACGTTATAAAATGTTCAGAAGATGCCGATCAAAATGAATAAAGCGTCAGAACCGGACGGTAGTCCGAACCTGGCCATTAAGACGGCTGGGTGGTGATGCAAAGATGCCTAGACGAAGGCGTCTTCCCTGATGCCTGGAAAATTCAGACTCTAGTATTGCTACCGAATACAGGGAAGCCATCAGGTGATCCATCGGCATATAGACCTATATGTCTGCTGAAAATGGCGAGTAAGGTGTTCTAGAGGGCTTTCACTGACAAAGTACACTGAGGGTACGGCGGTCTGTCGAACAACAGATCTGGCTTCCGTTAAGGCAAGTCAACGGTGGATGACGTTTTGCCTGTCACCGAGACGGCCCAAGTGGCACTCCAGCGCAAGAGGCGAGGAGTCCGCTTCTGTGCAGTGGTCACCATTGACGTGAGCAACGAGTTTAGTACCACCAGTTGGGAGACCAACGCGTCCAGGTTTCTGGGTACGTGTAAAGATTATGGGAATGTATCCATGATTTAATATATAACGGGGAAAGGGAGGGACCATCAGGGCATCCAAGTGAAACGATTTGGATAGGGAGTGTGGAACTGCCTTCTCCCTATTGTTAACATTTCGCTGAACAAGGGTCATCTATTGGGTTGTCAATCGAGAGCTCGATTCTAGTGCTGTGGATGTGAACTTGCTATTGGAAGGGGATTCTTCTCCCAATATTCGCAGGTTTCTGTCTCTGTGTCTCTGCTTACGGGCCCGTCCAAGCGTTTTTGGGCTCTTCATACAGGAGCTAGATGATAACAATCAACAATAGAATCCTGATCAAATTGTTTTTCAGATTATTCCACTGCAATGGAAAGTTTCCTTGTAGTATTTCATCATCATCATCATCATCATCGTCATCATCATCACCTGTACAAGATTCTGGGATGTTGTTTTCAGAACTGAGTACTGGTGTACAATACAGAGGTGGATTAGAGGCGTTTACAGATCACCGCAAGGTTTGATCCTTCATCCGGTGCTATGTAACACGATGTACGACAAGGTATTGCGGCCTAAGTTCCCGAATGTGGTGAAGATCACCCTATAGATATATGGCATTGTGGAAAGATGGATGAGTCCCAGGAAATTGGAGCAAATCGGAGCAACAGGCGACGATTAGTGCAGGCAATTGCAAAATAACATCAAAGAAGTCCCTGAGGTACTTAGGGGTTATGATCGACGACAATCCCAAGTCGAGTACACCTGCAAGAAAGCCTCTATGGCTATATCGGCATTATTCCGCATGATGTCGAATAGCTCGGTGGTGCAAGGGAGTAAGCGTAAGCTCCTGGCCAGTGTCGTCCTGTTCATAATGAGTGCGGCGAGCCGGCATGGATCACTGCTTTGAATACTAAGAACTACCTAGGTAAGCTCGAGAGTACACATAGGCTTATATGCCTAAAGTGGTTAGTGCATACCGAACGGTATCACAAGACGGATAATGCCGATAGGCATCGTCATAAAGGAGAATATAGAATGCTTTGAACAACGTGGCACAATAGCTATTCGATAGACCACTAGACTCGCATCTATGGTTAAGTGGCAGCGAGAATGGAACAACTTCACCAAAGGTTGGTGGACTTACCGACTAATTGAGGAACCATCCGCGTGGGTCGGTAGGCGACATGATGAAGTAAACTTCCAATGCAGATTCTGTCAGGCCACGGATACGTCAGACAGTATCTGCATAAATATCGTGGAGACTGCGGAACATATGTTCTCCGCATTTTCGACGACGTGAGATCCGGCATTAGAGCCGAAGCGATCACGACACGTCTCCGGACAATCTTGTCCAGAGGATGTGCAAAGACCGGGACATCGCGAACACGGTATGCACGGCAGCCTCTCAGATTGCTGGATCTCCAACAAAAATGGCTGGCCTCGATCTCTAACCAGCGGTAGGTCGCAGAGACCAGCTAACTACTGAAGACCTACATGGTTAGACACAGTGAGTGATTAACGCACAATCACCCCTCCTTGAAGTCATATTAAAAGGTGGTTCCTGGGAGGGCTGGGACTCTAGGCATTCATTCCCACACCCTGAGTTCTTCAGGTGTCTGGATGCAGATTTTCCATTCCGTCTAAAAAAATGCAATGCCCACTTTCTTCAGCAGAGGACTGGTGCCTGATCAACAAAATGTCCTTAAATGTAATCCATCCTTCGAGGAAGGCGCTT
This sequence comes from Aedes japonicus, assembly GCA_034211315.2. Lineage (NCBI taxonomy): Eukaryota > Metazoa > Arthropoda > Insecta > Diptera > Culicidae > Aedes > Aedes japonicus. Next base: position 675,008 of record JASCZW010000035.1, on the reverse strand, counting down.
GAAACGTGAAACAACAGTCAATGATCTGGGAGTAATGCTCGACTCCAAACTGTTCTTTCGAAGTTTCAAAGTTTCACTTCAAAGACGTTTGTATTTGAAGGCACTAAACGGCTCGTTGGTTCGCCCTTTTTTAGAGAACTGTGCCGTCGTCCAGAGGATCGAAGGCCGTCCAGCGAAGGTTTATTCGCTTTGCTTTGCGACATCTTCGTTGGTGTCGGTGTCATCAGCCTAGAACTGTTGAAAGAGAGGCGTATGGTGACCAAAGCGAGTTTCGTTGGTGATCGCCTTCATGGAAACATCGTTTGTTTCTCTTTATATAGTTTTCAACTGCTGCCATAATGAGTTTGATTTTAATGTATCTCATTAGGTTCATAAGCATTGTTTCGGAAGATATCTGTGTTAGTTTTTGTATGTCATTTAGATTTATCTAATTGTATTTTGGATAAACTCCGTACTTATGACTGGTAGTTTTGTGTTTCATAATATGTTAATTCTCCAGAGCCCTTCCACTAATATACCATTTTCCATTTATCAAATCATTCCCATCACTTCATTTCAATGCCCAATATTGTGACACCTCTTTCAAAACTAACTTCACGAATTACCCTTCATTCATCGCGAAGCCATTCAAGAACTCAAAACAAAGCATGTGCACCTTCCTTTGACAACCTAATCCCGACTCCCCACCACTAGAATCCTTCCTGCCCACCGAAAAATCCAATCCCTTTCAACGACCGATCAGCGTTTGTCAGTCCCGGGTTATGCTAAACAAGTTCGAAACAAAGAAATGACACCAATCTGAACAATAAAACTTAAAATACCTACCAAACAACAAGAGCACACTAACCAACACATTTTATCTGTTTCTCTGTTTCTCCTCTCTTGCAGGTAGGTAGAAGGACCAACAACCGGTTCACGTTCATTGACCGCCCACTGCAACCACAGCAACAACAACAACAACAGCAAGTATCGAAAATCTGCGTCGTCGTCGTCCGAAAGATTTGAGGTTGAGCTCGAGGCGGCCGGGCAGGCTCCGCTCTTGTACTCTTGTAGTAGCCTTCAGCCTTCAATCCGGAGAAACCACCGCACCGCCGACTTTTGATGTTTCGCCGCCCCGTTCGTTGTTGGAAACCGTTTTCTAAGAGGTCCAATTATCTATGGTGACGGATTCGTTCGGAAGGGATTCGGTAGCCGCGCTCGCCTACTTTGATTCATATGTATCATCTTCCGATCGACATGCGGCGCTGATTTTAGGTTTTCGGACCCTGGGAAGGGGAGGAGGGGGAGAGGAGGTAGGCAGTAAACCGAGATCCATTAATTAATTATAGATCCGAGTCCGGTGGAAGATGGGGGTATTCTCTGTGCGCTCACATGTTCTCTGACTGACTGACTCACTGACTTCTGCTGCTGCGGCTGGATGGAAGAAGATCGGTCAATCAATGAAGCGCGATGGTGGTTGGAATCGAAAGTTTCTTCCCGCTTCCCTCTCGCGGTTGGAGCAAAACAGAATCGACAACCGTGGTAATGGTGGTTGGGAAGGGGGGGAAGGAAGTGACCAATTAATGTTGTAGAACGTTTTTATAATGTGTAATTTGGCTTCTAACTCGAGCTAATAGAGGAAGGCTAATGGCTCTATAGTTTCGCCATGGGGGTAGTGCTTCATGACTTGGGTAATTATTGCCAATGGTTGCTGGCGATGGGGAGCTTGAGAATGGGTCGGAAGTACGCGAAGAAGAACACGAAGGTTCGCTCAATTGTGAAGAACTTTTACTTTCCGGATTGGGAAAACTCCTGGGAAAGGAAATTTCAATTTGATTGCCTGGGCGGGGGTTTCGTACAACCGTAGATTCCCATTAGGAATTTGGTGCCTATCTCATGCAATTTGCCAGAAATGATGTTGGAAATTTACGTACAGCAAACGGAGCTTCGCCTTCTTGTCTGGCATCAACAGACAAATATCGTAAATATCAGTTGTTTCCAGACAGTTGTAGCCGCCCGTTTCATGGAATCCCAAATCTATAAATACATCGCTCTCGTAGTAAATTGATCAAACGACTCGAATGGCCTTCCTACTCAATGAGCACATGACCATTGATGTTGACTCCCGTACTATCCAATGCTAACGAAATCCACCCACACTTGTTCCACTACGGATACGATTAAATAGGCTACACAACTGACTCACTGACTGACTGACTGGCTGACTGACTGATGGATGTTTCAATGGTAGAGCACAAGCACGAAAGAATATCATAGTGTGTAGTGCCATTTGGGCCGTTTCCATGGTGATGAATACAAGTTTTTGATGCAATTTACGAAGAAGAAAAGTTAGAAACAACAACTAATTTTACGAAGGATAGAATAGCATTATCAAGAGAGTTATTGTTTCTGGATCTCAGTGGCCCAACATGCCCAATTATTCAGAATAAAACTATTTACACTAAGTTTCTCTATATAAAGCTCAAGCGCTCATTTCCGACACATCCGAAACTAACCCTAGCAACACAGAAGTTACAAATCAGTGAGTGCAACGCATACGTGATTTGTTTTAGTTAAAATCAAGTTGCTGCAACCTTTTATGGTGGTTTGGTGTTGGTTGAGAATTATTCAAATATTTTTACGAAAGATTGGTTGGATGTTTTCGAATTCGGAGAAGGCCAAAATTTGGCCAACCTGGATCCCATACATGCCGGGGATTTTGTGATTTTTTATGAATTTTGCTGTTTCCGCGGATTGGCATGGATTTGAATTTATTTAAATACAGGATAGACTTAATCGCCCAATAATAAAAAGAATTCTTACCCAAGCAACACACACGTTTTATAACGGTTGAAAATACTTTTATATGACTAGATTTGGTTATACCGAAGCTTACTCAACATACAACCATGAAGATGTGTTACTCGAGTAATTACAGTAAGTCCAATGCTACTAAGAAATCTTAGAGAAATTCAAATATTAATAGCGCCTCACAATTTTGATGAATTTTTTATTTCAATTTAAAGAAAGAACAAGCAAAAAACCGAAGCAAAACTGAATTCAAAAACTGATAAAATGAAAAGCGTTTCTACTGATATTCTCTGGAATCAAATTGGCTAAGTTTACAAACTTCGAAGGGCTTATCTGCACTGATCGGTTCCTTTCATCGACTTTGTATTCGATTGCCACTCCATAGTTTGATGAAAAAGCTACCTATCTGGCATCTACAAAAAAACAGAATGTATAGAGACATGTATTCTAAAAATTCTATCAAAGATGCTCTTTCAAAATGTAAGCTTAAGTTATAATAATATGCTAAGGAAACACAGACAGTACCTGTTACACGATTTGAACCACTCCATCGCCTCCAACGATCGCTTCGAGTAGTGGTCTGACGCCAGATACGGCCAGATTACCGCGTCTTCGTCCTTATGGTATTTCTTGATGATCGTGGCAACTTCTGGCAGGCATTTCGTACTATAAATTTCCCCGTTCACGGCCAGTATGGAGCGAAAAAAGAGTGGCTTTGACATCCCCTTCTCCCCTTGTCAGCCACAGCAGCACCTTTTTGGGGAACTTAATTGGGTGTGTGAAATGAACTTCACCTCGGATCTCATTTCCTTCGCGGGGAAGTAAAATACGAAGTCATTTAGCCAGTCGTTGTCATCCAGGGTGAGATAGGTCTCGTCGTCCACGTCGTCCACGTCGCGATTCGCCGGGAAAATCGAGTTGACCATCTTATTCAGCCGCTGCCGCTGCGTCATTGCCTGCAGCTCCGAAACCAGTGGACGCAACTTCCGCTTCCTAACATGTATGTTCATGTTTGCCAGGTACTTTTTTACTGTTTGGCCGGTTGTATAAGCGATGTAGCTACTTTTCCTTCGGTCTTCCTCTTCAGCATCCTTTGGAGCTTCTTGTCGCTTAGGGTCGTCGGCCGTCCGGAACCGGGCTTCGAAAGAATTCCGATTCTGATTGTTGTCTAATATTGCCAAGATGCTGTAGATGCCTGAATTTGCATATCTGGCGTCCACAAAGTGCCACACGATGTCCGTCTGGCGGAAGCTTGAAGCTGTTGAACTCTTAAATGCCTTTTCAAGTAGTTTGTAAGTCTTCGGAAGGAAGTTCATAGGTCTTCATATGAAATAAGAAGGCACCTTCTCAGTTTTTTGACTATGAATTGTTTGCAATGTGTGCAGTGCATATACATATGTGGATAACGAGCATTATTTCTATGTTCAAGGAACAAGCCAGTTTGCTTACAGCATTAAATTCGTGCCAAATTGCTAACAACATTAAATTCGTGACTAATTGTTGAAATTGTATACTCAATGAAGAAATCTTAGATTCCCGTGGATTAGGCGCGGATATAGCGTGGATTTACCCTGATTTTGTGTAAGGTGGTTGACAGTAATATAATCTTATTCAAATTAGCTGCGTCTGACTTTCGATGTTTGAATAATCTTAAAGATTATTTTGATGTTGATATACGTAAATATATAGGTCAGCATCAAATTTCAGAATTTAGTTCAAATCTTGCTTACCAGAGCCATTCCAGCTTTCGAAATTGTGTTGATTAGAGCCGTCTTCCCAACTGACAAGTGCGCCACTTGAACGCCAATGGGGTTTTCAGGGAATGTGCGTTTTCTTCGCCGATATTTGTTGTTTTTGTCTTCCTGAAGATGTCGTCGGAGAATGTGAACTATTGGAGAGTAAGAGACGTGCCGCTAAAAGCAGGAACAGATGATGCACGGGAGTAACATACAACCTCAATATATGAACTCTGTTGATCCAAGAATAAGGCAATACTGGTGCCCACGAAAATGTAAGTCTAAAACGGAAAGGGTAGGAATATGTTGACGTGATATTTGCTTGTTTGGAACACGATAACACCTCTGCACTTCAATGAAAAATCACTTGGATGTCGGATAAAAGGGTTGAGTTGGCAGCATGGCAAACCGTGATTGATTAACATCTGCTGAAGCTACATAGAGAATCCATAGAATGTCACTTGGAAGACTTGAATCGTTCTCAATGTGCAACTTCTGGTGTTCTTATTTATAAATCAACTAGCTGAACCTGGTGCAACCCTTGCTACGCATGCAACTAACTGAATAAACAATTAATAGAACAGGCGCGTTTATGTTTTTTCACTGAATGAAGTTGGTAAAAATATTTTCGTTTGCTTATGTGTGTAATTTCTGTAAAAAAAACGAAGGTTTGTGTTTTTAATTTAACCTTTGGATATCGATAGTTTCTACCCGTTTTTCTTTCTGTGTAGAACCATGTCATAGAAAAAACATTTATCTTCAAACGAAGCCGTACCCTGTCAGTTTGAAAGTAATTTTCTCTTGCATAACTTTAGATTAACTTCTTGTGCATAATGTAGCGCTGCGAGTAACCCAAGCATCTCCAATTCTTGACTAAGAAGGGGTTTAACTTCTATCAGAGTATGCTGCTTACCCGAGAAATACACGTTTTGTGTTTCAGTTGCATGGAAAATTCTCATGTTTGGTTCAAATTTTTATCTCATTTGTTTAAGAGCCCCACCCCCCCCTCCAAAGGGAAGGGTTCTCAAACCACCTAAGAACCCCGACATGCAAAATTTGGTTCCATTTAATTAATTTGTACTCGAGTTTTGCAGAAATTTGTGTTACATTTGTATGGGACCCCCCCCCCCTTCCTTCCTCATTCAGAGGAGGAAGGAGCTTCGAACCATCATAAGAACCTTCTCCGGCTCCGAAAACCCCGACATATACATTTTCATAACATTAGGGATAATTCCATGTTTGGTTGACATTTGTGTCTCATTTGTATGAGAGCCCACCCGTTCCATAGAGAAGAGGGATCTCAAACCACCGTAGAAACATTCCTGCCTCTTCATGCCAAATTTGGTTCCATTTGTTTGATTATTTCTCGAGTTATGCAGACATTTGTGTTTCATTTGTAAGGGAGCCCCCCTTTTCAGAGTGAGGAGGGGTCTCGAACCATCATATGAACCTTCCCTGGCACCAAAAACTCCCATATACAAATTTTTATAACAATTGGAAGAATTCTCATGTTTGGTTGAAATTTGTGTTTTATTTGTATGAGAAAGAAGGTAGGGATCTTAAATCACATTGAAAACATTTCTTGCCTTCAAAAACCTACACCCGCCAAATTTGGTTCGATTTGCTTGTTTAGTTTTCGAGATATTAAGAAATTTGTATTTAATTTGTATGGATCGCCCCTTTCCAGACGGGAGAGGAGTCTCGAACCATCTAAGAACCCTTTTCCGGCTCCAAAAACTCCTGCATACCAATTTTCATAACAGTAGGGAACAGTAAGAAAAACAAGTGCGCGAGCAAATTTTGTACGGGTGTACCGCAAATCTTGACTTGTCAATACTGGACCTTGCAAAAACATTGGATTTGCCTAAATCCACTGTTCACGATGTGCTCAAATCATTTTGGGAACGTTTGACGGCTGAGAGGAAACCGAGAAGTGACAAAAACATTGGACGCGCTGATCCAGTCATGGACCAAAAGGTGAAAAGGATATTAATGAAAACCCCAAATCTCTCCATTCGAACGGTGTCTCGTAAAATAGGGATGTCGCCTGGTTTTGTCCAAAAATCAAAACAACGTTTGGGACTTAAGTCGTATAAAGTAAATAAGTTCCAAATCACAACGACAAACTGAACTTGGCAGCAAAATCACGGGCTCGACGTTTGTACTGCGAATGTTTGACGAAGTTTTCATGCGTTGTTATGGACGATGAAACTTATGTTCTGGAGGATTTCAAGCTGGCTTTTTATTCTGCTATGGCCAGAAATGCTACAGCTGGGCATTTCAGAACGAAGAAGGCATCGACATTTCCCAAAAAAATACTTTGTGTGGCAAGCTATTTGCACGTGTGGCAAAGAGAGTAAATCTTTCGTCACTACAGGCACAATCAACAAGGATATCTATCAGAAAGAGTGTCTGCAGTAGCAATTGCTACCCTTCATCAAAAGTCACAAAGAAAAACCTTTGTTCTGGCCCAATTTGGCATCATGCCACTATGCTAAAACTGTGATGGAGTGGTACCAAGCAGATCAAGTGAACATTGTACCAAAAACCTCAAACCCACCAAATTGCCCAGAGCTACGACCAATCGAGAGATATTAGGCTCTGGTGAACCGGAAGCTTTCTGGATGAAGCAAGGAATCAAACACATCAAACACTTCCAGCAAATTTGGACAAGGATGGCTTCTACGATTTCTGAAGTGTCTGTACAAACCCTAATCTAATCTTTCTTCTCATTCTCTAGTTGAAAGAAGTTCGAACAAGGCATGAACGAATCTTAAATAAAATCCAATAACATGTTCCATATATAAGAGACACTTTGAGAAATAAGTAGACAGAAAGACTGAAGCACATAAACTTCAAGTGAATTCAATAATGTATATATGAATGCAGGTTTGGATCTAAGGACATTCAAACATGAGTTTGTTTTTTTTATTCTAAAAAAATCAAGGAATTTATAATTTGGCAATTTAACAATCAAAATTAAACAATAAACACAAGATCATCCAGGAATTTTTGCTGAAGTCTCTCAATATTATGCCACAATTATTCTATCATCCATTCAACGTAGCCTCCATAGTTCGCCTTTAACAACAGCCAAAACAAATCGAACAAATAAGAAAACACTTTCAATAAGGAAGGAAGCATAACTTCGCTTCTTTCTCTTGCCGTTCCACGAACCAGTATTATCCTCCCACCCCCAGTATCCATTCAAATTCACATTCACATTGGCGGCAGCAACAGCAGGAAGAGCACACCGACTGGCGAGAACATAAATAAGCACGTTTGGACGACTGCAAGTGAAAATGTGCACGGGATGGAACCTGATCGGAAAGCCTCACCCTCTCTTCTGACCTCCCAAACAAGCCCCCACCAAGAACCCCCCATTCGACGAGCGTAAATATGTTTATGTAACGAAATCATAAGAATTCCTCTCACCAATACCATCCACCCCGTCTAAGCTCGCGGGTAGGAAGTCTGAGAACGAGAGAATTTCCCCCCATGTTCGTTGGTGTTAGTGATACACTAGTTCAGCACACAACCTTCCCAGAATAAAATGCACTCGAGAGAGCTGCATGCAAACCGTATAAGATACAGAAGAGGGAGCTCAGTGCTCCCTGCCCAACGGAACTCAACCACCCAACCGGTACCGTAGTTTTTCACCTTCGGAATTTTAGAGCGAGAGCGGTGCGCATTCGTTTCGCAGGTACGAGTTTTCACGAAATTGCGATCGTTTCAATCGTTCGGGTGCTTTCCCGAAGATAGCCACCACGGACGGACGACCATTCGTTAGTTCGGTTTGTTCCGCAGGCTGTAGTATCGCAGCTTGCTTTGTGTAGTACAGAGCAGACACGGAACAAAACGAACCCCTAATCAATGGAGAGTGCTCCCGCCACCGCCGCCGCCGCAGTTTAACCGAAGGTATGTCAATGCCAATCGTTGTTTAAAATTCCGCGACCGCGAGTCGGTGGCCGCCGTCGCTACGGACGGCGGCGACGACGACGAAAATCATACTTCTTCGGCTCGTTTCGCGATCGTAAATCGATTGGCAGCCGACCGTTTGCCGATCTCGTCCGATCTGTGCCGAATTGCTTCTGCTTTTTGATGCACAATCGCATTCATCATCGGCTCAATGTGCTAATTGCGAATGCGCTTTTCTTGCAGTGCCAATTTCGCAAGATTGTTATTGTTCCGCGTAGAGGATTATCATTGATCGTAATTAAATCGAGTCAGTTTGTTGTGAATACGCAGGATATCTCGTAGTGTCTCTGTTTTTTCGTTACGCTATACATGGAAGAGAGAGATGGGGGTAATGAAGAAAGACGAAAGAAAGGAAGATCGAAAAGTAACCGAAAGAGAGCGGTCATTGTACCTAAACAACCAAGGTCACGAAGACGTGACTTCACCGACGGTTTCTTCTCCCCTCGGTCCGGCCATGCTCGCGCGTTGCTTCTCATCCCATCATTCGTCAGGTTGGAGTTACGACTCCTCTTTCTTCTTTTACCTGCTGCCGCTGCTGCGTTTACACACCGTTCTTCGCTTTCGTTTTGAAATTCGCTTTTCTTGACTGTTCTTTGCCCGGGGCCTCTTCTTATCTTTGCTGTTGGGTTCTTCTATCCTGTGTTTTTGTTTTCATGCAAAGAAAGAGGGAAGCAAAACGAATCCCTTCGTCAGGAGGGTACATTTTTCGCGCGCTCGTTTATTTTTTTCGCTGACTGCGCTTTGGGCTGTGATTCTGTAGGAACTTTTATTTCTGGCTCAATCTGTGGGCCACTGGGACCCGGTAGATTTGGAATTTTACCGTTATTTCTATTAATATAGTTTGGTTGTTTTTTTGGTTGTGTTGGCTAGGCGGGCTTCGGTCGTTGGTTTGGATGTTTCTTGAAGGCGTTGAAATTATGTGGTGGATTTGAATTATCTAACTTTTGGGTGTTTTGATAGCACTTTTGTTAGTACCCATAACAATTTGCTTTAGAAATATTCACCTAGAATAATTGCGCCAATTTTGATGCTGACCATTTTTTCAGATAAATGTTAGGAATAAGAGTTCGTGGTAAGTGATATAAAATACAGTCATACCTCGATATAACGTAACTCAATTTTAATTTTCGTTACGTTATATCGAAGCAAATTTTTTTCCCAAGAATTTTTGTGTTAGCCTTTTTTTTCCTATAAAAGAATTAACACCCAATCAATGTTATTCACCCAGCAGAGTGTTCCAGCCCTTCTTACATCTGTTTTAATTTCTTTTTATATATTTTTATTTAAATTTATTTTTTAATTAGTTCTTCAAATTCTTTAATTTTTAAATATGTTTTCCTCATATTATCTTTTTATCTTAGAGTACTCCTTTTAGCAATATTCTTTTAATGTTGTATACATAAAAATGAACCTACTTTTGATTTCTGGTAAGTCTCTCGGCCACCATGTGTTAGCACCCGCAATACAATCCGACACACTTCAAACACACTCATATCCACATGAAAGATTACATTTATATCTGGCACCACATACTGGAATCAATTGTATGTTTTCTCACTGTTTCGTTCCCCTCTGGCTGATGTGCTTCGGATGATGTATGAATGTGCGTAGATAAATGTCAAATTGGTCCATGGTTGCCAGTAAGCATAAATGGATGGTAAAAATGGATCCATCGGTCGTTTTCAACTCATCTGCATTTTATTGAGCTGTTTCAATTGCCCAGCACAAGGGCGGCTCTTAGGGGAAGTCCTTTTGACTTGAGAAAGGTGGTCACTTTCGGGACGAATTCCCCAAAAAACTGTTTAAAGAGCTCCTTTGCCATTCGCTTTTGGATGCCTTGTAATATACAGGCAAATCCTTAAGATTTTTGAGTGCTCGAGGTCTGTGAGACTTTTCAATCAACACTAATGTTAATCGGAGCGACCCGTCCATGTTGAATCCATGTTGCATGAATGTGATTCAATCTTTGTTGATTTGGCGTCTCTTGAAAAACAGCCCACTTTCGTCAGCATTTGACAAGGAGACAAATCTTCCTCCCGAATCTGTGCAACAAAGCCTTTTTATATTGTTCGACAACAGATATATTGCTGAACAATTTTTCGGCACTAATTTTCAGTAAGCGAGTACCGTTGCGTTCTGTGATTGTTTACACAGAACCACGGCTTCCGAATTCCCCTATTCCATCCATCTGGATTTTTGTTTTGCTTGAACTTGTAGCATTCACTCACATCGCTGAATTATAGATAACCGAACAATACGAAACGCGCCATGACCGATAGTAAAATAGTGCGTAATAAAGCATCGAAACAACCTTTCACAGTCGATGCTCGAAGAAATCCTGTAGAAGCTTCTAAAGATCAATCTATGCGAATCCATTTAAAATTGCGATTGAGGGATTTGGTAAAAGTAAGAGTGCGTAGATGTATTTCGTGCTATCTGGCAACTTTATGCTTCTATTGGCGTTCAGGCTCATTGGTTTAGCACCAAACAGGGGAGACTTGGTCCTATACTCAATGATACCATTATCTCCAATCCGCTCAATCAATCGCTATGTTTTGTGATATATTGGATGGACTAATATTATTTGAGATAACTCAATACAGACGTTATCCACATTTTGCATATTGACAGGAAATCTGTGAAGACCAACCTAGTACCTTATAGTAATATGCTTAGAGGTGCACCGGAAGATTCGATGAGCTACCTCAATCATTTTTTTTTTGTTTCTATGGAAGAAAACGTTGTATTTACTGTGGTACTTTGTCAATATATACACTTTATTTATTTTCGTTTATTTTCGCAAGTTAGCTTTCACTCGTTTCGTAAAAAATGAATGTGCATAGAACAAATGTCTTGTAAGTTGTATGAAACATTCTTAATGCTTCTCATCTGGTGAAATGTTATCATTATTATTATATTGTTATAATACAGGGTGTATATAGATAGATTAATCACGTTTATAATTTAAACTGCCAAAAATAGGGGTGAAAAAAAGTTACGTTATATCGAGGTAAAAGTTACGTTATATCGAGTTACGTTATATCGAGGTATGACTGTAGTAGTAAAAATAAGCACACTACACATACTGTACTGCTGACAATTTGAACATGCCAAAAACTATTTCAGCAAAGTGTCGAAAATCTCAGCAATTATAATTATAGGCTTTTTCATTGAAAGAATTCTTAAGAAGGCCAACAGACAATGTTTGCAACGCCATAATAATGTACACATGATAATAGTTTGTTTTGTTGTAGGATATATTTTTTTGAGATGTGCTAGGTCGTCCAAACTGTCCTGAAGTTCAGAACATAAGATCTACAGTTGTAATAGCAGCTTTATGCGCTTTACAATGTTATGATATATATTCAAACATATTCAATGAATGCCATGGAAGACCAACAGACATTAAAAGATAATCTTGGGTTATTTATGCCAAACAAACTTGGTGGCAATGGGCTATGAAGTCAATGAAATCAGCGAATGGCATCGTAATAATAATACGGGGGAAGCATGATTCAACGTTATCAAACAGAATGCAATCAGCATTAAACTACATTCTTGCTTAGTGCAGAAGAGAGGGGCTGAATGTGAACCCTTCAAAAACAACTCTTGTAATTTTTACAAGAAAAAGACTTATCAACATAAAGGCACCGTCTGCAGATGGGGTACAGTCGACCTTCTCCTCGCAAGTTAAATATCTAGGAGTCATACTACATCGGAAATTAAAATGGAGTAAACACTTAGAGCATGTTGTAAGCAAAGCAACTGCGGCTCTTTGGGCCTGTAGGAGAGCGATTGGGAAGAAGTAGGGACTGAGGCCGTTGGATTTATCTGGCAGTCATACGACCCAAGATATCGTACCCACTTAGATAATTTTTCAGAAATCTGTAAATTTTTACCGAATTCTCAACAGCTGAACGTTCGGTAATCCGATTTTACGGATTTCAGTGAAATTTTACAGATACCTGTAAAAAATTTACCGAATTTCAGTAAAATTTTACCGAAATCCGTAAAATCAGATTACCGAACGTTCAGCTGTTTAGAATTCGGTAAAACTTTACAGATTTCTAATCTAATCTAATCTAATCTCACACTAACGCAGCCAATTCTTGAAGGCATCCTGGAAAATGATGGTTTCTTGAATACATCATTTTTCTTGTCATCGGCCAGGCCAACTGCGTAGTATGTGCCGCAGAGAGGATTCCAAGAAATAGAGCGATTCCAGGAACATCTAAAATCGCTCTACTACTCTGAATCAAGGGAAGGAAGAAAGCGTGGACCTCCCGTACCAAACGCTTCCATGTAAAGTTAAACAGTGTGATAATTTGACCTTTATCGTTGGGAGCATAGATGCTAGAAAGACAAGTTTATGCTCCTTTTGCCTGTGGGTGAACTTTTGGCATTTGAACCAAAAGTCTGGCAATAATTGCCAAGGTTATAGCGCCTTATCTCGCTCAATTAGGGGTAAGTGGACCAAAACTTACGACGATGGCTAAATGCGAAGCTGAAAATAGCATAAAAATATTGTGAAGGGATGTTATAATATAAAATGAGAATAACATGTGTACTGTCTGCATGTCTTTCGATTGTAGTCCTGCTGCAATTGAAGATGGACATGCATTATCATTGCCATGAAGGAACAAAATTAAAATTTTCATACAATACTCGGGAATTCCATTGATGATCCAAAATTATGTACCGTATAAGGAATACTTACATTTTTCGTGGTAGGATAAGATTTCAGCATGCTACCTTACCGGGGTCACGCTGCCTACATTGCCTTGGTGCGACTGCCATCTAATGTATAGTTGACGCGAAACAGCGTTTCTCACACAGCCGCTGGATGCCAGGACAGACGCGGTTTGAGCTGCGCCTCCTTAGTGGACAGACGCTCGGCACGCACCTCCTCAATCTAGCTGAAGTCAGAAGGACAACAGTGCCCAGGCTGCACTACCAGCTAAGTACGCAACCCTTAGCTGGCGGTCTTTGTCATCTCCTGACCCGTGGAAACATGAGGTAGGAACTTGTGAGGACCAGAGCTATGTTGCGGGGTCGCACGCTCCATCACAGTTGTCGACTCACCATTTTGCAGCCCTCGGTAAAACTTTACAGATTTCTGTAGAAAAATCTAAGTGTGTATGGTTCTCTAGTCTGGTGGCCCAAAATAAATTCAGCTCAACGAGAACTAGCTAAACTGCACCGTTGAGCAACTCTATCGATAACAGGAGCTACTCGAAGTACTCCCACTATCACTCTGGATGTCATAACGCATGCAGTAAAAAGTGCCTTAAAACTTGAAAAGTACAAAAGGATACTAACAGGACATTTACAGATAATAAATAAAATGCCAACATAAATCCGTTGGTGACACAAAATGATGACTGGATGCAACAAAACCCATCTTAGATATACCATACAAAGTAACAATAAATGATCGGAACACGTAGGAATCTGGTGGGTCAACAATTTCACCAGGATCTATTGTATTTTAGACAGACGGTTCTAAAATTGGTGATAGAACTGGGGCTGGAGTGTATAGACCCAGGACTTAACTCGCCATACCAATTGGTAAATGGCCTACGGTATTTCAACCCGAAAGTCAAGCAATCTTAGAATGCGCTACCATCTGTCTTGAAAGGAAATATAGACAGGCCAATATCTGTATCTTCTCAGACAGCCAGGCGGCTTTGAAAGCTATCAGCGCATTTGAGTGCTATTCCAGGCTTGTGTGGGAATGCATTAAATTACTAAAAAAAAATGGCGTCAAAGAATTGGGTCAACCTATTCTGGGTGCCAGGTTATAGTAACATTGCAGGCAACGAAGTTGCTGACTAACTTGCAAGGGAGTGGTCTATGGGAACCTTCTATCGACCTGAACCTTTTTGTGGAGTATCCTCAAGTGCATTATCGATGGAGCTTAGAAACTGGGAAAAACAGACTGTAGGAGCAAATTGGCACATTGTAACTGGAATAATCCAGTCAAAAATAAAATCATTGTTCCAAGCATGAAAAACACAAACGCACTACTGAAACTTAGCAAGCGCGAAGTGAGTGTGTATGTAGGCTTATTAACCGGCCACTACCTATCGCGACACTTCCTAATGAAGCTAAAGAAGATTTATTCTGAAGAATGTCAGTTCTGTGGGTTCAAATCTGAATCCTCAGAGTATCTACTTTGTGAATGCAGTTTTCTTTTAATAAGAGGAAACGTTATTTCGGGAGTTGCATTATGCAATCCCAAGAAGGTAGTAGCATTCTTTATGGATGCTATTCCGGACTGGGGTATAACGCAGGCCTAAAAATCAACCTCCAGTCCTAAATACTGGTGGGTGTAGAAATGAACTGTGCACAACAAATGGGTCTTACCACAACAATTCAATAAATGGCCGTAGTGAGTTTGTACCCCAACAGAAGAAGAAGAAGAAGAAACAAACTAACTTAAATTATTATAACCCGTAAAGCTACTGTTACAATTGTAGACTTTATGTTTTGAATGACCTGAAACTAACAAGATTATCCTATAATGTCTATAGACGTTTCGAAATATTCAGTGAAAATGTTTGAATAGTTATCGTAGTTTTGTATAGTCCAAGACGCTACGGTAACTACTGTATATCTAAGGTTCTGAACTCAAGTTAGTTTTTATGAACTCGAACATTCCATGATATCTCATTAAATCTGTTTACCTTCACGAATTGGTCAAATACATTTTGTTACTTTGTTTGGTCCAAAAAGCACAAGTTACAGCTGTAGATTTGCAGTTTTGAATCCCAGGATAGTTTTGATAACCAAGAAGATTATCTGAAAATGTCTGTTGGTCTTTCAAAATATTCAATGAATATGTTTAAATACACAACGTAGCTTTGCATAGCCCAGAAAGTTTTTGTTGCAACTATGATCCTATGTTCTGATCTCAAGGATAATTTGGAAAACTAGAGCATGCCTTATTGCTTTATAATGTGTGTTGAACTTTAAAAGTATTAATTGAATATGTTTGAATATTCATTGTCACTTTGTGTTGTCTTAAAATTACTGTTACAACTGTAAATCATAAGTTCTGAACGCCAGGATAGTTCATATGCATAGATGATTAGAAAGCTATAAAATATTCGCTGTTGACCTTTGAAACGAATCAATGAATATGTTTGAATACATATAGTCACCTACTGTTACAACTGTAACAGAAGTTACTGTTACAACTGTAGAAGATTTTATGTTTTGAGCTTAAGGACACCTTTATTCAGTCTGTGATTTTATACAGCCATTTTCTTGATAACTCTCGTAACTTGAAAATAGGAAAATGTATGAGGATTTTTTGCATCAAAAAACAATGTAACTGACCAAACTGGTTTTATTACAATGATATTCGAAGCTAGTTTCGAAGCTATTTCAAAAAGAACTGAATGCCGTAACTGCGACAGCAAAAGTTGGTTTGTTTGATAGCGTTCGGTATTATTTCAGTAAACCGATGTTCGGTTACTGGTTTGACCTACACATGTTTCTTAAACTCGCAAAAGCAGCCCTTGCCTCCTTGATTCATGCCCCTATGTCGCTATTGGTTCCGTTGATGATGAGACCCACCGCAGAGAAGCTTTCGGCGAGGTCGTTGAGCTTGCTCTGGATATCAGAGCGCCCTTGCGCTAACAAAGTAACGTCATCAGCCAAATCGAAGTCGTTGGGGTGCTCCATAGCGATAGACTGCCAAAGTAGTTCACGGTTCGGTACACGGTCAATCCCACGATCTCGTAGATTACGGTGACGAACAGTAGCGGTTATAACCGGCGACTACCCGTATTGGGTCAGACAAGCCTCCGTTATGCAGGACTGTGTATGTGAAAACCTCGTACTGCGCTTCGATGAGGTTGATGATTTTATCCGGGACTCCTTTCCATCACAGGGTGCCCCACAAATTTTCATGGTTGAGTCTGCCGAAAGTTTTTTCGTAGTCAATAAATGCCATATAGAGGGACTCTTGGAATTCAGTGACTTGCTCCGGTTCCTGTAGTTTCCAGAAGAGACACCTCCAAATGTTTGCAGAGCAAGTCTATGTATATATTCGTAGTCATGATCCCTTTGATTTGTACCAAACTACCCCCACTCCAGATCATGCGAACGCTCCTTAGACCATGACATTCCCACTTCCATGCTTCATGGTCTTCTAGGTTTATCGATCCCTTCTCCAGATGTTTTCCAAACCCCTTGAGTGCCGTTTTTGTCCGAATAAAGGGTGTTAACTCCACTCATTAGGTTATGTACAACTTCGGGCTGTAGTTCCTTCTGTACGGAAACCCACTTATTCTTGCTGTCTTCCTCAGATTTGACCTCCTTTGGATGCTTCCTTAGTGCCTGCTTTATAATAGCCCAGTATTTTTCGATGGGCCTTAGTTCCGGTGCTTTTGGGGGTGAGGGAGTCATGTCATTGGGTACAAAAGTGACCCCGTTGGCTTCGTACGACTCCAGGACAACATTTGGAATAGTAGCACGAAGCTAGATCTCGTAGGGCCCTCGTGTTGCTTCAACAGAGGATGCAGATGCTTTTGTAGAAACTGCTTGAAGTAGATTTCCCCGTTTACAGTCCCGATAGTCACTCCGTTTCCCATATGAGCAGATCGCTTGCCAAATCACATATGTCTTGTCAAACTTTGAAAGTTTCTGCTTCCTTTCTTTATCCGGAACATCAAACTTGTGCTGGGTGACGAAGACCAGTAGCACCAGAAGCTGCCGGAAGTCCGCCTTGACAAGTTTCATCATCAATGATAAGACAATGATGCTTCGTCAGCATCTGGGTCTACAGTTTCCGTGCCCGTGACTTTCCCACCGTATTTTGCCGTTCGTCACGATTTGGAGCTTCTGCACTTTGTTCGTATGCAGTCGTTCTACTCAACTAGTAGAACCTGACGATGGATCTAGGGAGGTCCCAGTGAAGGCATTCCTCCCGAACCGATCAGTCTTCATAGGGTGTCGAAGTCAGCCCGGTGATTCTAGGCGGAGTATGACTTCCAGGATGCTCCGACGACCTCAAACCAATAATTGGTTGCTTTGCACTGACTTGTAGTGGCTCTAGCCAGCGACGCGACGCTGGATCGTTGGTCACTTCGCCATTTCCTCTGCAGCTCGGACAGTATCCTCGTTATTGCCCTACCGACGGCGTTCCATGTGTCTTCTTCGTGGCACATCTATTCGACAACATTGTCGACTGTCATGCAGCGCCTATTCCTTAGCTCCTTAGCTCAGTCGGTAAAGGCGCAGCTACAGGGTGTGGCAGAAAATTATGCGAAAATTTGTTCTATTTCTTTCAAATCCCATTTTCACCTAATTCAAGCAATAATATCAACATTTTCGAGTGCAGTTGTCTTTATTAAGTCCTTTTAAACCAATTTATTCAATGTGTCCTCCATTTTTATTAATAACATCCTCGAGCCGACGCCGGAAGCCAGAGCACGCCTTTCGCACGTAGTCCTCCGACATTGACTGCCATGTGCGTGTTATGGTTGACTTCAGGGTTTTCACACTAGGGTGCGATGTTTTGCAGGCTCGTGCTTCAACATATGCCCAAATCGAATAATCCAACGGATTAAGATCTGGACTTCATGTTATCGTTCAACCATTGTTGGGTTCGATTGGATGTGTGACACGGCGCTCCATCCTGCTGTAGGACAACGTGTTGGTCCTCGGATAAGTTGGCCTTCACCCAGGGAAGCACTTGGTCCTTTAAAATACCGATGTACACTTCGGTATTGATTTTAACTCCAGCATCAATGAAAACAGGCGGCATTTTAAAACCGTTGGACGCCACCAAGCCAAACATCATGACACCAGTCGAATTTTTGCATGGACCGATTTGATCACGTTCGGCGTGCGTGCAAAGCGCGGACGTCCGTTTCCCGGCTTCCGCTGCTTAGGACCATCCTGCAGGGACTTTTTCATGCGGTAAACTGTTGCCAAACGGCATCCTACCACCTTGGAAATCTCTTTCGGCTTCTTCTGGGCGAGCAACAAACTGGTGGTCACTTCTTTCGCAAAAATGTTGACGAATTTGCAATAAAACAAATAGAATGTTTGGATGCAGCACTTGAAAGTAAACATAAACAAATACACTTTCGACAGAAATTAGTCACTAGCTACACGAATTATCCCAATACTCAAGTTTGAACATATTCGCATTATTTTCTGCCGCACCCTGTACACCATGCTAGAGGGGGCTGAGCTCGATTTCTGGTCTGGTCTAGGAATTTTTCGTAAATTTTGCTAAAGAAGAATAAGAAGAAGCATTCGAAGACGACGTGCTCTGGTGTCTCCTTCAGGTTCGCACATTCTGGGCTATACGGTGAAGAAGCGTGACCAAACCGATACTGTCGGAAGCAGCCGTGCCCGGAGAGGAACTGCGTCATGTGGAAGTTTAATTTAGTGTGCGACCGTTTTTATTTATTTATTTAATCAATTAAGTTCATCGGACTTATTGTCTACATGACACAAACTTAAAACTAAATAAAACGGGCATTGCAAACACGAGCCAAAAAGTGAGCTGAAGATTCGCCAAATTCAAACAATTCTTCGACAGTCGTAAACGCTCGCATCATAGCTGTTAGAGGTTCGTTGTTTCCAAACGCTGTTCGATGGAATCGGGGTTGGAGAAGAGTACCACTCCATAATGCTCTCGGAGGAACTCGGATGTTCAGTTGAGAGAGAAGCCTCGAGCAGTCGACCTCTCCATTCAGAAGTTTAGCAACAAAAACCGCTTGTTGATTTTTCCGTCGGCGTTCCAAAGTATGCAATTGCAGCAGATTGCAGCGTTCTGAATACGGCGGGAGAATTTGCGGATCACGCCATGGTAGATTACGCAATGCCATCCGGATAAACCTGCGCTGTATTGTTTCTATCCTCAAGCTCCAAGTCAATTGATAAGGAAGCCAGACCAAGGCGGCATTTTCTAGGATCGGTCGTACCAGTGAGCAATAGAGAGCTTTCAGGCAGTACGTGTCAGTGAAGTCTCTTGAGATTTTTGACACAAACCCTAGCTGGCGATTAGCCTTAGAAATCACAGCAGAGCGGTGGAGGTTAAACGATAATTTATGATCCAGTAGAACACCTAAATTGCTGAACTGGTCGGTTTTATGTAGAACGACGCCATTGATGGTATAGTCGAAAACAATCGGCTGCTTGATGCGGTAATACGACATTACCATACACTTTGGAATGCTGATCATAAGTTTATTCCGACGGCACCAATCAGTGAATCGATCCAAAAATGATTGAAAACGAGTACAATCCTCGGCAGTCCGTACCACAAAAAACAGCTTTAGGTTATCAGCATACGCAAGCCTGCAGCCATCTCCTAATAGAAGCAATACGTCGTTGAAGTATAGAACAAACAGCAGCGGTACAAGGTTGCTACCTTGTGGAACACCTGACGAGTTCGTAAAGAAACAGGAAGTGTTTTCTGGAGGGTGTAAGGATTCATTTACCTAAGGTAACATTTCCCTGCCAACGTTTTTGTTCCGTCAGAAAAGTTTTCATCCTCATTTTTTAGCGGATGCCCGTTACTTTTAGAACTGTAATCTTACCCAAGCAACACCAAACTGTCATAATTGGTTGCAGCAACTTTATTGTAACTTTATTGAGTCACATTGAAGGTACATTGACTGATTTGCAACAAGTGTGCTACTAGGGTATAAACTCCAATTGGGTCAATCGATTCTTCGTCAGATAATATAACAAGAATTCATCCTCCCTTCCGCACTGACAGCTGGATGTTAACTCTGAACCTCGCAAACCATATCTCAATGCGGTAATTTTTATAGATCCACTCTACACCAATAAATAATAAAACAGAAAAAAAAATCTCGGCGGTTAACAATAAAAAAGTCGCCCGACCGATATCTAAATCAACCGGGTGGCGATTTAAATACCTGTCCCCCATTCATCTTCCCATGTGTGGCTTCGCCTAGGACTGCCTAGTTTGTTTGTGTCCATTCCTCCTCCTCGACGGGAAACCCTTTCTGCCATACCGGTTCTCTATTTCGCTATTCCGGCTTGCCCACCGCCATTCGTATCTGACATTACATTCGCGCAAAAAGTCCGTTGATCCTAAGACCTACTAACTCGATCCCGCAGCATCAGCGCACCTGACCCACCCAACCATCCAGCTCCCCCCTCCCCTTGCATAGATGAAAAACTGTGCGCGATAGATGCCCGTGTTGGAGCCTTGGACACGACATGCGTCGTCCAAAAACCGTTGGTTGGTCGGTTGGTCCAGGCGCAATGGACAGCACGATGATGATGGCACGACAACCCACGGAACCAGAACCGGTTTTAAAACGATACTTGTTCTTTCTTCTGCCTGTAGTACGGTTCATTTGACTGGACGGTTGCTCTCAGCTCTACGCCGGCCACCGCCACCGCCGTCGCCGCCGCCGCAGGTTGAAGAGGTTCGTTAGTCTCTCTCTTCACCACCAGCAGGTTTGTGTGCTGCGGTTCTGTGTGCATGAAGACGAAGGGGGAGCCTTTTTTTCGTGAGGCAAGTTCCTTCAACATGTGGTTAAGTATGTAGTTGAAAGTGGGAAGAAGTGGGTTATTGCGTCGTTAGTTCTTTTGCCTCATCTTATGGTTGGGTTGCTTCTTCTTTCTTTCTTTTTGTCGTGTGTGTATGAGTTGATGGATCTTGAATCTTGGCAGCATAATTGGAATGTGAACTTTCTCGTGTTTGTGACAAGGTTAAGGAATTTCTAGTATTTCCACTCGACGGCGACCACTCAGCACCGACCGTTGCGTGATTACTCATTTGTGCATCTTGATTTCAGCTAACTCCGCTATCAACAAACGAGACTCCAAAATGTGCTGCATTTTAACAAGCAATTACGTTCGCTTTAATAATGCGATGTCTCGTGTTTCCCTTCAGACAATCGGCGAAGGTTTGGGGGGCAACAACCACCGACTCGACGGATGAAAATGTTGCATGTTACAACCAACCCATAGACTATCCAACCGCAGACTGGAGGATTATCACTTTTGTTTTGACCGAGCTATGTGCCGGCGTAAATAGGATTCTTAATCGTGTGGCGGATTCGGATAAAGGAACCCAAACGGAAGGTCATGACCCGAAACTCCCAGCAGACGGCTTTATTGATTTTCTTCGTCTTTTTAGGAGCAGCTATTTTCGGCTCGGCGTCGGTTCTCGACACCATCAGCAGCCCAGACGGATAGTTAATTTAAGGGATTCGATTGCTATTCATAAGTTACATTACAAGTCGGTGACCATCTGACGACATTGTCGGGAGTGGTCCCAAGAAGTAAACGATGTAATGCTAAAAATACACAGGTTGCATCGTAAAACTTGTTCCTGCCGGCAAGGGGAGCATGGTGTGATGGCTAAAAAATTAATTGAATTTCCTTGATCAGGGGGGTTTTTATTAGCCCTAATGGATCGTCGAGCTAAACTGTTTTCTAAAGTTATTTCAATCTGTAACATTCACTAGAACGATCGGACATTATGTTTGCCTAGCGAAATCACGTTCAGTACGTATTTGAAGAGTTTCATTTAATTACAATGACTAAATAAATTTATATCACTTACCGGCAGAGGTGTTGGTTAATTTGGCAGAACGCCATTAGGGCCGAATGGCATTAGACCGAATGGGTCATCAGGCCGAGTGTAGGAAATTATTAGATTGCGCTTAATATTTATGAGATCTTTGCTAATGAACTTTCATGGGAGAATTTTTCTTGTAAAAAACAAGAAGCATTTCTTTCTAATTCCAATACTTTCAATCTGCCAGCATGCCAGCATTGTGGATGAACATGAATTTAACATGAAATCAATGAACTTGTATGGATGATTTCTTCTTCTTTAAATTATCAATCATCTCTGAAGTTATATGTTTAATCATTTGATGAATAATATGAGCCCAAAATTAATACTAACACATTTATTTCTCAACTTTTGTTTTCTCAAGTACATTCCTCAACGGCTACGCTCACAAACATTAAAATTTCAATCTTCACGTTCAAATTACGGACTTTTGACTCAACCCTTGCTATTAATAGATGAACAAGCATTTATCCCCTGGCCACTTGTTTTAGAACTCTTGTACTGATTTATATTCTCCTTCCTCCTTTGACAATCAATTTTTACAATTGCCCAAAATTGCTAGATTGATCGAAGTTGCGGACAATTTGGAGGATTTACGTCACTTTGCATCACAACGATCTTATTATCCTCGCACCAGTTTTTAGGAGAATTTCCAGGAAGAAACTCTAAAAAAATATCAAATGATCTGAAAACTAATAAATTTAATGAAAATTGGAAAAAACAACATAGTATGAAATACTGCCTCTTCTCTCCCTAAACAAAACTATCCAAAACACACAAATATCGAAAAGCATCAACTTGATTCTTTCCCATCGCGTCCAAACAGAAACGGGTGACTGCCACCGTGTTTGAGAAAAAAATGGCTGATTTTCAATAATCTATTATGAAACAACATTCTGCTGTGGACATCACGACTAACAATCAAAAAGGTCCAAAAAATTACAAAAACATAAATTTCTGTTATAAAATTCGCAATAACTTGAGAACGGCAATAACGGCTAACGAAAAAAAAATTATATGCATTTTCATTAAAAATGATGCATACAATCTATTTTTGGTATATTGAAACAAACATATTTAACATTTTCAAAACTTAATTGAATTGATTAATTCAAAACTTAATTGAATTAATTAATTGAAAACTAAAAATAAACAAATTGAAAAAGTGACCATCCTCTTCACCAGCTTCAAGGACATAACTTCAGCTTTAAAAAAAATAGGAGGATCAGGGGAGGATCAGACCAGGATACTTTTGGTTTTTTTTATAGAAAACCTAATTTTGGGTAGAATCCAACAAATGGACAAAATTTAATTCAAATCGGAGAGAGAAGAGTCCAACCGGTTTGCTATTTACACACTTTGGGTTTGCTCAACAAAATATTCCAAATTATTCCACTTACCTACAAGGATTGCCATATTTCATCAATTCACACTATTAAATTGACCTAAAACACTCTGTATCGATTAACTAGTGCTCATTTCCACAGAGCAGGATATTTTTCGTCGTCGTTATTCACCTTATTAATGCCAGGATCCGCTTATTATTTTTTCACAAAAAAACTGTATTTCTACTTCTCGTACCCACTTGAACCCTTTTTACTTTCACTTCGACGCTAAATATCATCACGCTCTTGAAAACAGTGGTCGAAACAACTGTTAAATTAACGAGAATGGTGCAAAAATTCTGTACCCGTTCTCAAAATTATGCATTTTGCTTTTTTCTAATTCACACTCAGCTGAACGTAGCATTGCAGAGCGCAGTGTTGTCACCAACTGTTTGCGCGAGTGTGCGGGACTGATAAAATTTTGATTAACGGAGTAAAAAATGCCACGTCTTTTTAAAAGATGAAAAGCTAGAAAGTGATACGAAGTGCTGTTGATCCCTTAACTTTTACTTGGACCCGTGAAATAGTGGTTTTAGTTTGCCATCGGCTGATGCTGAATTTTACCGAGAGGTAAGTTCCGGAGAGGAATCTGTCCGTGAATCTTCCAACACTACTTAAAGGGTGTTTCGATCAAAATTTGGTCGACTTAAACTTGACGCATTTCCTTTCATCGTGCATTAAAAAAAATTGCACACCACTCATTTTGAAGATGTGAGCGTGTAACATCATGCCTCTATTTTGATTTTGAGATTAGCACGAAACTTGATGCGATTTTGCATAAGCTCATAGTGAGCTTTCCTTATTATTCCTCAAAAGACTCCAAAGAGATACAAAAAATTCTCAAATACCAAAAATACGTGTTTCTGAAAAATGCATTTTGAAAAAGATAAGGGAGTCATGATCCTTTTTAAAAAATCTAGGGTTTTTTTTTCATTAGGGTGAATCTGCAATTGAGAGACTCTCTTTGATTACTTTCTCTTTCATTCATATTCCATTCAGCGTTACTTTTTTCAATCAACTATTTGTAGAGTATGGTAGCCAGCACTGTTGTGTTTCTATCTAAACTAAAGAATCCCTCAAAAGATTTATAATGGCGCTGTAATAAATAAAAAAAAGCGAGAGAGGAGAGAGCCTCTCATTGTTAAATTCGCCTTTTTGAAAAAAAAAAATCCTAGAAATATGCATTGTTGTGAACGATAGCAAACTGTTAGACTATTCATATAGGGTAACGGGATGTAATGTTAGCCTAGCTCCTTGATTCGGCCTATGTACCAAATATGTCATTATTTCCGTGATAATTGACAAAATCGTGTTGTTATCAAGATGACCGATTTGTTTCAAAGTAATTTAGACATATTTAATCAATGTGTAGTTGTTAACTTCTGCGTAATTTCAGATTTCCTCAACATTTAAGACACCATGAATTTACTGGTTAAGCTGAACATATGTACTACACGATCTTCAAATGATCTAAATTTGCCGAAATTGAAACTATAAACCAAATAATGCGGCCAAGTTGAACAGAAAATAGTCACACGTTATAAATTAACAGGTCATAGGGTAAAATAACAAAGATTTTACATGAAAACCATAGACCCAATGTTAGGAACATATTTTTAACTAGGTTCCCAAATATGGCCTGTTGTATGGAAAGCGTAATAAAAATGTTGTTATTGGTAACATTTACAATAAAAATGTCTGAGTTTCGGTTCAATGTTTTACATTTGGCTCATCTAAACATAAACTAAAGGAACAAAATCTATGTAGAGTGAATTATAATGTTTTGATTTCCAAATGGCCGCTTAATTATATGTTAAAGTCACTGAAGTGTTTCTTAGTAGTTTAAGTATAGTTTTATTTGTGAAATTGTTTGTTGGGTAGATCAAATACTGCTGGCAACGCCTTGAATCTGAAAATCAGAAAAAAAATTGTACGTAAGCAACATCTAATAACAAATCTATCGAATGGGACGAATTTGCATCCATGATTAGACCCAATTTGGTACCCATAGACCGACATTACATCCATATCCCTCGCAAGTTTCTGACTTCATAAAATGAGTTGGGTAATTTTTCGTGATACATACTACCAGGTGGCTTATTAAACATATCTTTGCAAGTGTACAGCTAGTTAAATGATGCTTCCAGCTCAAATACCTTATGAGTTATAATAAAAAATGTAATCGATTGTTGCATATTAGGCTGAGTCAAGGGACACATACCCTAATTAATTTTTTATTTTTTGGAGCTCCTGATATTGTACTTGTATTTCTATGCGTGATTTTTTCTAAAATTTTCGAGATTTTGACACAATTCGGTCGAATATGTAAAAAGTTATTAAGGATTTTGAAAATAATAGAAAAAAGTCCAAGGTGCTGAACATATTATTCTTATTTTTTTTAACCGCTTCACAATCTGAAGCAAATGTCACCATAATAATACCTTGTCTAAAACAAAACAAATATATGAATTCTAGGAACTTTTTTCAATAGGACGATTCTAACAATTAGATATTCTCTACTGTCTTGCTCTCTTTCATTTATAGACTGTGCCGAAAAATATAAATACACTTTCTTTCTCATATTACAAAGACCATTTTTGATTATTTTATCCTCAAACATAATAAATAACAATGTTTTCTTTCCATCTTTATTTCAATTTGCTTGATTTCTCGTATGATAGGCGAGTTCTCTAACTTTTCCCTTAACATTACTCATCGCCACTTTTGGCCAATCTTTCTTAAAGTTTTCAACACTATCCGCTGGTTTCATGTGGTTTCTCAGCTTCGGCTTCGTCAAAGCCCAGAAAGCTTCAATAGGACGAATCTCTGGGCAGTGTGGTGTATTCCTTTGGTACGTTACGACGTTGTTCCTTTTGTACCACTTCAGTGAATATTTAGAGTAATGACAGGAAGCTAGATCAGGCCAAACGATTGAAGGCTTATTACGCTGTTTGATCAAGGGTAGCAACCTTTTTTGCAGACACTGCTTCACGTAGATTTGACCATGGATTGTGTCTGTCGTAATGAATGGACAAGATATTTTTCCAATTCCGAATATGGCTTGCCACACTATTACCTTCTTGTCGAATTTTTCGGTGTAAATGGCTTTCACTGATCCAAGAACACCCTTTTCCTTCGGCAAGATATAAAGCTGTGCAGAGCTGGGCAGAGTTTTATATTGGTGTTATGTGTAGGTTTCATCGCCCATGCCCGATTTTTTGGTTTGCAGTTTGTCGTACAGCTTTCGAGCCTTCGCTTGCACAGATTCAACCTGTTTGGTTCTTCGTTTTGGTTGTTTCTGCTTCCGACGAGGCTCTGTAGGCCAATTCTCTCCTTGGTACGCATAACATTAGTCTTCGAAGTACTTAGCTTTTTCACCACATCTCGGGTTAATGCTGAAGGATGACGGTTCCCTTACCTTTCTGTCGATTTTTAGGGTCAGCGGGATCGGGTTTTCTACCCCGTCTCGGGAAATCTACGAAAAAGCACTGTTGTTGATACTTCCGTAATGTGATTTGAACTGCTCCGACGCTCACACCTGCTTTTTTATCCTGTTTTCCTAACGAAAGACCACTGGCGGTGCACCGTTTGTGCACAATCCGTTTTCTTTTCGCACTGGAAAAAGACCACGCATTTCCAAATTTCTGTGCGAAAAATTGAAAAAAATGACATCAGTTTAATTTTGACGTAAACAACAGGACGCAGCCAAAAGTTTGTTGAATACTGCTCGCATTTGGAAATGACGGTTTATCATTAGTGTATTTATAATTATCGGAACAGTCTATATTACAGCGCACTTTTGAGAGATTCTTTAGTACAGATCGGAACACAACAGTGCTGGCTAGCATACTCTACAAATTATAGAATGAAAAAACGTGATAGTGATTGGAATATGAATGTAGTCAAAGTGAGTCTCTCAATTCGCAATTATATTCGCCCTAATGAAAAATGTCCCTAGAGTTATCAACCACTTTGTCAGCTTAGTGACCGGTCAAATAACCCATTCGGCCTAGGATTCATTCGACATAATGACATTCGTCCAAATGGCGTTCGGCCTAATGGCAATAGGCATAATAATCTATTACCAGTAGCGCTCTAGGATACACTAACGGACAATCGGTGACAAGGTGAGTTGCGACCCACAGATTGAGAAACACTGCAGTTGACTTGTAAGACCTGCCCACAATGGATACGTTTGCGTTCCGTTGGCATTAAATGAACAAAACAAATGCAACTTCGTAAATTGGCCACCAGATTTGTCCTCGGCTTTCAATAGTTCGTTGCGAATCCATTATTGTCGATTACAGCCTTGCACCTTTGAGGCATTGAGTAAATCAGGTTGTCAACAATGTTTTGTGGGATTTCTGCCCAAGATTTTTGGATTTGCTCTTTATTGCACAAATTTTCGCGATTGATTCTTCGCGCTACGATCTCCCAACGGTTCTCGGACGGGTTAAGATCCGGACACTGCGATGGCCAATCCATAACTATTGCATTGTTATCCACAATTTTGGCGACTTTGGTAGTCGTATGGGTTCGTTATCTTGGCATACGGTAGCATAACAGCTTTGAGAATGCCATAGTACAAGGAGAATGCCATAGTATCGGACCCAGACCTATCGCAGAAAATCTTCCTAAGACCATCACATTTCCTCCGTCATGCTTCACAGTCTTCTGGCAGTGTCGTGAATCCAAGCGTTTTGCGATCGTTCGGTGTACACGGCACACTCCGTCGCTTTCAATTATGTTGAACTTCGACTCATCGCTGAACAGTACCGATCGCCATTTCTGCGCAATCCAGGTTATGCGAGATCGAGCAGACAGAAGCCGCTTCTCTTTTTTCACCGATGATACGCGGCCAATTGTCCGGTTGAGCGAAACTTGGAACACAGAGCCTCGCTTGCAAAATCCTTCCCAAACCATCACTGACGCAGCGCTTTGGAACCGTGGAATATTCTTATCACTCTCTGGAACAGTTCTCGAAGAAAGAGCCAACAATCTGTCGTTCTGGCCATTGTTGGATTGTTGCAAGATACATAACTTTTCGTCGGAAAAGATATATTTTTCCCCACCGTGCCGCGACAACAGCAAACTTGCTCTTTCGAGTCGTTTCTGCTTTGAAGGTTCCGAAACTCCGTGAACCTTGCGTTTCTTGAAAGCTTGGAATCCGAGGTCATTTTGCAGCATATTGTGCATTGACGATCTCGAAACATTCAGATCTGCGGCCATTTTACGTACAGAGCGCTGTGATTTTCGTCTAATCCGTTCCCTGACCACTTTAACAACTCGTGCAGTCCGCACCGTACGAGTACGACCGGATCACTTCCGGTCATCCAACGAGCAGATGTCACGGTACCTTCGGATGGTTCACAGCACCAAACCCCTTCATCGCTGGTAAAAGATAAACACCGAATGAAAACAATCGGACATAACCTAAAAGCGTTTGTATAAACATAGTGCAAAACTACACCAACACATACGTGAAGCATGTTGAGTAGTTGCACGACATCAATGCATGGAAAAAGTGTATGAGAATATATTGGACACGGTGTAGTTGTCACAAATGATTTTTTTTTCTGGGATAGACTGTCACGAGCCATTTCAGCACTTGATGTCACAAATATGGAGATCATGTCTATTTTTGGTCACTGGTGGTCACTGAAATGTAATGTTTACTTTACTTACTATACTATACTTTTAATATAAAATGAAACTGCGAGGTTATTAATACTTAGGGACTGAAGAGCAAGCGAAATCAGAAAGTTGCGTATGTTTTGACCAATGCAAAATGACAATTGTCAAAAACAAACTCTCACGGCGTGCTGTCAGTGAATACTATAGATTACTCCAGCAATCATCTAGAATGATGTCAGACTCCTGAGCCATCAATTGTAGCATGTTGTTTCATTTCGTTCATGGAATGTCAAAGTTTAGTTACGTTTTTAAGTAATGTAAGATAAAAGTTGCAAATTTTATGTCCAATGCTGTATATTATACGCAAAATAATAATTTCACTCGCGCCCATAAACAGTCTCATCGAGAAACACTGAAACGGTGAGTTTTTCTAATGTAATCGTGATACTTTTGAATAGTTCAAGATCACCAATATTTTGGATTTTATATCCATTAGAACCCAAATGAAAACTACCTACCAATACATTCTACCTGCCTTGAAATATTCCCCAGATTTTCATACGGTGCTCATCCATATCCCCAACCGTGAAGACAGCTAGAGACAGCAAAATTCCATACAAATCGCCAACGGCTTAAGCTATTTACGAACATCCCCACTTTTCATCAACGTTCAAACACCTAATCGAATCGACCCAATGTGACTTCTTTCAGATGACCGCTACCAAAGAACAATTTACGACCGACCCGTCGCTAGACTAATTTACAACCTTACACCTGAGCAGCAGGACAAAAAACAAAACCGTCTCCGCACCAGTTTGCTTATACTCGTCTAGGAGCTTTACCCCAGGGCATCGTTTCAGAAGTTTTACTAATGCACATTCCCACCGTTAAGCCGATCGCTTAGGAAGCCAACAAAAAAAAGAGCGAGCCGTGGGTTGAAACCGGTTTCGCACGCCGTAGGAAAGGAATGCATAATTTTCGCTAGGATATCTTCTGTCTGTCTGACATCGCACTGGAAATAGCGAAAATTAACATAGGAATGGTCCCACCACCAATCGGCGAATTCCAACATTAATAATTTAAAGCTTCTTGCCGTATGTTGAACTCGGGCCAGCATCACTTCGAATTCCAGCTACGTTCTAACGTGGCTTATGTGTTTGTGCGGACCAAAAGTTATCCCACGCATTTCCGGTCGATGTCCTATCTTTGACGTTTCTTTCCACTTTCAGCATTCTCACCTTGAGAGCGCGCAACTGTCTGATTCATTCTCAACTCTTGGGCTCAGATGGCTCCATTCATATTTTTTTCGGGGTTGGCTTTAGTTGGGATCGGAGTTGTTGTGGTGGGCATATTTTAAAGAAAGAAAAAAACTATGTTTATGTGACTAATATTTGCTTTTGTTTCATTTGCAGCTTTACAGCTTCTTGGATTAGCGCAGCAGCGGTTCGGGATTGTGGAAAGATGAACCGAAGTTACGGATCGACCCTAGGTTAAGGCCGGCTACCCAATGCAGTTCTCACAGCTGTCTGTCAGCAGCAGCAGCAGTAGCAGCAACAACGAAAGAAACGATAATAGTCTGCACAATTTTCCGTCTACCAGGTCCCCGAGAGTAACCATCAAAACGGCTTCCATAGGCGCAAAAATGGCCCCGCACACGCAGGCCACAAATATAACGATCAAACAGCAATACCAACCCCACCAGTGGCCATGGAATACAAGCAACGCTACCAATAGCAATAATGCCCAAACAAATAGCAGTCACACAGCCACTAGCAATAGTTCTACTCTCAGCAACAATCCACCTACAGTCAATACTCCAACGCAACAACAACAACAACAACAACACCAACAATCGAATACGCAGCAACAGAACACTGCCTTGACTGCTTCCGTATCGGTGACTCCGATCAACAAGCTAAAACGCTTGCAACCGGTCCATTCGGAGGCCAGCGGCAATACTCGAAGCAATAGCACCAACACCATCGCCAACGGTGCCAAACGAATACGTACGACCAGTGTGGAGAAAGTTAACAAATCAGTTGGAACCAACACGACGGGTCTTTCGGGCCCACCCGGTCTGGTAGCGGTTGGTTCTGGTCTCAATACGGCCACTGCCAAAAAACTCACCCAGATGGCAATTGTCGCTGCCAGCAACATCAACCATCACCAGCAGATCTCAGCCGCCGGTACAACGACGACCACCATTACGAAGAACACGAAAAACTTCACTGCCAGCGGGAATGCTGACCTCGCCAATGCGAACAAGATAACAGGTTACTTCAAGTCCCAAATGAAAACCACCAACACATTTAATAATCTTAAGAAAAATATTAAAACTATAGCGGGACGAGCCACGACGTTGAAGACGACAACGGCCTCCTCCACGACGACGGCAACGGCCGAAGCGGAAGCGGAAATCACCACCACCACCGAACTGATGACAACTACATCCACTGTTCTGCAGCAGAAAAGCATCATCAAGACTGCAACCGGTCCGATGAAAACCACCAATTCTGCCAGCTTGGAAAAGTACCTCAACCTGCTTCAGCAACAGCAGACCACCTCCATCACACCAGCGACCTCGCTGAAGAAGGTAGAACGAAAGACTGCCCGGATAGCCCCAACCGTATCGCTCACTCGCAAGGTAAGCCATACTACCCAAGGAGGTCTCGGAGTTGGACAGCCCAAAAAACCGGTCACCATCGCTCCTCGCACTGCCGACCCCAAGATGGGCATGAATTTCAACCAGCAAATCGTGGCAACGAGTGCCTCGGCAACAGTATCAACTACTGGCAATCAAATCAACAAACAGCAGGATCAACTCGTCAAATCATCTCAACCTACCGTCCTGCTAACTGCCATACGAATCCCTCAACAGCAGCAACAACAGCAGCATCAGCAGCAACAACAACAACAGTCCACCCAGTCGCCAATACAACAATCCAGCCAAAACCAGCAACAAAGCCAAACTCAGGCGCAGCTACAAGCACAACAGCAGTTCAAACAGGTTATGCAGCAGCAACCTCAGATCAACAGTCCGCCACGAACGCCAACCAAGCTAGGCTCTGCCGTTTTCCAATTTCATCCACAAACAACATCCGTCATGCCAAACCTGGTCCAGATACCAAATCTCGTACCAACACAACCGGTTTCATCGGCAACTGCCAAGTTGAACGTTCCTGTAGCTGTTTCTTCAACCACCAGCAGTCCTACAACTGCAAACATAATGATGAATAGTGCCGCACATGGCTTGACTGCCGCAAGACTTAACAATGGAACTACACAGCTCTTCATGAACGGAGCAGTCATCAAGTTGCACCAAATTCAACAACAGCAACAGGCAATAACTTCAACTGGTCAGCACGTCCCAACTTCACAGCAAAACATGTCCATGGAAACAACATCCGTCAGTATGGGTCTCAACGGCCTCCTTGCAAAGTCACCGGTGCTTTCGACTGCAACTAGCACCATCAGCACCAACCAACCTTCACATCAAGCCAAGGCCTTTACCCTCCATACCCAGCAACCAACTCAGCTATACCAGCAGGCCAATGGCTCCTCTACCTTCGCTCCGCAGCCCCTATACATGACACCAGGTGGACAATACCTCCTCAACGCAGCCGCTCTTCCAACAATGGTACTGGCTCAAGCCGCTCAGGCCAACATCCCAGCGCTACATCCACTTCAACCCAGCCAACCTCAATCAACACAGTTACCAAATATCACTGCCATCATTCAGCAGCAACAGCAGCAGAACAACATCCACCACCACCAACAACAGCAGCAGCAGCAACATCAACAATCCCAGCAAGTTCTGCCCAACTTCCACCAGCTACTGGCCAACATCCCACAAGCGATTCTTCAAAACCTGCAAACCAGCGCCAAACTCGGTCACACCCCACAATTCGTTCCTATTCCCTCAAGCCTATTCCTAAACCAGCAAATCCCAACCTTCACCAGCAGTTCATCCACATCCTCGTTCACATCTCCAATTACGATCTCAACGTCGACGATTCCCTCAGGCTCCACAACCATGGCGCAACCACTTTCGCCACCACCCCTCGTTGCTACCGTTCCAACCTACTCCACAACCGCCAAACCCATCATGAACACCCTCAACAACCAAAAAATCATCATCGCATCGACGACCACCAGCTCCTCCACCAAACCACCTACGGCGATCAAACCGATCTCCAGCACCGAGCCACCCAAGCTGGTCCCGGTGCAGCTAAACAAACCATCGATCTCAATCACCCCAGTTATCTCAAATCCTCCCAAACTGGTCCAACAATCAGCCCCGGTTCCCAAACTTGTCCTATCATCATCGGTCGCAACCAAAGCAACATCCATGACTCCCATCAAGGAGATTCCGAAACCAAATCTGACCTTGTCGCAGCCGCCAGCTTTGGCTCTGGCTTCCTGTAGCCCGCCAGCACCGCCACCTCCACCTCCAATAATGACCGTTCCATCGCCCATCACCTCTCCGCGGGCCATGGACAACAAGTCACCACCAGCCCTCAACCCCCTAACCTTGGACTGTGGCAGCAGCAGCAATGACAGCGGCATCGTCGCCAACTCCAGCGACACCGAGGACAAGTCCCTCACCATCGATCTCTGCTCACCAGGATCGCCAGACTCTTGTCCCCAGAAAAAGGACGAGGAATCTCGCGAAGAATCAACTCCACCTCCATCCCCACCGTCTCCACCTACTCCAGAACTAGCAACCATTGTTGCCGATCCGGAACCGGAACCGGAACCTGAACTACCGGCTCCAGAAGAACCAAAAATCGATGAATCATTTGCTGATTTCTCGGATCCAGAAGAACTTCAACCTTCCCCACCACCACTGTGTCTACTGCCGCCACCTCCGGCAATCGAAACCGAATTTTTGGATTCGTCCAGTCTACCTCCTAGCCAAAAATCTCCGAAGAGTCTCCTACTGGAGCAAATTAAGCTCAAACTACCGGAGCAACCGGATGACCAACCCCAAGAATCCATGTCCTCCGATCAGGACTACAGCAACCAAAGCCCCTCGGATGAATCCGGTCAAACTGGATCGGCCGAACCGTCGGAATCTCAGCGCTCCACTACGCCTGTGGATCTGTCACCGCCGAGCATCGAAACGGACTTCCTCAACGCACCACCGATGATGGAATGCGCCAAAAGTCCCATCCTGTCGCAACCGAAAACAATTCGCTTCCCGGCCATGAATGGAGCTCACCACAACTTTGGCCGGAAGGGCTTCCGGCGGCTTTCGGATGGGCGCCTGTTCGGGGTGTGCTACTGGAGCAACTGCGACGTTCAGTTCGATACAAGCTCGAAACTGTTGGACCATTTGCAGATCCAGCACGTCAACAGTCAGACGGGACCGTTTGCTTGCCTCTGGGATGGTTGCAAGGTGCACAACAAGGAGTCATGCAGCCGACGGTGGTTGGAGCGGCACGTGCTTTCGCACGGTGGCACCAAACCGCACAAGTGCATAGTTGCCGGATGTGGAATGCGCTTCGGGTCGCAGGTAAGCTGACCTTTGGTGTGTTTGCTTCTTGTTTTGGTTATTTATTTTGGCTTTTTGTATTTACAGTTGGCACTGGAGAAGCACGTGAATCATCATTTCAACAATACGGACAACGCCACTGCCGGCAAGCGATCGTCGGATCCGCCACTGCCAAAGGTTCTTCGCAAGACTGGTAAAAAGCTGCGATATCGACGTCAACCGTGGTCAGGTAAGCCTTTTGGATGTGGTTCATTGTTCAGCATTTTAGCCCTAACCTCACTTTTCCCCCACATCAAACAGCCCGCCGGTTTGACTTTTTCGATATCGGAGTTATGGAGGGGCTGCAGCATAGACTGATCATGGCTGGCAGTGTGGCCAGCGCTCGCCGGGGTACGATAACGTTCCGTGGACAGGCCGCAGGACGGCGTGTCACCGGTACTGGAGCGGAGGTTTTCGTCAAGTGGTACCCGAGGGAAATGTGAGTAGACTTTTTTGATTTCCTGTCTTGCTGATAACCGAAGACCGTCCTAGAAGACGAACGAAGTTGCCTCCTGGATTGCGCAAGTTACTTTTCGGACACTTTCAAGACCAAAACAATTCTTACAGAGATGCAATTCAACAAACCTTCAATCGAGAATTATTTTAAGATGAAGTCAAACAGTCCTTCTAAGATGGACGTTAACAAAATTAGATTATTATCACAACGAAATAGAAAACATTTTGGTCTTCAAAAGTTTCCAGAATTCCTGAAATTGAACTCCTTCGAACGAATGTCATACGAACAAACACAATCAGTTCATCGAAAAGTTTCAGGGTGTTTAAAAAAAATCCGTCAATTAAAATCATTAAAAGTGCAAGGCGAATTATATTAGAATTTTTCAATCCCTGAAATTTTTTCGACCGCCGAAAATTTTCTGAACTAAGAAAACACGCTGAATTTTGGAAAATTTCCCAGGCTCTCTGCAAGCTGACTGTTAAGAACTTCGAAGGAACTTTCCCAGACTTGAACATTTCTGAAATTTAGAAAGTATTCAATGTTTCGAAAATTAGCAGGACTTGAAAACGAAATGTCGAACGGAGAGGACTTAATGAATTAACGAATTTGAAACTTCCAGAATTCACAAGTAATTGCCAACTTCGCTAGACCGGTAGGTATCTAGCGGGGTTTTTGATTGATCATTTATAATCGATTTTTACCCTTTCTCGCCTATTCAGAAGCACACCTTCGGAAGGCACACATGGAATTAGCAATAGTTTATGACAAGGGGCTTAGTTGATTTGTGATCCTAGGATACCGATGCCTTGGTTCATGTTTATTTATATAATGAAACTTTATCCAATTATTCAGTTCTTCACCTCAACTTTACTTCACCATTTGATTCCGTGCAGATATCTTGATCGTGGAGTAGTGTTTTGAGCACTGGTTTCGTTCTTCAGAATTCACTTCAGCATAACGTAATTGTAGATTGTAGATGGATTTTGTTTGGTCTGTCCACAAAGTAAGCCATGATGAAATTATCAAACAGTATCCAAGGAGAAGAGATATTAGTATATTTTTTTAGAATTGACAATAAACAAATCAAAGTCAAATATGGTTGCAGCTCTAATTCGGTAGTAGATCCATTCCCATCATTCATCGCTACTACTCAGCCACATACACTTGCTTGTATGTGTGAGTGATGGTCGATAGGTGATCAAAAAATCAAGTCACGTGGTTTGAATACGGCTTAGTGATAGCGATGGAAAACGAAATTTGATCCGCTGCCAAAGAAGTGGCCCAGCCTATTTCAAACACTTTAAGAGATTGTTCGTCATTCTTTGGAACTTTATCCACGACGGCATACAGTTGACTGTAGATGTTTGCCTTGTACTGTGTGAATTGTTCTGGTATAATATCCCAATAGGGCGTATGGTGAAGTGAATAATTCGCTACACATTGGTAATGAATTCAAACTAGAGGTAGTTGTAGTTTTCGATATTTATTCTGTAAAATCCGAAGTGATAGAGCAACTCAGATTGTATAACGACTTTTGGTGGCCTTCGTCCAATTTCACCTTAAGGCTCTAGACTGTTTCAGAAATTATAAGCACATTTATAAAATATATAAAATTTGTTGTTTTTTTTAATTTCAATTATTTAATTTGGCAAATTTTATCAGCTCATAACATTTTACTCTTCTTCAATCAAAATCTTTAATTATATCCAAGGGGCAAGACAGCTTTCTTGTGAGTAGCTTTTTTCTTCAAATTTACTCAGGATTCATCAAATTTGCACACTCTATGATGTTCTTCTGCTCTCCAAGATAAAGAGTGGTGGGAATGCCAAAAAACGTGTGCGAAAATGAAAAAACAACTTCACTCAAATTTGATCATGAAACTCACGGTTGTTCAGAATGCATCACCTTCCGTCATGTTGTATTATTTATAACTCGATTTAAAGTATTCTGGCAGTACTGACTTGAATGTCACGGTGGCGACGATGGCAATCTTGGCAACCAATGACAGCAGCATGTTTACTGTCTTGGAAAATTATTTATTATGGTACCGTAAGAAGCTCTCATTTTAGGCAAGATGGGTCGCAGTATTTAGAGGAGGAATTAGCAAGCGAATTGTTTAATACTGTTTCATTGTCTTTCTTGTCGGAAGACGAAAAACAAATGAAATATTTGAAATTTATAGACTACCTAGCGAATTACATATTTCCATTGTACGGATTGATTGACTCAACCCTTTCAACGTTGGCTTCGACTGTGGGAAGCACTGGAAATGGGATTTAAATTAAAATAACTAACCTTCAATCGATCTTCTACTGCAGACTTCTCGCCAGATTGAGCTACCAAAGTATCCCGGCAGATGAAAAGTGAAATAACCTATTGAACATGTATTTAATGCACGGAGATTTGAGATTACACAATTTATGTATAAAAATCACTCACCTTTGGCAGCTATATGACGCTGTCAAAAAGATGGATGATTTCAAAAAAAAAAATAATGTGAGTTAAAAGTACCCACCTTGAAACAGCTTCATGTAGTTCGAGAGTTGGGTGTTTTTTACTCTTGTATGGGTGCAAATTTACTTCGAAAATTTTGAAATCCTTCAGAGTTTGTCAGAAGTACAAGTACAAGTCTTATACCGTTGCACCTCACTTTGGTGTTTAATTTTATTTCCAGCTCTGAATTCGAGACAAGAATTTCAAGCATGGATGTTCAACACTCAGCGAAATAAACTTTCGATATTTATAAGATTGCATGATGATTATTTGATACTGGCACTTTATGGATGTTTTTCGGTATGAGTTTTATTCTTGACTAAGAACGGTTCCAAGCTTCTATCAGAACATGCTTCTTACCCGAGAAATACACGTTGGTGCCTCATGGTGATGAGCGAACATCTTCTTCTACATACAACACATTGTGTGTTTTAGTTACCTGGATAATTCTCATATTTGGTTGAAATTTGTGCTTAATTTGTATGAATGAAAGTTCCCACTTCCACAGGAGTGGAGGAGTCTAAAAAAATCATCAGCCCCAAAAACTAATGCATACACATTTTTACGGTGATCAATTCTGTAGTCTATAAGGGACGGACAGACAGACAGACAGACAGAGAGAAATTCATTTTTATATATAAATAGAAATCCTGCTTTCAAAAACATGCCCACATGCCAAATGCGGTTTAATCTACTTGAATAGCTCTCGAATTATGCAGAAATTTGTGTTTCATTTGTATGAGAGCCTCCCCCCCACCCCCCTTAGAGAAGGGAGGGGGTCTTGACTCACCATAGAGACATTTCTCGCCTCCAAAAACCTTCACCTGCCAAATTTGGTTTCATTTGCTCTATTTGTTTGTGAGTTATGCAGAAAATTGTATTGCATTTGTATGGAAGCCCCATTTTCTCGAGGGCGTAGGGATGTTTAGAAACATATCTTGACTTCAAAAACCTCCACCTGCCAAATTAAGTTCCATTTGCTTGATTATCTCTCGAGCTATGCAGAAATTTGTGTTTCATTTGTATCGAAGACCACCCCCCCCCCTCAAAAAGGGGAGGGATCTTTATCCACCATAGAAACGTTTTTTGCCTTCAGAAAACCCCACGTGCGAAGTATGGTTCGATTTGCTTTATTAGTTCTGGAGTTATGCAGAAATGTCTATTTCATATGTATGAGAGCCCCCCTTTCAAGAGAAAGGAGGGGTGTCAAACTATCATAGAAACATTATTTGCCTTCAAGAATTCCCACTGGCTAAATTTGGTTTCCTTTCCCTGAATAGTTCTCGAGTGATGCAGAAATTGGTGGTGCATTTGTATGGGAGCCCCCTTGCCAGAAGGGGGAGGGGTTTGAAACCATCATAAGAACCTTTCCTGTCACGCCGATCGGTTCTGTCGTTTTTGATTCTATAAGGTTCAGACAGACAGAAATCCATTTTTATGTATATAGATAAGAACTCAGTATGAATTTCATAAATTTATCTTATGAAGTATAATGATGGTGAAAAAATAAAAATATGGAGCAACCTGGATTCGAACCTTGAACGTTGAGGTTATGGGTCCGGAGACTAGCCCACTAGTATATATCGACACTTGTAATCAGGAAAGTTTAAAGGCGTACAAGAACAGCGTCGTGTGAAACCAAATCCATTTGAATCCTAGAGGCTACCATGAAAGCAAGTTTTGGAGTATAGGACGAACATTTTAAAATGCTCCTAAAAAATTCAATTGAAATTCTAATTAAAATCGGTTTGTTGTATGATGTAAGAAAAATCCAAAATTACGCAATAAAGACATTTTCAGAAAAATAAAAAATAAATCAAAATAATGCCCCTATTTCGCAGTTTTGGATTTTTCTTCCATCATACAACAAACCGCTTTTAATTAGAATTTCATTTGAATTTATAAGAAGCATTTTAAACTGTTCGTCCTATACTTTAACATGGGATCTGACAGATTTATCACCACTCGGTGTCTTCTTCTTTGTTCATCCTGAATTCGTCAATTAGGCTTTTTGACGTTTAATCACCTTTTCTTTTCTGTGGTTGAATGGTGGAATGATGGTTTGTTTTCCTCCAAAAGATGTTCCTTCTTTCTTGCTCTCCTTTGATCTAAATGGCGCTGTAGTGTGCGTGCGTTCAAGGTCACTAAGCCTAATTGATTCTTGTTTATACCGAGGCCTACACTCTCGCGTCACTTTACTCAATTTTTGAGTACAATGGTATGCTATCTCTTTTTCTCTCACGGAAATGTTACTCAATTTTCGTTAAAAAGTGGATCAACTCAATTTTTGAGTAGATCCACTTTTTACGAAAATTGAGTAACATTTTCATGAGAGAAAAAGGGATAGCATACAATTTTACTCAAAAATTGAGTAAAGTGGCGCGAGAGTGTATGACAAGCCTATATCAACAGCAGTGATTGACAGTAGACAGGATGTCCTGGGCCCAAATTGATTTGGGCCCGCTGTCAGCTGTCAAATAGAAGTATAATCATTTGTTTTGGTTGTTTGTTTTGATATGAAACATCACAGAAAGCGATCTTTCTGCTTTGTATGACGTGCATAGCGAAAACGAGCAACAACAGACAAAACGTAAACGAGCAACAACAGACACAAGTTACAATGTTGACATTATTTTGACAGCTGAGCTTGCTGAGATGTTGTCTACGTGAAAAAGGTGGTCCTTGTCATAGGCCTGTTTATACCCCATCGAGACGTCAAGCTATAACGTACACTCCCTTTCTATTCTTCTCATTGACTGACAAGAACTGTGTTCCTTTCTCTTTTTCTCACACGGAACTGTTACTCAATTTTCGTAAAAAAGTAAATCAACTCAAGTAACATGTGAGAAAAAGAGAAAGGAATACAATTCTTTTCGGTCAGCAAGTAGAATGGAACGAGAGTATATGAATTAGGAATATGGTCATTTAGGCATATTGATTTTTTTTTCACCAGTTTCGAAAGTGCTGCAAAGTTCCTTGAATAAGGTCATTGCGTTAATATTCAGTGAAATTAAAGAACTTTTCATTCCCTGTGATATGGCAAGATGAACTTGAATTACTTTTTCGTTCATTGTCATTGAATTGGAAAACGAAAGAGTGTGGAATGATGCCGTAGAATGGAAAGGCAAGAAGAAGAGAAAGTAGAAATCAATACCGAGATAGATCATTGCACTATGGCGTCATCAATGCAGTTTTGACTGTTCAGGGAGCTTGTTTACGTGGACTTAGAATATTTTCGGTAAGATCGGTTTGAGATTTTGTTCCCTACATTATTACAATTATTACGATTGAAGTAAAATCGCCGGAAAATAGACACCAGAACAGATTTTTACATAGTTTCCTGAAACTAATCGTACAGAATCCCGAAAAAGCCAACGAAAATTTTTGTTTGAGCGGTTCAAATTCTAACACCTTGTAAACAAGCTCCCTGAACTGTCAAAAAAGTGTGTTTCATGCATTCCGTGCAATGATCTATAGTTGTTCAGTAGGTTCAAGTTGTGGAAAGACGGACAATGAATTGAACATTGATTCAGTTCGTGTTGCGTCAGTAAAGTTAATTTGCTTTTTGTCAACTCTGGTCTGAGGATTGCTGTACTCGGGTGGCATTTGGAACAGGTCTTTGCCTTCATGCCACGCAATACTGAG
The DNA here is from genome assembly GCA_034211315.2 of Aedes japonicus. NCBI lineage: Eukaryota > Metazoa > Arthropoda > Insecta > Diptera > Culicidae > Aedes > Aedes japonicus. The sequence goes on along the minus strand of JASCZW010000035.1, from coordinate 633,769 downwards.
TAATCCAGCGCAAGGTTGCGGCTTATCATTTTTGACTTGTCCATATTCATTTGCCGATAGCTCTTCTCAGAAGCTCAATTTCAAAATATGATGTATGATGAACTTATGGTGCTTGAGTAGAACTACAACTTTGTTCAACAGTACATAGCTCTATCTCTTATATCTGAGGAATAAGAGCATATATTCGCAGTGATCTTCGCGATGATATTCGCGGTGAAGATCACGCGAATATCAACGTGAAGATCACTGTGAATATACGCTCTCATGTCGAAGATATAGGAGTTAGAGCAATATACTGTTACACAAAGTTGTAGGTCTACTCATGCACTACAAGTTCATCATACATCATATTTTGAAATTGACCCTCTGAAAGGAGATATTGGCAAATGAATATGCCTGAGTCAAAAATGATAAGCCGCAACCCTGATCCAGCGGATTAAGACCGGCGACATATCCTTCGCCCAGAAAGGCAGATGTTCCTGCAACAACTTCTGAGTGCGGTTCGAAGTGTGGCATGGAGTCCCATTTTGTTGAAATACTACATTTGGCTTTGGGCCGTACTGCTCTTTGATCCACGGAAGATCATAATTACTTAAAATCCCGGAGACCTGTGAAATTTGTCGCCTTCTGGAATGATCACGGGGCTAATTTTCCATCGGAAGTCATCCAAACTTGCAGGATGCTTGGTCAGATACACGTTTTTTATGGTCGTCGGCCACGTCTTTTACCGGGAGGGAGCTAATATAGCGATCGGTTCTGGAATTTTATACGGGATTTACGGTAAACATACTCTCCGTCCGGTTGCTCCCGGATGCGGTTGGTAATCATGCGAGTTTTTTTTCGTGCCCTCGACTTCGCCCCGCAATCTTCCTTTACGATCTTCCGTGCCGTGATCCTTCGCCGTTTTCCTCATTGAACGCACTCGGTTCGCCCGAATCTTTCTTTTGATGGCAGCGATATACCGGGGTAGATCTGCGCTGACCTCGGACGACCTGTGGCCAACTTCGCGAATAGTTGTCCTTTCTTTTCTCGGCCGTATTTCATGGTCCGCTGGGACACTTCCACGGCAATTGAAATGTCTTTATGTGACATTTGCCCGTGGGACAAATCACGAATACGCTGCCACTTTGTCATGGTGCAACTGTTATACTAAGGAAGTCAGTTTTTTTTTTAACTCGCAGCCTACTATTATCGAGTTCGTGTTTGAACTTAGGTTGGAACAAGTTCCAGTTCTTGTTTGGAATTAGATCAAAAACGAATTCGCTATATGATATGAATTATTCCGTGCTTGCAAAGAAAACCCGGGCATTGTATGCACAGGTGAAACGGGAACCTTATTTGAACGATGGTGCAAACATTATCACGCATACGGTATGTCCAGTTATTGCTACTGAATGTTGATAATGGAGATGAATAATTATAAATAAATGTTGAGATTAAGATAGGCTATATCAAGTAATAGAAGTTGTTTCCAAACGGTTTATTTCTTCTAAACTTAATTCCAACAAATAGCTTGGTGAAAATCAACCGGTCAGTGCTAGTCAACTGTCATTTGACGTAGCACTTATCTGATGATTATTTTAAGTGTACTTTATATTCCAAATTTCCTATATTCCAACGTCCCAATCGATGCGTTGAGTACGCTTATAAAGCTGGACTGTAAATGTTTTAGTTTCAAGTGTTCTGTTATGATGTCCGTGATAGGGATAAAACTCATCATTACTTCGATAAAAAATGACTTTTAACAAATAATCAGGTCATCACGAGCGTTGATTTCTGAATTGATTTTGTCGATGACTATGTCTCGTAATCGAAGACGTTTCTCTTTGAAATTTCACAGATCATATTGGTAACCAAGGTTACAAAATAACCATCAATAGATTATTTAGGCCGTACTTTTTATATATCACCCTTCGTAGGCCTACAAGCATTATCATAATCCAAAATTACTTTCTTCCCTAGTTCAACAGCAGAGCTGCAAGCCATCGCTTCTTCAACAAAACTGCGTTATTCGTGTCCTATCATTTTTAGATCAAAAAAATAAACATTTATTAAGTCGAATCATTTTCAGCCCGCTTTAGTTTAGCGGGGAATTTTTAAGAACTTCAAATTGTTTTCTGACATCATATCATGTTGCACAACAGTTTAGTTCAAAAAATTTCACTTTAAACCCACTGTGCCTTCTTTAAGGCCACACACAATGGACCGTTTGCGGCCAACTGACGTGAATTTGAAAAAAATCCACGTCAATTAGAGAGCAGCGTGTTCAATGGGTGTGGACTTGTTAACACCTAGTAAACTTGAAAATGTTACACACGCAAGCGAATCGCTACTCAACGTCTGGTAAATTTTACTCGAATTTGTACTTAATCGCTGAGGGATCGGCATGTCAGTAGTATCCTTATGAAACTGTGATGTTAGAGGCGCCTATCTGGATTCTAAAGCTATTAATCGTAAAGTGATACAAATTCTATAGGATCATTTCTACGTTGACGATTTTGGCGAGATCTTTCCATTTTATCAATATTTTGATACAATTCATTTCCGTGAACACAAATTCTTTCTGTAACACAAACACATATAATTTACAGACGTTTTAAATATACGTTGTAGTTAGCTTATAAAGTTAACTTTACATCCCCAGCAAGAACGTTGCCAGGGCAGTTTTTGATGGTTGGAGGTTGATTAAGAAGCCAAGTTTTCTTTTTTTTTTCAAATCTCTACATTTTGTTTTATTTTTGAATCCGAATGATAGTAAAACACTGCTTATCAGTTCTTTCCACAAACATGGCCATTTTTTAATACATTAATTGTTATTTTATATATTCTCCGTGCGAGGAGTAACGATTATGATGTTGAAGGAGATGTTTGCTCATCACCATGAGGCACCAAGAGTGAACAACAATGTTTTTGGCTAGAATTGAAAGATATGAAGAGAAAGTTTTTGATAGTTCCGCTAGTGTGCGGCAGGCTCGGAAACATAGCAGATGTTTTAGGAAAATTGAGCGAAAAGGGCATGTGTACAGTGGTACTCGAACCAACGACATTTTTGCCTAACATCCCACTGCGGGGTAGGTTAAAGCACGGACTAAGTCCGCCACTTCAACAGGCGCCTGTTGAAGTGGCGGACTTAGTCCGTGCTTTAACCTATCCCGCAGTGGGATGTTAGGCAAAAATGTCGTTGGTTCGAGTACCACTGTACACATGCCCTTTTCGCTCAATTTTCCTAAAACATCTGCTATGTTTCCGAGCCTGCCGCGCACTAGCGGAACTATCAAAAACTTTCTCTTCATATCTTTCAATTCTAGCCAAAAACATTGTTGTTCACTCTTGGTGCCTCATGGTGATGAGCGAACATCTCCTTCAACATCATTTTTTAATGGAAAACTGACTTTCTAATTTGTCACCTGAAAAGACACTCATTGTCAGCGACTGAAGAAAAAATTTGAGTAATTTTCACACTGGTTTGAGTAGTTATTCGTTTTTGCGTACCTCACTATCAGAACTATAACAACACTCATGCAAAATATTCTTTGATTCTATCAAGAATCTACGGTCATGTTTCACACCTTTAATAATCTGACTGAACCGCTTCAAGGTTTCTCAGGAACCGTGGTACTCCCGTTCCTCAGAAGCTCTCGAAACACTATCAATTCTCATTTATTTCTGTACCCATGCCCATATGTTATGATTTCCGGAACTACCCACCGAACCCCGACTGTACTAATCTGTTTCTTTTCTTCCCTCAGCATCTCCGACGACTGGCTTCCGGAGGCAGAAGTGTCCCTCACGAAAGAGATCTCAATCAACGAGCTCAGTCCGGATCAGCGCTTCGAGCTCGAGATGCAACTGAAGACCAACAGGAAGGCCAACGCGGAATTGCTGTTCTGCCTTCACGAACTGAACCTGAAGCTGCAGGCCGAGGCTTCGCCTTGCAGTAGAAGCAGCTTCAGCAGCAGCAGCAGTAGCAGCTCATCCAGCGGTTGTAGCAGCGCAAGCAGCACCATCAGCACCCCCATACCGTTCAACTCTCGAACGGAACCGAAAAAACTCCGGAAACCACCGAAGGAGTCCTATCCGCCATCAATGGCAACGTCATCGCTCTCATCGGTGCTATCGTCATCCTCATCATCGCTGGTCTCGAATGAAAATACCAGCAGTAGTAGCAGCAGTAGCAGCAGCAGCAGTAGTAGTAGCTCATCATCCACTTCCTGACCGATGCCGGCGGTGCCAATCGCTGGAGGTAGTCCCATGACCCTGGCGATGGCCATGCTCTCCGGCACCCTTGCGCAGAAGCGAACGCGCAAGGCCCTCAACTGTATTCGACGGCGTGCAACAACAAAAATGCATCAGCTCGCCCCACCCAAGGGCGTGGCCAAGAAGTAGGTTTTAAGGCGCGACTAACATTTTCGTCATCGAGCGTCGCAAATTGTATAGAACTGGAATCAATGGTTTCCCTTCTCGAAATTGCGCCAAAAGCAGCGCCCATCCAGGAGAGATCGAATTGTAAATAGGTAGGAAGAAGTTTGGGGTCTTGAGTGGAATGAGATATGGAACACTAACGGAACAGACTAACGTAAAACTGCCGCCATCAATGATTTCGATCCTTCCGCGTATTTTTTTTTCTTGCGTTAATTAGAACGATTAGCGATTAGTCCCGAAGTGATTAGTCCTGTTTAGGTAATTTTTTTTAATAAACTAAATAGTATTTAATTTTTTTTATCGGTAGTAGGGGAGAGAAGGTAAAATTTTAAGTGTGAAGAATAGTGACGTATCGTGCAAAGTCTGTTTTAGAGAGCAAGCATTTTTGTGTTGGAAAAAAGTCAATCCAGTTCTTAGGATTTTTTTTTTAAATTATTTTCTGACCGATATTGTGAGGTTTACAGAACAAAAAACGGCGAGGCGTGAATTTGTTGATCTCAATGAGTTAAAGTAGACGAAATGTACCAGATTTTGGCTTTTTTTTTCGCGAAGTGGAAAGTGGAAAGTCAGTAGTGCAAATAATTAATGGCAAAATTAATGGTCGAAGGGGAGAGGATCGAGATGAACGCAAATTACAGATTTTAGTGAGAAGTATAGTAATATAATTAGAATTATATTTAATCGTCGACAAAATTTAAGATCTTTTTAATGGCGAAATTGCTATTTTTTTCGGTTTGTTTTTGAGAGGCAAGATGTGAAAAGGTGTTTAAATATAGGCCGTGACGGTTGTTTAGAAGAAAGACATTCTGACTAGCGACGATTCTTTCTGGTTCAAAAGGTTCTTGATTTTCATTAGTTGGGGACCGTATGTTCGAAGCGAACATCCAGGATAAAGTTAAGCACCATAACACGAAAAGTCCATAGATTAAGCCCACTATATATCTGGTGAGAGTTTCCACGCCACTGAATAATTGTGTTAGTGCTGCTTGTATCTTTGTTTCATTCGATCTGGAAACAGTTCAAGCCAAAGAAGGATCGTTATGCCTGTTTTCCAAGATTTAATATCTAACCTAGAATCATACATCCTTATTCTTATTTACAGCCGTAAACATACTTCGTTCGAACGATTCAATACGAAGGAGTTCGAATAAGGTATTCTTGTTTTCGTTCGATCCCGTTCGCACGAATCCTTTTTCGAACGTAAACAGTGTTAGTGTTAACTGGAGGCCCAAGACTGTTCACCTCATTTGCCACAACTTCCCAGAACGGTCCCGTATTGAATTTCGCAAAACCTTTTGCGATATCTGGCTGCCCCTCGAGCAGATCGACCATTCGATTGAACTGATCCTTGTTTGTACTTTTGCTTTTCTGTTGCTTTGCCCTAAAAAGCAAAAGCAGAGAAAATTCAATAATTCAACGTTGATGATAATTTATTCGTTTACTTACATGGTTTTAAGCCTGAAGTTTTTTCTCTATTTATTTCAAAAACAAACATCACAATAGAACAAAATTACTTTTCGAATACGCGATTCGCTAGTGAAAAGTGACGTTTCTCAAACAGGCCAACCGACGCATTCGAACGAAAATGGGAATAAGACAATTTGTTCGAACGAACGATGTTCGAAAGTTTGAATTGCTTCGAACGAAAACAAGAATACGAATGTGACATACTTTCGGACAAGCGTGACAAGCTCGGAAATTTAAACGGATGTATATATTATTCCGAAGCGCATACTTATGGCAACAGCAGCGTACTAAAAAGAAATTTTATTAATGGTGAACGCCACGAACTATCGAAAAAAAAAATTTGAACATTCATTAAAGATGGCTACCTATTCCTACGTCCTTTGAGTACAACACCAGTTGGTTGTCCCTTGTAGTTTTTTCGATACTGGGCTTAGCTCAGCCATGTTTGTTAAGACATTTTTATCTAATTAAAACAATCCTTGAGCATTTAGAGTTTTCTCCGCATCTGCTGGGATTTCTCGGAAATTAAAACATGACAAGCAAATTAAACGAAATCACTGAGCGAGCGTTTCTCGATTGAATTATAATGTTGTCTGGATTTTGTTTTATTTTTTTAGGAATTCAGTGACTTTAATCGCTATATTTAATTTCAAAAAATTTCTGCTTAAAAATCTAACAATTCGGTTAGAAAATAGTTCCGCACGGTTCTGACTCAACAGCTAAAGCATGTGTTTCCAAATGTCATTTACTTTGACAGTAAGAGAAATGTTTAGACGGGAAATAAACATGACGAAAGCATAAATAATGCTTTTAAAATAGCTTGTTCTCATAGATGTAATTGTTGATCCATGGGTTGTACAGTCCAGGATCATGTACTGACATTGTTTTTATTGGATGAAAATGTCTTAATGGTCCTGTTTGATGCATCGATGAACTGTCAGGATGTTTCTTACATATCAAGCTGGAATTACCAACACAGGAAATACTAGTGGAGACGCTGGGTTTGGTGGCTTTCAGTCTTAGTTTGCTCCATCATCGGAAGTAGGCACTTTCACTCTACGGAAGGTTTTTCGCCTCAGAAATACCTCACTGACCAGTAAAACTGCAGTGGTTTTCATTTGCTATGCTAGATAAACATGTCAACATGAGGCAAATGTAATTACGATGCCGCTTGAAAGTGATAAGCACACGCTAAGAAAAAAGTATCCAGCGGTGCAGTTAAGTATGAGAAGCCAATGTTGGGTATAATCATGTTTACCTACAGTTGGGTACAAGTTACTTACTTTTGGGTAAAATTTTACCCAAAACTAAGTTATTTGAACCCAACTGTAGGTAAACATGATTATACCCAACATTGGCTTCTCATACTTAACTGCACCGCTGGATACTTTTTTCTTAGCGTGCAAACTACAATTCTCCTAGTTTCCCAATCACAATCGTTCTACTAATACGCTCAAAAATGTTTTTTTTAAATAGTGTTTTAAAAAAAGTGAAAGTGCAAAGTTTGCTTCCTTGCAACACTCTTGGAATACTGCTTACAGTCAAAATGACAAAAATCACTGAGCATGAGCGTTCGTTGCTCGTTTAAAACTTATTGACAGTTTTCACGGAGCAGGAAAATCCATGGCTTACCTAGAAAGAAAAAAAATACTAAAAGTGCCGCCACACGGCGCTTGAAATCTATGCTATAGTTCACTATGATATAGCCGTAATAGATACCTATTTCATAGTTCTATGACGAGACACAGTTTTGCAAAAATATGAGCTATGAAGTAATAGCACAGAGAACAGACTCCAGACTCGAACATTTTTTTTGCCAATTTACTGTGTAAACTTTTAAAAGCAAACCGTTGGAAAGACAACGCCGCCTAGTCTAGGTTTCACCAAACTAAAATTGACAGACTATCAAAACTTGAGCCGGGCAAGTAGCGCCATCAACAAAAGATGATGATGATGATGATGAGATACTACCATCTATTGTAGCAAAGTAACTTTCCATAGCAGTGGAATAATCTGAAAAACGATTTGATCAAGATTCTACTGTTGTTTGTGATCTTCAAGCTCCTGTATGAAGGGCCAAAAACGTTTGGGCGGGCCCGTAAGCAGAAACACTTACGCGAAACCCGCGAATATAGGCAAGAGAATCTCCTTCCAAAAGCAAGTTCACACATACAGCATTAGAGTCGAGCCCTCGATTGACAGAATAAATCCAATAGATGGGGTCGAAGAGCCCGCCCTCGTTCCACGAAATGTTAACAATAGGGAGGAGGCAGTCCCATGCTCCCTATCCAAATCGTTTCACTTGGGTGCCCTGATGGTCCCTCCCTTTTCCCGTTATATATTATGTCGATATGATGATATTCAGTACATTTTGTAGTGGTCATTTGATTGCTTACCTTGTGTTAGAAAATTTGTCTGAAAGTAAAATTGGTCTCGATGTTACTGCATTTGAAGAGTTGACTTTAGGATGATGATATGATATTGCTCGTGGTCATAGGATACGGAAGAGAATAGAAAGGAAAAGGGATTAGTGATTGGTAACACGCTATGCGCATGTGAGATTTTCATGGTGATATTTTCACAACGTCCGTTCAGAATGGTTCGACGGATGCATATGAGAGATTATTCCCGTTGAGTTTTCGCTCGTTTACTCAATTCCATCATGTTTGGTTATAGAATACAAGAAACGTTTTACAACGTGCTTCATTTGTGAATAACAGGGCAATGATCCCCCATCGCATCTTCAAGTGATCATTACAAGCTGTCCATTTGGTTCAGGCACTTTTGAACGTTAATGGGGCAGCCGATTCACACATGAAATCTGCCGCGACCGACTCGACAGAACGCACCCATACCCCTTTCTGAACCGAAGGGCAGGGAGTAGCGCCATCAACATAAGATTCACCAAAACTAACGGAAACGAGCTGTAATTTTACAGAAATTTAAACACGAAGGGCACCCCAGCTTGGATGTCTGTTCTCTGTGGTAATAGTAGCTATGTAGTAGAAATCTTTGCCGCAGCGCAATCACTTTACATTTTTCGGTGTACACACGATTGATATTCTTTGTCGCATATACTTAGTTGCGAGGTTTTAAAAAATAAATTCGGGAAGTAATCATGGGCATATTCGGTAGCTATGGGCTGAGAATGAAAAATTGCTGCAGTACGCAGCACATCATACGAAAACTCGCAAAGTCTGGACAAAACCGTGGATTGCTCGTCTTGATGGCACGGGAATTGAGGGAAGAAAGGTAATTTCAGGGAAGTTCTTCCGAGGAGTTTCTGCAGAAGAGGAACTACAGGGAAGTTCTTCAGAGGAACTTCAGGCAAGTTCTTTACAGTAATTCAGGCAATTTTTTTTATAGAAGTTCAGGAAAGTTCTTCAGAGGAACTTTAGGAAAGTTCTTCACAGAAATTCAGGGTAGTTCTTTACAGAAATACAGCGACATCTTTCAAAAAACTTCGGAGAAGTTCTTCAGATAGCTTCGGGGAAGTTCTTCAGTAAACTTCGGCGAAAGGAGTTTGGGAAATTTCTTTAGAGAATTTCAGAAAGGTAACTTCAGGGAAGGTCTTCCGATGAGTTTCTTCAGAGTTCTTCAGAGGAACTTCAGGCAAGGTCCCTTGGTCTAGACTTTCTTCGGATGAGGAATTGCAAAGACAAAAAAAAACTCACTTTGAAGTAGACACTTCCACAGGTGATCGGGATTAGTTGGTTCCCACAGCACCGGATGTTGGTCTAACAGCTCAATCAAGTGGAATTTCTTTTTCTGGTCCGTTTTTGTTTAAACACAAACTAGCAAAAAATCAAACGAACTGTCAAAGAACTTCGACTAACGAACGATGGAATAGTTCATAGCCTACTACTATAACATAGAAACTATCTCTAGAGTGTACACATGACATCGGGCACGGCTCTACATCATAGCGTTAAACTTTTGCTTGCTAGTCATAACTATCAGCTATCACTACATCATTTTGGTGATCCTATGAACTATTACATAGTTTACTAGCATACAGCTCGCTATATACTAGAAAGAGATGCCGTGTGGCGGCACTTTAATAAACAGGTTATGTCGGATTGCTGAGCAGCATTTCTGGGCCAATAAAAGAAAAGGGCCTATCATCATTTGTAAACAAATATTTCTGAGCCCATTTTCTCGCAAGCCGTTGACTACTCACGCAAACCTACAGGATCGTCGTGTAGGGTAAACTTTCCCCTACATGATGATGGTATTGGTGTGCGTGGGTAGCCTACGCCTTGCGAGGAAATAGGCTCAGAAGAGTTTGTCTACATTTGTTGATAGGCCCTTTAGGAACAAGAAAAATGAGTAATGTGGAACCTTAGAACTGCCGCTAGAGATTATACGACACACCGGGACTATCGAAGCACGTCTTACCTGTGGGACTGTCTGCGGACGAAAGAGGGCGATGATGAGGCGAGAGCTTTAGTGTGAGTGTTAGCGCACCCCGAGGCAACACTCGTGCATCTGTATTGACACAATGATGAATTGATGGTAGACTCGCAACGGGTTGTCTTGCTTATGCCCCACCAGTAACATTTTAGATTTTGAGCCGAAAAGTACCGGTGTTTGGTGCGGGTGATGCTGGCGCCGGATAGAAAGGGATGTTGTTCGTCTCCGATGCTGATAATAACTTCAAGTTACTCCCAGTGCTAGCGAATTGCCTTTTCGTTGTTGTTCCTGAATAACGAATGGTTCTCTCAGTTTTCAACAGCCACTGCATTTTCCGAAAAACGCTGACTAGTGCGAAATGCGAAGGCTCCCGGAATTGTGACTGCTGTGGGCTTTAAGACTAATTTGGTAACAAATTTTCGAATGCTCGAAATGAAAAGTAATGAAGTCATCAAAGTGAACCATCGGATTATTGATGGATTGGTCATGCACATACCTAATACAGATACATTTTAAAGCAGCCTGTTATATAGAAACTTTCGGCAGGTTTATTGGGGATCAGGATATTCAGGTTTTTCGTCTGCGGGAGAGCATACATTTTACTATGGCAGTACTATAAGCTTTTTGGGAGAAACCGATGATATCTTGAAGACAGATTCAAGTCATATTTATCGGAGGAAAAGTTCGAAACATTTTTGATTTTTGCAGGAATCGTTTTCAAATATTATATTATTCAATTGCATATTCTACAACTTTAAGACAATCCAAAGCACTTCTCTGCAGTTAAATGAATCGGTCAAAACTTCTATAAGCTTTCACTTTTTTTAAACACTATTTAAAAAAAACTTTTTTGAGCGTATTAAACTGAACGAACTCTTTAAAAATATTATTCTGAATTACTATGAACTTTGGAACATCTATTATGATTGTGTAAAACACAATGAACTTGACAGAACTTGGTTAAGCCTTTCGGTAGTTAAATAAACTTATTGGAAGTTTCAAGCTAATCATCAAGTTTTCTCGCTCGTTGGACAGAAGTTCATTGAATTGCCGTAAAATTCTCAACGTTTCTGGAAAGCTTCTGGTTGAGCTTCCAAAAAGTTTGCTGATAATCCACGGAATTGAAACAACTTTCAGGAAATTACCGGATTTTTGAGAAGCAGATTTAGCTTCCCAGAAGTTATTTTGACAGTTGACACATCTTTCATGATAAAAAGTAAATTTTTTGGTTCAAGTTTGCGGATTTGCGAAAATTTCAATAAGTTGGTGGAATTTTTGTGAAATAAATAGCATATCTGAGATGTTGTTAAATTAAAAATCTTCAAGATTGTGGTACGGATGAAATTTCGCGAAATTTATTAAACATTGAAAAGAAGTTGATATTTTTATTCTCGTATAGTTAGGTACGAAAAATTATCGAGTGGTAAGAAGTTTGAGTTCTTCTTAAAACTCAAGTACTTTGGGTTTCTGAGATGTTCACTGAGCTATTGGAAAGTTACTCAAGCTTCTGGAAAGATGCCTTAACTTTAAGGAAGCTCCCTAAACTTATTGGAAAATCCTAGAGTAGAATTTTGAATTTCTTGCGTCTTCCAGAGCGTGACTCTATCCGTTTCTAATTCTATTTTTCCGATGCCAAATTATAGATAAGCATTATCTAATATCGTTTAGAAATACATGCATTCACACACTCACCTATAGCCAAACAAAAGAGCAAGTATTCCTCATCGTCTGCTAACGAAACACTACTGGCAGTAAAAATTATTTGGTCAAACCAATCCATGGCAAAAAGTTTGCGAAAAATCTTCGATCTCTGATGAATAAACACCGACAATATATCTGCACCCACTTTACAAATCTCATCCTACGAAAAAATAGCAATTTCGTCCAGTTAAAAGTAGTTATAACGTAGTAGAAGACTGAATATTTCGTGTTATTAGGATAAGCGTACTGCGCTTTGACGTCAGTGACTTGTCATCCTCGAATCGACTCGAAACGAATATCAAGGAAAACAAAAAACATTAAAAACGGTAAAGAAAAGCAATCACCCCCAGTTAACTTTGTCATTCAAACAACCGATCTGCAAATTCCGAATCGCGACCATCGCCACGGCAACTCTCCCAACCCAACCTCAAAGCCACCCTAACCAAGGTACGGAACTGGATGTTTTTCGTCGGTCAAAAAATTCGTGGTAGGATCCAACATCCAGCATTGGTGTAATTAACGTGTACATAAAGCAAAATCAGCGAAGATTTTCGAGCAGCAACAGATCTCCATTTGAAAATACGCCCAAATTGATGTAAATAGGAAAAGAAAAGCGATAAATTTATGTAAACAGAACACAGACGGGAACCTAAATTCCGATAGATGTCGCTTCTAGTGTGTTGTACAGAAGAAAAAGGTATACAAAACCAATCCAATAAACTATAAGCAAGATAAATAGAACAGAAGTGAGACATCCAAGGGCAAACCAAAAATTAGTGCAGTCACAAATTGCCAGACAACCAAACCATTATTGCAATGCACCGTTGTTTATGTTAGCAATGATAATTCCAAGTTTAGTTGGACCCTCCCTCTTTCTTCTATCGCTCTGCCACCACCGTAGCAATATGGAAAACGTGCATTTGTTAGTGGATTTGAAATTCCTTTTCCTCACTAAATACGCCTTACTCTCTGTCACTCGCGTTGGAGAAACAACCCCGAGAATGTCTTTCGAAATCCTTGTGTGTTACGAGCAATTTATCCGTATTTTGTGCATTGAATTTGACTGTTTTAAATGGCGCAAACTATACAAACCAATAAGAGCATTTCCACCCACGATGTCAGTGTTGTAGCGTAATTCAAAAACACAAACACACACACACATACAAATACACAAAACAACTTAGGTGTCTATGTCTAAAGATAATTTTACGACTTAAGATTTAGTAGATCGAATGAAGAGAAATCAGTGGGAACAGTACGGAAAGTCAAAAACATAAGTTAATTTAAATCACTTATAATTTGGTGAGCGTTTGTAACTTAAATTAACGCAAACAATCCCACGCAAATACAAGCTCTATACAGATATAAGCAGAAGCGTAAAGATACAGTTAATCTTTTTTTTAAAGATTCGATTCGTGTATTTTAGAAGAATCACCGGAACAAGTTTCCAGTCGATAGGGAAAAAATCACTGCCAAAACAAATGACTGATTAAGTGATCACAAAGCTAGACAAGCGCGTAAAAGTCAGAAAGAGAGCCGCAGAAAAAGGCACATAGTTTCGATTATTATCGTTTTCTTATTTCGTTCAGTGCAGTATTTGTCGTTTAAGAGTAACAAACAAAACAAAACACTTGTTTTTACAAGAAAACCGAAAGCATTAAACTCTGTGTGACATAACCCCGACCACTAGGCTTAGCGCATCGTAACAATTATATGTTACTCATTTAGAACACTGAAAAAGATTATTTTTGACACTGCCATAAAACAAAACAAAAAAAAACGTAACGTCATTCTAGAGTACAATTCAAACATTGGACACCCTCCATCCACAAAATAACAAATAACAAGGTTTATTGGTTTCAGTGAAACCTAGATTACACCATCAAAATGAAAAATGAAAAAAAAAATATCACAAAATCGACTGCCATTCATTTTTCTTTTTGTCTTATGTAAGCGCGCAATCAAAACAATCAACACCGACAAGGACGGGTGCTGGCCACCCCCTCTGGCACTCGTGTGTTCCGATAACAACTGTTCGATCAATTTTGGTTCACCGTGTAGAGCACCAAGAATGAGAAATTTATTCGTCCTCAATTTCTTCCAAACTTTCGGACTGAGAGCAAAACACACCTTTACTAGATAAAATTAAATTAATTTTTTTTTCTCTTCTCAAATTCGACATGATATATCGAAATGAAAAAAATTTACTTTCTAAGTAAGACGTTCAGTAATCTAATATTTTCTCGAAGGAAAGTTTTTTTTTGCAACTGCAAATTTGCTATTTGTTTGCAAAGTAAACTTAGCTATATTTTAGGCGCTAGGCAAAATTCGTCCCACCACGAGAGAGGAAAGAGTGACTGTTTTCGAACGAAACTGCTAGTTTAATTTTTAGGTAACGATTTTTTTTTCTCTCTTCTACATAATAGCAACAATATGAAGTGTTGTACAAAAAATAAAAATTAAATAAAAATAAACAAAAAAATTTAAACGAAACGTCAGCCTGCATGTGTGCAACTTAAATGGAACTTCCGCGATTCGTGCGGTCGATTTATGCTTCTAACTTTCTTACTCTTAGTTTTATTTTTTTCGTGTCTAGTTGGTAAATTTTCCTAGCTGTATGTTTAGTGTAAAATATTTTAGTTGCTATTAGGATTTCTTTCGATAAGTTTTGTAGTAAATGTTCAACTGTAATTATTTCTGAACTCAGTAATACTTTTCAGCGATATACAAAAATACAAGTACTGAAAATAATCTAATCGACTTTCGTTTTCTTTCCGTTTGTGTTATGCTTTTTCACATGTCCCTTTCCTTGTGTTGTCTTTTTGTGTTGGTTTTGTATCGGTTCATTGGTTTTATTATTTTCGCTGAATTGTCGCACATCGGGCCGTTACGTTGGTGACATTTTATGTACTGTACAGGCGGTTCTACGGGTACAACTTTGGCCATAACTTTGGAGGCCATTTTGTTCAAAACTGGGTTCAAAACATGTTAAGTGTGCAGTTGCGAGAATAGACAAAAAATAATCTGTGCAGTCACTATTGAACTGGGAAGCGAAAAGTAATTTGGTAGCAATGCAGAAATCAAAGTAGTCATAGGAACGGCTGATGCCCGTAGACATGATCTTGAAGGTCAAAGTTTGCTGAATGAGTTTCACGTTACAGGACATGTTTGCAATGATCTCTTTAGAGGAAGTATTTCTAGTTCTTCCAGCACACCGGGGACTTTAGTTTCCTCTAACAGACCGAGGGACAATTGAGTGAATACTACTTTTTTCCAAATGCTTTTCACTTTCAAGACACTGGAAACACTGATAGGAAGAAAGGAAGATAAGCAGAACCTTGTCGATAATCATGGAATCACTTCACTCTGTGGATGTTCAAAGTTATTGGAAATTATTATTATTACTGCAACTGTTCGCTAACTGGGTGTCTTTTAACTAAGCTGCTTTTAAACTGGGCGCTCGCTAACTGTGCTATAGCCAAGTTAAGGTTATGTCCATTTAGAATCCGGAATAATAAAATCATCTGTATCTCGGTAAAGGATTGACCTAAAAATAAGTTTAATACATCAAAACAAAGGTAATTTACTGTTCTTTAAGAAAAAAAATATTAATACAAATAATTTTTTTTTCGTTTCTAATGAAAATTCGCACTTTTTTCTTTATTCCTCCCATCAAACGCTGCACACCTCCGGAGTCAACTTCCTTGGCACATTTGCTCCACATTTTGGTCATTTGAGTTGCGTCCCGAGCCGTTCTTCCACTTTTCTTAAGCTTCCGCTTCATTATTGCCCAAAATCTCTCGATGGGCCGGAACTGCGGGCAGTTGGGTGGATTTATGTTTTTATCGATGAAATCTACATTATTATCGCGGTACCACTGGATGACTTCCCGACTGTACTGGCAATCTGGCCAAAACTTCACGGGACCTTTATGGGCTTTAATGAAAGGTAGTACGCGGTTTTTGAGGCATTCTTCCTTGTACAGCTTCGAGTCCATCGTCTTATGCGTCACGAACACTTTGGTTCTTGCTCCGCAGCTGCACATCCCTTGCCAAATCATCAGTTTTTTATGGTTAATTTGTCCATAAAAGCAAACTTTGACTTCGCAGGAACATCTCCTCGTGCCGTCCATGTAGAATTTTTGGCCAGGAAGCTGTCCGAAATCCATTTTGACGTAGGTTTCATCGTCGATGAGCAGGCCTCCTTGGTACTTCGTAAAACCTGCTGGTACAGTTTCTGAGTTCGAGTTTTGGAGACGAAACTTTGCTTCAACGTTTTGTTTGGTTGCTTTCTGACTCGATAAGAACGATATCCTGCTCGTAAACGAATTCTTCAAACGGTACTGCGAGCAGCAGCGTATTTTTGTGCGATTTCATTTTCTGATAGTCCAGGGTTTGCTCTTACGATTCTCAACACCTCCTGGTTTAGCGTGCGGTCATATGTTCCACTACGACGCTTACCTTGAGGCACTCGATACACGCTCTTTCACTCCTTGAAACACTTTTCAACGTTCTTGCGATTTTTATTGCGGACCACGTTGGATTATCTACGTGGGTGTGCACAATTTTTTCTCTCCTCTCTGCTTCCATTTGGAATAACTTTTGACTCACTGCACGAAACACCAATACAACACACTTATACAACAGAAAGCGGGCGCATAGCTGAACAAACCGCTGTAAAAGAATTCTTGCAGCGGTCACTTTCCGTGCCGATGTAACAAAATAAGTGATTCCGGATTCTTACTGGACAGAACTTTAGTAGTAGACAAACTCTTTAAAAGACTAGCAGAGCTAGGGTACGAGGTGATTGGTTTTGCTGACGATTTAGCTAATAGCTCGTGGGAAGTTTGATGACACGTTAAAAACTGCTCTCAATCCCAAGTAGTAATTTAAGTTTTATTTCAGCTGTATAGCACTCCTCTTGGCTGTGTTGATAAAACTACATTCAAAACTGTATTGTCTACCAACGCCTCCTCTATGCTCCTTCAAGCTGAAATTTGTACAAAGTGGCCCACTCTAATAACGGTTGTGAAAACAAGTTAATAAAACCGTTAAAAGACCATCGAGATTTTGAAAATGTTCTAGTGAAAGATGTAATGAACACTTCAGAACCTTCATAAAACCTATTGGCTGCCATGCAAACCAGCATACGGCCAGATGGCCACAGCTGTCAAACTTCACTGTGATATCCTGGTTGTTTTTTATTGTTCTGGCTTGTTCGATTCTCTGCTCTTCTGATTTATTCAACAGTAAATAATATCGAATAATAAAGATCTAGTGTTGCGCAAAATTTTGTTTGATAGCAAAATATCCAAAACAAATTGAGTTTTTTACAGCGTATCGTGCTCCAAATCATATGCGCATTAGAGACGATAAGAGCCGAAATTAATGCGCCTCGGAAATTATGCGAGTTTACAACAACAAGAACAAAATTAAAACAAATATGTGCGATAAATTAATCATAAATTTCCTGAAAATTGATGAAATACAATAAGGTATTTAAAAAGAATGTGAAAATCGGTCTTTGATCTATAGTTCATTTGCATTACATATACAATTTGGTGCATTTATTTTCCCACATTTCAAAAATTTCTTATATTTTAATATGGCGATTGGAAAAAATCACAGTTTTGCCAAAAAGCCAACTTATCTTCGCAATTACTACTATAAAACTATTTGGTCATTTTGTGACCTCCCTCTATGCCAATTTACCGTTGAATGCATTTACTGGATGCAAAATGATTCTAAAATGCTTTTTCAACTGACCATAATATAGATAGAGTCCTAAATCGGCAGTCAAAAACAGAGTTTTACGAGTTTATAAAGTTTATAAGAAAAGGGAACTTGAGAAAACAAGGTTCTAAAATCGTTTTAAACAAGCTGTGTAGGGTCTCATAAACCTGACTAAAATGTGCAACCTATATAACCATAATAAAACCAAATTGATTTCTAGTGGCTTTTATAAAACTTTAATAAAACATAACAAAGCTGGATGGTTTTGGTAATGTTGCTAGGGAATACAACCATAGACTAACTCTAAGACCAGTAGGTCCCGAACAAATACGATTTTTTTCTTGGCTCAGTCAGTACTAGCACATCGGTCCCAAGCTTAATAATGCGCCCCTAATAATGAAGTCATACTAACCCACTCTCAACTATGCTGTCAAAATAACACAGCAAATCAAAACAAAGGCGCAAATATGTACAGCAAGGTGCTGACTTTAAGGTGTACTTCGGACCAAGGGGTTCTACAACAGTGAACCAATTTCAAATCGCTAGATGCATATTGATTGTTAATATAACTGTAAAATGGTGTAGAATAGAAGGCTTAAATGTAAACCCTTCTATAACTGTTATAGTGCCTTTTACCAAAAGGAGAAAGCTTAATTTAAAACAGCCTACTCTCAATGAAGTTCATGTTCAGTTTGCGGAAGAAGTTAAATACCTTGGTGTTACTTTGGATAACAAACTGAATTGGAACTCCCGTCTTGACAAGGGTACAAACGCCCTATGGGTATGCAGTAAAGCAGTGGTTGACCCCCTTCACTCTTTTTAAATTTTAGAGACAGATAGCAGCGCCGAGATAACGTTGAACCATATTGATAGACAAAACAAACAAACACATGCGCCTGCCCGAACACGTACAGCGAAAAGCAAAGTTAGGAAATGACAACATTGTCATTTCCTCTCGAGCGTCGATTCGCATCGTTCAGATCTTCCGCTTTGTATTTCATTTGGTTTATCTGGAATTTAACATTTTATTTCCCTTTCTATGTCCAGTATACATTTTACAATTAGTGATTAGTGTTGGTAATAATAAGTTAGCGAATAAATCAATAAGATTATTTATGAAAACATGTAAATATTGCAAAAACGAGCAACCGCCACCGTTCTGTTTCCGGTTGCCCTAATGCTACAAAAGGAGTATCTTCAATATCTTTCTTCCAGACGTCCTTTCCAATTCCGGTTAGTTCTTATAAACAAAGTTTTTTATATCTCTATCGTTTACACGCTATTCATGTTTTGTTGCTACTTGAAATGAATTTCCAGCTGTTCTTCTGAGATTCCAGTGTTTGGTGGTTAATTGAATTCATGCTATTATTCACTCATAGAACACTTATTAACACTTTGTGGGTGAATCAAAACAATCAAAGCAAACTCTCAACATTTTAACTGTCAAAAAAGTTGCACGCACACTGTGATCCGTGCTGGTGTATGAGAACGTATTATTGAATATTTCAATGTGCTATCACCAGACGTCGTTGCAATCATATAAAAGAGTGTATCCTTTAGATTTTTCTAGAAAATAATACCTGGGCCATCTTGTTCATTTACCATCTTTGGCAGTGGTTAAACATGGGGACTTCGACCAAAAACTGTCCATTGGATTTATTCTGCAATAGTTCTTCCGAAAATCACACTAGTGAAGCTAGGTGAACTACAGAGACTTGCCTGTGTATCAATAACTGGAGCAATGAAAAGTTCACCATCTGTTGCTTTAGATGTCCTTCTTAACATGTTACCTTTACATCAATTTGTAAAGCAGCAGGCAGCGAAAAGTGCTCTGCAATTCAATGTAAGATTTTAGATGGTAATCTGGTAAGACATTTAAAGATCCTTAAGAATTTCAAGTTAAACTCAGATGTTAAAACAATAGAAGACTGGATTACAACGAAGACAAACTACGACGTTCCCCTTAAAGTGGTTAAATCAAGCCGCTATGTATGAGAGTCTGGTGGTCCACCAGACTAGGTCCTAGGTCCTAGTTTGCGTCCAGGTTCCATTGTGTTTTACACGGGTCGAAAATGGGAGAAAATACTGGAGCCGGGGTTTATGGCCCTGAAATAAGGAAAGCTATACAATGGGACATAGTCCAGCGGTATTTCAGCAGAAATTCATGCCATTATTGAAAGTGTGAATGTTTGTTTAACGAGGAAATACAGATTTGCATTGCTTGATTGATGCATTGATTTGCTCTCAATGCGCTTAAAGCTTTTACATGTAAGTCTAAGCTAGTGTGGGAATGCATTCATTCTGCAAGACAATTGGCCAGTAGGAACGAAGTTACTTTTTACTGGGTGCCCGGCCATTGTGGTATTGAAGGAAATGAAAAAGCTGACAGCCTAGGAAGAGAAGGTTCAGCATCACATTTAATTGGTCCGGACCCATTTTGTGGAGTTCCAGAGTGTGCTCTGACCACTGAAATGAAAAATTGGGAAATGTCCATGGTTGAATCTAACTGGAACGCATACGGATACATGAGATTTACAAGACCAAGTGCTGTAAAAGCCCGGACCTTCGGGTAATTAGTGGTCTGTTAACTGGTCACTGACCGAGTAGGTATCACCTAAACAAAATTGGTAGAATTTGGTAGAATTCTACAGAATGTCGTTTTTGCCATTTTGAAACTGAAACTGCAGAACATATACTCTGCAATTGTGGAGCATTATTTAATCAAAGGATGTCAATATCTGGAAAGTGGTTACTAGAGTCCACCCCCCAAATTTGGCAAAACGATCCTGGGAGGGTATTAGACTTTATAAAACAAGTCGAGCCTATTATTACATTACTCAATATGTCCACCAGATTTCTCGATCACCTTCTCCAAACGGGGACGGCATCGAGAGTATATCTTCTCAATATATGAGTCAATCATCGAGCTCCATGCCTTGGTAATGGAAGCTTTCAGGGCGCCTACACTGGAATGAGAACGTTCACAGGCCTTAGCCTGAACATATGCCCATATTGAGGAATCCAAGGGATTTAAGTCCAGGCTACTAGGAGGCTAAATGTCTTTGGCCAAACTCCATGTTTCCTTCAGCCACGCTTGAGTCCTTTTTGAGGTATGACACGGTGCTCCGTCCTGTTGGAAAATGACGCGTTGGTGTGCTCCAAAGTTGGTTTTCATCCATGGCAGAACGTGGTCCTTCAAAATGTTCATGTAAACCTCGGCATTAACTTTTAATCTAGCTTTGATCAATACTGGAAGCATTTTCAAGCATTGGACACAACTGCCCCAAAAACCATGACTCCGGACGGATGTTTGGTTGTTTGGCTTGAGTTTCACCTTCTCTGGAACATCCTCAATCTTCTTCGGCGAAATAAACCTGTCTGTACGTGTGTTAGATACGGGATCGATGGTGAACATTTTCTCGGAGAATATGATGATGGTATGCTTCATTTTTAGTGCTGACACTAAACGTTTCGAGCACATCAGTCATAGTAGTTTGATTCGGTCCGTTACAAGGTGCCCTGGATGAACATTTCAAGTCATATTTGACCCACCGTTATGGTAGTTATTGAAATACCGGCTTCCTTAGCCAATTTCCGGATCGATCTGATAGGATTTCGCCTCACTTTGTTTCTCAATGATCTGATGATCTCCAGTGTGCGAGTGGACCGTGGACGGCCACTTTTCGGGTTCCATGGACATGGTCCATCAAGGGGAGAACGTTGGATACGGTAAACGGTAGCCAGGCGGCATCCCACAATCCTGGCAATTTGTGTTACGGGCTTTTGGGCGATCCGCAAACTAGTCTCAACCTCCTTGGCGTACATTTTTCTTAACTTTGTTTCTCGTGAACCACTGTTTTTTATATCTTATCAAAGTATACAGTTAGATGATTACACACACGCATTAAAACAGTAAAAATAATGTTTAAAGCTACCCATAAATAAGTATTGAAAACTTTTGCATTTTTTCATGGGACACACTGTATGTCAACCAATGTCCAGCACACTTTAATTGTGACAGGATATTTGCACCAAATCAAATATGGGTCGTACAGGGTGCCGCAGAAAATAATGCGAAAATTTATTCTATTTCTTTCAAATCCCATTTTCACCTAATTCAAGCAATAATATCAACATTTTCGAGTTCAGTTATCTTTATAAAGTCCTTTTAAACAAATTTATTCAATGTGTCCTCCATTTTTATTAATAACATCCTCGAGCCGACGCCGGAAGCCAGAGCATGCCTTTCGGACGTAGTCCTCCGACATTGACTGCCATGTGCGTGGTATGGTTGACTTCAGGGTTTTAACACTAGGGTGTGATGTTTTGCAGGCTCGTGCTTCAGCATATGCCCAAATTGAATAAGCCAACGGATTAAGATCTGGACTGCACAAAGCACAAATCTTTCAGCCAAAACTTCATGTTATCGTTCAACCATTATTGGGTTCGATTGAACGTGGGACACGGCGCTCCATCCTGCTGTAGGACAATGTTTTTGTCCTTGGAGAAGTTGGCCTTCATCCAGGGAAGCACTTGGTCATTGAAAATACCGATATACACTTCGGTATTGATTTTAACTCCAGCATCAATGAAAACAGGCGGCATTTTCAAACCGTTGGATTGTTTGGTTTGAAATTTGAATTTCACTTTTTCCGGAACGTTCTCCATTTTCTGCGGTGAAATGAACCGGTGCGTGCGGCATCGATGCTGAAAAGCTTTTCGTCGGAGAACAGGATTATCATTAATTCCTTGTTCAACAAGGAAAGCAATCTAATGGAACGAGTCATCCGTAGTTCCTTGACCCGGTCCGTAATCAAGTGGCGTTTCACTCTGGCTCTGGAAGATGCATGCAGGTCTTCTCCGAAATATTGGCTTCCTTTGCAAGTTTTCTTATGGAACGCACCGGGTTGCGAGCAATTTTTGCACGGACCGATTTGATCACGTTCAGCGTGCGTGCAAAGCGCGGATGTCCGCTTCCCGGCTTCCGCTACTTAGGACCATCCTACAGGGACTTTTTTAATGCGGTAAACTGATGCTAAATAGCACCCTACCACCTTCGCAATCTCCTTCGGCTTCTTCTGGGCGAGCAACCAACTGGTGATCACTCAAGGGTAAGTTGCTTAGAACAGTGTGTCAGCCACAATGTCTTACTTCAATTTTCAATCCATACCACATGCGTGGCACACTGAGGAACACTTTTGACGGTTTTTGACATTTTTTTCGCTTTTTTGTTTCGTCACGCCAATCTAGCAAGAGTTTTGTTTGTTGAATTCGCACTGCAAATCTTAGGGAAAACTAATCCACAAAAATTGTGAAAGTGAGGTGTACGATTCTTCGCATATTTCGTTTATCTGTTTGCTTCGGTGGGATTTTTGACAGGAAAATCGGCAGATCTAGTTAGTAGATCACGTTCATCATCAGTTTTTGACTAGAAAGATGACTGAGAACTTAAAAAATGAAAAGTAATGCGGAACATAATCAATTTGTAGCGCGTTCATACCGAATTGCCGAATTTTGACTCTACACCTGTTGCACCTGGGTTGCACTGGGAGTTGCGTTGGACTTTTGACTAACAAAACTCGACCACACGCACCGCTTTTGGGATTTTATATCGATCAGCAATTTCACCTTCAGCACTAATCAACTGCAGAAGAATCAAATAGTGAACTACTCAGTTACATTCTTTCATCCATCCATTGTAGATTGATGCACGAGAGAAGTTCGCTATAGGCAAAAATCAAATGTCAAACAAATCAACGTCCTAACCACTACTAACAACTTTCTAAACATGGAAAGACAGCTTTCTCATTTAGAAATTTATAATTTATGTGCTTAAAACCCTAGAAGCGACCCGCTTTAGTGCACTGCTGCTTGTTTGCTGTTTTGTTTATTGCTTGTAGAAAACAAAACAAATGCCTGGTTGCAAGGAACAGCAAACATTAAAATTTGGACTGTCAACACATCGGCACCTTACAGGAACACACAACGCTTGTAGGCACACCAAAAAAAATAGCACAGGAGAAAAGTGTGCTGAGCGACTCACCCCTTGTGATCACTTCTTTTGCGAACATTTTGACGAATTTGCAATAAAACAAATAGAATGTTGGGATGCAGCACTTGAAAGTAAACATAATCAAATACACTTTCGACAGAAATTAGTCACAGGCTACACGAATTAACCCAATACGCAAGTGTGAACACTTTCGCATTATTTTCTGCCGCACCCTGTACAACAATAATCCTATAGGATTATAATGAATGGATGCAGTTGTGTTTTGGATCTACAGAAGGGAAAAAAAGTGTTAGAAAAAAAATGTTTGCAATCGTTCAACAACAGATAAAATTTAAGTTTACATGAAATCCAATAAATTTATGACAAATCTAGCATTCCATATATGTCAATTAGATTAAATACCATTATTTTTTTGAACTGTGAATTTCACTATTTTAATATCATTCCTGCATATTTTGATATAAATTGGACCTGATTCGAAAAATTTCAATGATATATAACGCGTTTGAGGATTAATTGTTGTCTATTAGTCAGTTTAGAACGTTAAAATATCCATCTTTATTGTGTTCAAGTGTAAGAGGTTATGTCACAAAAGTTTTTCGTTTCCGGCAAATTTCCAGTTTGAGCTCTTCCCTGTTCAAACGTGTCCCGCGTTATGACCCCCTGCGACTTAAAGTAAACCAAGGACGGACACGCAATCACTCGAAGCGAATATTAACATAGGTACATAATATTACACATGAACTGTCGGTAGCGTAGTTGATAGGAAACGTCATCTTAGTTGTAAATAAAGTATATATTAACATAATTCGTGTTTTGTCAAGTCTTTCTTTTGTAATCAACTTTTACGGGAGTATTAAACTATGTCGACTCAATAATATATATTCAGCATTCATACAGCACAGACGAAAAAGGGTGAACCAAGGTGATATATCATACAACAGAGAAGAAGAGAAAACAACAGATGCAGATGAGAAAATCACAAAACACGAACAGTGGCCCATTGTAAACATTTACTTACTAAGCAGAGAAAATTGACTTAATTAACAAGAATATGCCTACAATTTAAAGTAAAGTACGGAGAAACGTGTGGTTAAGCATTACTGGATGTTTGAAAAAAAAAAGAAGAACCTTATCCTAGTAAATATTTCCGGGCAGGTTGAATAATTTCTCTTCTAATGCACAGATAAATACACCGAAAACGAAATCTACAATTACAAACAAGAAGACACGTGCCAATTCACGGTCACGAACTACCAATCCAGATGGATTTCATAAAATTTAAAAGACTTGAACATTCTTATGAATCTTATGAAGACTATTCTAGTCCAGGGAGTAAACAACAGAAAGAAAAACAATTATTATGACAGTTGGACAGTGCCTACTTTGTGTTCCCAATCCGAAACGATGGAACACAGAATCGGAATTGTAATAACTCTGCAAAGTCGAGGTTCGAAAATGGAGCAAAGTTCAAGCGATTGAAAAATGACGTGTAGGAACCTTCTTGAAAGAAAAAAAAGGTGGACACAAATTAAAGTTTACTTATTTGTCGTGTGGCTGGGCAAATATTTTAAGTAAAACTATGGATACTTATCATACAGTTCTTAAATTAAATTAATATATCACAAAAGGAAATAAAAATTCAATCCGATTTTAATTGCGATAAACGATATTAGAAATTGCGAAGAATAGGCAAACGAAAACCGACAAACGGGAAACGGAATGGCACGGAGAGCTGATCTAGATCGCAAGTAAAACTTCTACGATATACTAATCTTCGGTGGAACTAGATAAATTATTTACTAACGTGAAAAGTAAACTAAAGGAATGTGGCAAAATAAGTACATATGGAAGTTATATAGCTTAATGTAAATGCAGGTTGTCCCTTCCGAATTGGTAGAGGAGTGGTTTCCAAACGTTCCGAACTCATCGGAAAGGACATGCAAGAAAGGAATATGAATCTTCGTAGTAGGTGTTGTTTCGTACTTAAGGATTAGGCAAGTGGAATATGGCAAGCAGACTAGTCATATTGTAGTGTATACTGGATCGTAATTCTAATATCGCTTCTCTATAGGTTTCCTTGCAGACACACACTCTTTATCAATGAAAAAACAAAACCTTAAACAAACTCGCGTTAGTTGAACCGTATTTGTGCATAGTTTTTGTTAGCTGATTCTGTACTTTAGTTACATTTAGAAAGAAAAGAAAAGTCTATAAAACATATATTGCCACTCAAAATTTGAACCCCGACCGCTAGAAGGAAGTTTGAATGCAAGCAGGAACAATGGAAAAGAGGACCACAGTTTGGATTATTTAGGCCACTCAATCATTATAGAACCGGGAATCATAGTCGACAAACTCTAAAGTCAAACGAATTGAAACTAAATCAGAAAAGTTTAAAAAAACAGGATCATTTTACAACACAAACACACACTCACACACAGAGAAAGAAGCATAAAATTTTTGAACAAAAAGAAAACTACCTCATTAATGTTTAAACAAAACAAAACAAAAAGGCAAAGAAGCGGGAGAAAATTTCAAAACAGTGAAACGTCAGGAAACAAACAAACAAACGCAGAAAAGAGTCGTGAAAGTCGAGGCAGAGTTATTGAACAGTTGCTTGGAAAAAAAACAAAAAAATATAAACAAACGAATTGAGAAAAAATCATATATTTGGGTATTTTGTACTTGGAAAAGGCACAACAGAAAGAAAAGAAAATAGACAGGGACAGTTGAACAATTCAGTTTGAATGAACACGGACAACAAAACAATAATCAAAACAGAACGAAACAAAATCTAAGACAACACAATGCCATCAAAATTCACCATTCGTTGCGATTGCAACTTGTCTTTCAACGTTTTTTGGAACCAACAACCGTTTGTTCTCTTTTGTCGAATGCAACAGTAAAAACTTATCATTTCCACAGTGGATCGACGACCTGCTGAGAGACCTATTCTTAACAACTAAGGAAAACTTCCTATACGGTTTTTGTTTGTTCTTAACTTATATATCCTAGAACGGGGGGAGTTTTGAAAAACCCTCCACCCCTCCCTCGCAGTTTGCGCGAAGCCCCATAATATGAATATTATTATTATATATAGTTTAATATGTTATTTGTAAGTAAGTCAAGCAGAGGCAGAAGAGAAAAATAAAAAGAAAAAATCATAAAACCAGAAAAAAATGAACACATAAATCAACTGATGATGCTTATTAGAGTATAACATGAGGAAAATAAAAGGATAATTGATGAAACAAATTGTATCAGTATGTTTAAACGGTAACATTACGGAAAATATATTACGATAAAAATAGGCATTTTTTGACTTTGAGTGCTGAAGTATCACAGTCTTCTTTTGCATTGCTTCGCTTTGCATGGGGAATCGTTGAAGAGGTAGTCCTAGCAATCGCATCCGTCGACAAAGTAGACGGAGGTTTTTTTGACGTAGACTACGTCTTACGGCAAGAAAATCTAAAATATTGCGACCGTCACGAAAAACCGTACGTTTTGTACGCGAATAACTCAAATAATCTACGATAGATTTACATGATTTCTTCTTCAATCGGTCGGAAATTTCACCGCGCTCCAATTCAATTGTCAAACATTATTCTCAAACAATAGTAAACTATTGAAAATAACGCAAATATAAGGTGATGTCTTATAATGTCATTTTGCAGAGTAAATTTACCAAATTTCCTATCACAGTTCTCAAATCGAAGCAAGGAACGTCTTGCATCTTCTTCTTCTTCTTTGTATTAGAGAGGGACTTTAACCAATCATGTCATTCGTCTCTCCGTGTACGTCTTGCATGCAGCTGAGAACGGTATAAAACGCACACTTAGGGAAAGTTTGCTTCATTCGTTTGGCAGCATTGAAGCTGTGCGGAGTTGGTCGCAGAGGCAGCTGGTGATTTATTTTCACCGAAAAATCCTACCAGATACAAATCCATCTTTGCTACTTTCAATTTAATATTCTCAGCTTGAGAGTTTGTTTGATTGGGATTTTCGTTTCAAATTGTCGATTGGCAGCCAGTGGTATTAGCAAAACTTGTTTTCCCTTCGTCGCATACCTTAAACCACACAAATTCCCTATCACGGACACCATTTTCGATGTCGAACATGATATTCCGAACCAACATTCACTGTAAATTCCAATTAGTAGTGTGTTATAAACAGTTGTTCTGTTGTGTTAACGATTCGCGTTGGATAGAGTCCTACCTCTAGGAAGAAAAACTTTTTGAGAAACATAGTGAAAGTGAGAATGCCTAACCGATTTGATCCAAAACGCTTGCGCAGATTCAGGAAGCGCATAAAGAGCGAACATACGGGAAATCCTCCGAAACGACCATGCACCGATGCTGAGCGAGCTCGTAGTTATCGGGCGAAATTGAAAGCAGCAAGAGGTAATGCGTTGTCAACAACTAGTTGGGACGCTGGAGAAGGTCCTTCAACTCGAGGTAGAAAATTGATGTTTATTAAATTTAAATCAATTTGGCAATGTGCATGTCATCATATCAATTGAATATCTCTCTATGTTATTGCTCCCTGTCCTAATAAATTTCAACATAGTATTAATTGTATTCTGGTGATGAAATGCGCCGCGTGCTTTTACATCATACGAATCTACAAATGATATCGATACAAACAATGCGCTGAATATATTTTAATGCGTGATTATTTTCTCAGGTGTTTATTTTGTATTTTAAAATTTATTATATTTTAACCAACCTTTTCTCCCATACCCATTGCAAAGAATAATGACATTTTATAAAACTGACTCTCTTTCTTCTGCGAGATATATTTATATACACTTCGATTTCCTTAACGTTTTAGCCATATTGAATTCACTAATTTACCTGACATTCACATAGAAACATGAATAATAATTTCACAAGAAAACCATAGACCATATTTTAGGTACGCATTTAACCTTATATTCCCAACTTTGGCCTAATGTATTCATCACATACTAAAATGTAGAATATAAAAGTTTTCAATGGAAAAGTAAGAGTGAGCGGTTGTGTATTTTTCGAAAGGCTTATTCATACCAACACCTATATAACTAAATGAATATAGTGGGAATTTTAGTGTTGAAATGGAATGGCCGATTGATCACATGAGAAAGTTATAAAGATGTTATAAAATAGCTTTATATTCCGTATAGTATACCGAATATAGCCGAATGCCCGGAGCGATGAAATAAATCAACTTTACTGAAATTCGTTCGAACAAGAATCCTTAATGATATCCATATCCATCGAATGTTTTTGACTCAATAATGTTAGTTGGTGACTTTTCATGGTCCAGTACAGCAAACGCCTTGTTAAGCATGTCTTAGCAAAGGTATAACTAGATGAATATTGTTTCTAGCTAAATTATTGCATGAGTTATAGTTAAAATTGTAATCGTGCGCTACACAATCGACTGAGGCAAGGGACATGTACCCTATATACTTGTTTATAACCTTACAACAACTGCAAGATAATTTTCCAACTTTCTGTTTGATAAAACTTTCTAAACTTTGAACATTTTTAGAGACGCTTACACATCTGAAAATGTTGCAATTGATTATAGTGTTTTCATAACAATCACTAAACCTGTCGGATATCTTCTGATAACGAATTTTATCTAGAGTATTTCAATGTTTATTATTAGCCTTGAAATCCAGAATTGATAAAATTGCATAAATTGCAAATCTTTGATTCTTTGAAGTTGAATTATGAAAGGCATACTACAACTCAGATTGTATACAAATGATCGAAATGGTATGGTATTTAAATGGCGAATGTTGAAAAGGAGACAAGGTATCAGTCAAAATATATGTTTGTATTTTAGGGCCACAAAGAGTTATAAATAGTGTACAAGAGAATTTTCCCAAATACTGACTTAATTAAACCAAACTGCCCTTTTCAGGGCCACCAAATAATATCTCAAGAGCGTACAATAGAAGTTTCTTACATACTGGCTTCAAAACGCTGGTCAAATGTCCTATAAGAGCCGCACCCGTCATATTGTGACTTAAACTGCTTCTATTGGTGAGGGTAAGCGACCGGCACGAATAATTGAAACACTTTTAACGCTAATAATAGCCACACAGAATTTTCCTGACATTATAATGCATCACTTGGTTTAACGTAGTCTACGTCAACCGGTCGTGTCTTGTACACAACCCCACTGATTTTTTTAACTTATTTGTTTATTTGTGAGGCTCAAGTGCCATAGGCATAACGGAGCCGAGTTCTTTTTCATTTTTACAACGACATTAACTTACTAACTAGGTTAGTTTGGAAAACCGAAAAACTCGCGGATTGGTCGAGGTTAGGGATTATTATGATTCGGGTAGGAATTGGGAAGTAAGAATCTTAACGTTGGCTTTCAACAGCAGATTGGCGATGCAATATTGTTGCTGTTGGTTTGGCGTAGATTTTGCCTTGCGTTAAGCTGTAACGATACAATTGAAGCGGTATTATGGGGGAGGGGACGAGGTAGACATGTTAAAACGACAGTTAAGAGAGGATCAAAAGTGAACATCTATTTGTTTCAAGAATTTGTAAATTAGCCCCATATAGTTCAAGTCCAGCTTACCCAGCACATCTCTGATATCTTGCTTCTCTGGTTTCCCTCGGGCCCGTAGGGATGCGCAAAGATCAGATCTGGGAATTTCGAAATCGAGGCAATATCAGACAACGTGGTTGATGTTCTGATAATCTGCACCACAGCAGCATTGATTGGTGTCTGAGAGCCCTATTCGATGGAAATGAGAGCCTAACGAGTAGTGATTGGACGTTAGACGACACATTACCTTGATAAAATTCCGGCTAATATCGAACCCACTGAACCACGATTTTTTCGATACCTGTGGGAGAATGGACTGTAAGCATCTGCTCAAATCCCCTGCATCCCATTTTTGTTGCCAGCTGATTAAGACCTGTTGACAGAAAATAGCAAAAAATTCGTTGAAGGCGATTTGTCGATCATAAATATCGCCTGCCATAGCGTCCACCTTGGCAAGTGAGTCCGGTTACTCATTACCCGGAATGGAGCAATGAGAAGGGATCCAAACCAAGGTGATGGTGATGGAATTGTTTGATAGGGCACTCAAAAGCTAACGAAATACGGTGAGTTCTTTGCTGGCCTCATTGAACGAATAGCCTGAAGTGAGCTGAGACTATCCGTAAAAATGAAAAATTGATCAGAGGGAAGAGAGGCAATTCGCTCTAATGCATATAGTATAGCCGCCAATTCTGTGACGTCTACGGAGCTGGTATTCTACGAGCACCTTGCTTCATAGTCAGATTAAAAATTACAGTAAAACTAGAGAAGTCTTGGGAGTAATCACGATTTGGAACATTCGAAGAAGGTCTCTCCTCCAGAGTCATGTACCAATAGTACAGTGTCATGAACTTAGTTTGAGAATTTCGTTCTATTAGCTTTTCAAATTTTTCAATTACCAATGGATTTAGCACCTCACAACGGATGAGGAACCGGAACGATAGCTCTACAAAACGATCTGCTAAAGGGAGAACTCCTGCTAATACCTCCAAACTCATAGTATGAGATGAGTTCATGCAGCCTAACGCGATACGAAGACAACGGTACTGGATTCGCTGCAGCTTCAGAATATGAGTTTTCGCGGCGGATTGATGTGTGATGTGATGTGATGTGTGATGTGTCATAAGAACCCACCATCAGTGCAAGGATTACCTATGGCTGCAGGACTATTCTCAGCAGGTTGTTCTGAGAGAATAGCCTACGTGATGGCTTCTTGTAGCAGGGTCAGCCGATCTCGGTGAGGACCTTCGGAAGACTACGGCCAGAAGGCCGCGTGTCTTCGCATGACAAGGGACTGGCGACTCCACGAACCCTTGTCCAGTCAACAAATCCTTCGACTGCGTTAGGCTACCCCCAGGGAATCCCCGTTATATAGTTGTTAAAGGAACAGTAGACATTTTTAGCATAAATGATTTATAAAAAGTTAAGACAAAATGAAAATTTCTCGGCTATAATGAACTTTAGATTCAATTAACACATTTATTTTTGTTTTAATTTGCACTAGTAAATGTACTGGGATATTGCAAATTTCTACTGTTGCTAATAAAATAGTTGTGGGCAATAAAATGAGGAAAAATCTCACAAAACAAAGAATACTTACATTTTTCGTGGTAGGGTAAGACTTCAGCATGCTATCTTACCGCGCTGGCTACATTGCGTTGGTGGGACTGCCTCCTAAGGTATAGCTGACGAGATACATCGTTTCTTACTCAGCCGCTGTTTGAGCCGCACCTGCTTGGTGGACAGATGCTCGGCACGCACCTCCTCAATCTAGTGGAAGTCAGAAGGACAACAGTGCCCAGGCTGCACTACCAGCTAAGTACGCAACCCTTAGCTGGCGGTCTTTGTCATTTGTTGACTCGTGGAAGCATGAGGTAAGAACTTGCGAGGGCCAGAGCTATGTTGCGGGGACGCACGCTCCATCACAGTTGTCGACTCACCATTTTGCAGCCCTGAGTTTTCGCGGCGGATTGAAAACAGAAATTACCGTACTCGAGAACCGACAGAATCGTTGCACGATACATCTTTATCAGATCTTTCGGGTGGCCTTCCCACCATGTTTCGGTGATGGTACGCATGAAGTTTATTTGCTGCTGGCATTTCTGAATCAGATACTTAATGTGCTTTCCACAGGTGCATTTAGAATCGAACCAGACCCCTAGGTATTTATAAGACAAACTTTGAGTTATTATTTTACCCATGATTTGAAGCGGTATTTGTGCTGGATCACGCTTCCTAGAAAAAAAAACAACTAACTCAGTTTTCTCCGCGGAGAATTCGATACCCATCTTTACAGCCCAGGTAGACAAATTTTCTAGGGTGTCCTGTAACGGTCCCTGCAGGTTGTTTGCCCCTGGTCCTACAATTGAAACAACGGCGTCATCCGCAAGCTGTCTTAGCGTGCAATTTTCCCTGAGGCAGCTATCGATGGCTCTGATATAAAAATTATAAAAAAGGGGGCTTAAACAAGAGCCTTGGGGGAGACCCTTGTAGCTAATTCGTGAAGTTGTCGAAGACCCATGAGAAAAGCTCATATGTTTCTCAGACAACAAATTGTACAAATAGTTGTTTAGTAATGGTGAAAGGCCACACTCGTGGAATTTGTCTGAAAGAACGTCTACACAAACTGCCCCCTTTATGTTCAAGAATACAGAAGCCAATCGCTCGTTTCTTTGCCTCTGCGGAAACCAAATTGTGTATGAGATAGAAAGCCATTAGATTCAATCCATTTGTCCGATGGAGAATCATCTTCTCTAGCAGTTCCTTATACACGACAACATCGCAATTGGACGATACGAGTTATAATCCGACACGTGTTTCCCGGGTTTTTGTATAGCTATAACTCTAACCTGCCTCCATTCATCCGGAACAATATTGCTTTCCAGGAACTGATTAAATAAGTTCAGCAAGGGCCTCTTTACGACGTCTGGGAGGTTTTTCAACAAGTTAAACTTGATTTTTTCCATTCCTTGCGCAGAATTGTTGCATGAAAGAAGAGCAAGTGAGAATTCGAGCATAGAAAAGGGCGCATCCAATTCGTTACGATTGGTTTGAGTATCGCGAGCAATTCGTTGCACCGGAACCGAATCTGGGTAAACTTTCTTGGCGAACGCGTACATCCACCGGGAAGAACTTTCCCGACGACGCATTTCGCATTCTTCTCCCGACGATCCAAAGAGTTCTCATCGACGTCTCACGTGATAGCCCTTCGACGAAGTGACGCCAATATCCGCGTTTCTTGGATTTGGCGAGGCTCTTAAAGTTACGCTCAACAGCAATGTACCGCTCGTAGTTATCTCGCGAACCGCGCTTCCGATATGCTTTAAACACGACGGGTTTTGTGGGCGAACGTCGCCGAATTGTTGATCCTGGTACCGGTCTGCGTTGTGCGTCGATCGCACATTTGAGGATTAACCCGGATGAAAACCGATACTCTCATACCGAGGAATGACTTCGACCGATTGCTCGCCATCGATGATCGCTTCAGCGAATTTACCCCAGTCGATGCACTTCGTGAGGTCGTACGCAATGTAGCACGCTTTCTCTTCGCTCCCACCTGAACAATAGAGTACTTCTCAGCATCCTCAAAGTCTGAGCCATGATCATCGATGGACAAGGATGAAAAGATATAGCTGTCAGGTTGATCTAGTGGAACAACGACCGGTGCGACATTTTTAGGTATTTCTGCATAAGAACGCTTCGCAACTAACGAATTAATTTGATGTTTCTCCCGTTCTACAAACGTCGGGCATGCAGAGAGATCACGTGTAGCTTCCCCACAGCATACAAACTTGGGGTCCGTAAGGCAGAGACTTTTCACATGTTGTTCACCGCATTTGCCGCATCGTGCTTTGTTACAGCAGTAAGGTGCAGTATGACCACACTGCTGGCACTTGTCATAGTGCATAACCGTCGGTATATAGACAGGTAACCGAAGCTTCCCCAACACGAGGAAATTCGGGAGGGCAGCTCCAGCGAAGAAGTAGACGGAGGTTGTAGTTAGTCCCAATGTTAGATAGTTCAGAAACTGTACACCTTTTCATCTCTTTTGAGACTGGTAGAGACGACTCCTTTGACTCAACAATCGAACTGGGCATTCAAATGAAATACATGGACAACTTTTGAACTTGGGTCTGTATTCAGAATAGGTTAGAACTTCACCTATATCACCTGTCTGAAGACGGTCTATTGCAAGATTAAAACCCACGCATTTGCTGGAGTTGAAACCCATGAACTACAACAACAATCCCAGCCGAGAGAACCATATTTTTACAATGGCGCTTGCTTCGTAGATTAGGGACCCATACTGACTTGAGGAAACAAACATAAACGCCACGCCGTCAACGAGAGGGGGGTTTTCGAAACTGCTGATCCATACAGCAATTGTTCAATGTTCATAGAAAATAATTGGCAATGGTAGGAGAAGAGGAATTGAAAATGTGATATTGTATGACGTACTTAATGGACTTAATGAATCTTCTAACATTGGTCGGGAATTTCTCTATACTATAGAATCCAAAAATGAAATATTTCCAGACATGGGAATTTGGCGTCGATAATTGATCTTTTAAACGTATACGACAATCGTTTATATTTCAATAAATGTCAATCACCGTCGAAGAATCAATCCTCTATAATATGCTCAAAATGTCCATACCAGCGAAATGAACGATTGGCGTGTTTGTTTATAAAATCAATTATGCCCAAATCGCAATTATCTAGATTATTTTTTCCCTTTGAAAGGTTTTTGGTTACAGCCAAATGTAATAGCAACATACATTAACACAATTACCCTATGCCGTCAGCGAACTACTAGTGCTTGTCCAATACCTTCTCTAGCAGGTCGTTCATACTCGTCAGCAGCATTCGGGGATCTTCAACCAAACCCGCTCCAACCATGGCATTCGAAAACAACTGTCTAGCTAGCAGTTCCGCCAGTTCCGGATCCGATGTGGTAAGTTTGTGAAGCTTCTTGATGATTGGATGTCTGAAAACAGAAAAGTAACAATTGGCGGAACAATTAAAGCAATCCACACTTCACTCACTTCGGGTTTATCTCCAACTGCAGCTGTAACAGGGCGTACCGATGTTCTTCGCTCATGTTGTGACTCTGGGTTTTGATAAAATGCCGCGCCGCTGCCATTTCTTCCACCGTCACAACGCACGGATGGGCCTCGAGTTTGTTCGTCGTCTTTACCGAGGTAACCATTCCGGTTAGCTTTTGCTTGATCCACGGGACCAGTTCATCGATTTGTGTCTTGAGTAGAGAACCCTCGATCTGCTGTTCCGATGGGTCATCTGATTTTTCCGATCGACGCATTTCCTTCTCTACGGACACGAGGTTCTTTCCCAAAAACTGGCCCAACTGCATGAGAACCAACTCATCGTAAGCCTCGTAGCAGAATAAGACTTCGAATCCCTTTTTCTTCAGTGATTCATAGTAGGGAGACGCTTCGGCCAGAGTTCTATTCGGAGCGGCCAAGTAGTATATGTCTTTCTGTCCGTCTTGTTGGCGATTGCAGTACTCCGGTAGACTGACCCTTTTACCTTCTTCCTTACTGGTTTCGAATCTTAAAAGTTTAGCAATTTCCTCCTTTTCCTGGGTTTCTTGGCTGGTTACAATTCCTTCCTTCAGGAATAGACCATAGTCTTTATAGAACTTATCGTAGTTTTCCGGATCCTTTACCGCACGATCATGGAGGAATCGGAGGACGCGGTTAGTCAGTACTGTGCGCAGTTTCCGAATAAGGGCACTGTTTTGTAACAGTTCACGACTGAGGTTCAGAGGGATGTCTTCAGAATCGACGACACCCTTGACAAATCTAAGCCATTTCGGAAGAAGGTTTTCAGTTTTCGACTGGATCAATACTTTCCGAGTGTATAAGGCTACACCAACGTCAGCATCGCGGGACATTTCGAAAAGACCCGGCTTTCCTTCGGGGAAATACAGCAAAGCACGAATGCTCAATGGAACGTCTGTTTTGTAGTGAAGGGTGTAACGTGGAGTATCAAACGTATTTCCTACGAAGCGGTAGAATTCGTTATGCTGGTCTTGACTAACATCTTTTGGCTCCATTAGCCAAATTGGTTGAATCTGATTCGCTTGCTTGCCATTCAAATATATCGGGCTTCCCACAAAGTTACTGTATTTGCGAATAACCTCTCGAATTCGATCTTCATCGGAAAATTCTCGACAATCCGCCTTCAGGTGAATGG
The DNA here is from genome assembly GCA_034211315.2 of Aedes japonicus. Taxonomy (NCBI): domain Eukaryota; kingdom Metazoa; phylum Arthropoda; class Insecta; order Diptera; family Culicidae; genus Aedes; species Aedes japonicus. Next base: position 597,254 of record JASCZW010000035.1, on the reverse strand, counting down.
TAATTTTGGTACCAATTTGCACATTCTCGGCTTCTTGAATTTCAAAATTACCGGAACCATCGGAACTCCATTTGTATCCAGTAGAACCTACATTTGACGACCGAGTGTAGACATCCACTCGATCGGCCACCATGAATGCCGAATAGAAGCCAACTCCAAACTGGCCGATAATATTCTGAGCATTATCTGCAGTGGCTCCCTTCTCCTTAATCTGCTCCATGAAGTGTTTCGATCCAGACCTAGCAATCGTTCCCAAATTCGAGATCAGTTCCTCCTTAGTCATGCCGATACCCGTATCCTGAATGGTGAGAACGCGATCCTGCTTGTTCGTTCCGATGTGAATCTCCAAAGACCGATCGGCATCGGCGAAGTTCTTTTCTCCCTCGCCCGCCGTATGAATGGTGTATCGGAATTTCTCCAGAGCATCACTAGCGTTGGAAATCAACTCTCGAATGAAAACCTCCTTATCGGAATACAAGGATCTAGCAACAATGTCTAATAACATGCGTGTCTCGGCTTGGAACTCATGTTTATCGCTGTCCCCCACGGCTTTCTCCGAGTCACGAATTATGGAATGATAGCCCGTCTTTTCCTCGGCTGCTTCAGTGGAGAAGCAACGAATCGATCGGGAAACTGGAGCTGGAAATATAGTTCATGTATAGGATCCGAGTGGATTGCGTAAGAATTCTGAACCTCGCCGGTATGACTTACCTAAGAGAACATTTTCAGCTCGGTATACACGATTTGTTAGGTTCAATCCAGCGGATATTGCTCTGCGATTGGACAAAGCTGATCTCGCAAGCTTCTGAAGGTGGAATAAGCGAGATGCACTCATTTTTATCACTTTTACTGGAAGAATTCAACTTTCACGACCGACCTTCTCGCTACCCAGAGATAAATGCTGCTGGCTTGTGGTCTGCCTGCTCTGATACTGCGCCTCGTGCATGTTTACGATGTTTATGCTACCTGACAGTCCACGGCCGGAGCATTCACTTTTCGGCTGGGAAGCTGCCGTCACTGTGGAGTGTTTTGAATAGAAATGAACTAAATGAACAATGAGTGCGAGCGAGGGAGCATAGTCATAAGCGTATGGAGGGGTGAGAGAAGGCAGAGATGGGTCGAACGGGTCGAACACGATCGATACTAAAAAATATTAAGCCCAGTATCCACCTAATAACCCGGAACGCTGGTAGATCACCTTTTCGTGGTGCGTTACGGGGTATAAGGGTATAAGATCTACCACCGAACCCTAGTCCGAATTAATTCAAACTAGGGAACATATTTGTTTTTGTAGTCAAAGGAACGTATAATTGGCCTTATTACATTTTATGCCTTATGAAAAGTGACAATACTCGGGTTGCGCCACCGAGGATGAGCTTGGAATAAAGAAAACATGGTAAGTCTTCATTCATGTGAATTCTTATTTTCTATTCGATGTTCTATAGTTTGAATTGGTTATGACTAGGGTTCTGATGCATGGTCACTATCGGAGTTATTGTTTGTTTTGTTTGCAATGAATCTGGTTTTGACTGATAAAGGGGCGCGCCTTTGAAGAGTGCTGTCGCTCACAAAGGGTTTAAACAGCGGAAACTTTCAATTAAACCTGATTCATTGCCAACAAAACAAACAATGACAACTGTAACAACACCGAATACTTCATCATTTCTCAATAGTGATGAAGTAACTCGACATGCACTAAACAAAGGCTACGGGATATACTACACGGGTAAAAAAAATCATAACCAATGTATATGAAAATCTAATAATTTTTCGCCATAACGATTTACACATAATGTCCATATAATAATGTGATAAACTTTATGAGAAAGCTTCGATAAGAATTATTACAGAATTCATATAGTGTTAATGCAGCTATTCGGATATGTTTTATATGGCGTGTTATGGCATTCACCACGATGAGGAAATAAAAATCATAAACTTGACACATACTTTCTATTTGGTGGGAAAAATGAGGTTAGGATAATTTTATCAATAATTATTTAAAAAATGCTACTCATTAATCAAAAAACAAATAACTTTCACAAAAGGTTATATTTGGCTTCTACTCAACTTGTTATTGGGACATACTTGTCCGTAAATTTCAATACATTTCAATCGGATTTCATTTTTTTCTTCCTTCTCGAAACACTTCTTTCGACCATGGACTTTGTCATGAACCGGTCCTTCTCTAGTACAGTAGCGAAACATTAGCGCCTTGAAACGGACTCAGGGAATATCGATGGCCTAACATTATGTGACCGAAACCAGCAACCAGGATCTCGTCGTTTGCTTCGATGTAGGGGAATGAAGCCAGTGATTTTCTTGCCGTTCTCGATTAGCTGCATTCGGACGTATTGGTGGATGGTGGAGTTCGGCTGCTTGACTTCGATGCCGATCTTTTCTTGCACGATCCCTCTGAATCAAACGGCTCCGGCGGTTGGATTAAACTTCCAGCACCCTTCTTGAAGTCCTCATCGGGTTTTCACTGATCCTGCGATGACGGATGCGCTTCCGAGTGGTCCGAGCTGTCCATATGAAACTACACTTATAAAATAGAGAATAGAAAAAATATATTGAAAATGACCATTACCTGTCGAGCGCCATGTTGATTTTTCAATCCAAGACAATCAAAAGTATGTGTCAAATCTAATAATTTTCAGTCATAAGGGGTGACACATACTTTTCATTGAATTTGAATATGCAAACTATCTGTCGAGAAAATACGTTGGAAGTAAAGCACAAATAAAAATGATTTTAAAAGTTATGAAATATATGTGATCATAACACATGAAGGGCATAACCATAGACTAACTCTAAGACCAGTAGGTCCCATACAAAAACGATTTTTTTCTTGGCTCAGTCAGTACTAGCACATCGGTCCCAAGCTCGGTCCCAAGCTTAATAATGCGCCCCTAATAATGAACACACATGAACACACTCTCAAATATTCTGTCAAAATAACACAGCAAATCAAAACCAAGGTTGCGGCTTATCATTTTTGACTTATCCATATTCATTTGCCGATAGCTCTTCTCAGAAGCTCAATTTCAAAATATAATGTATGATGAACTTATGGTGCTTGAGTAGACATACAACTTGGTCTAACAATACATAGCTCTATCTCTTATATCTGAGTAATAAGAGCGTATATTCGCAGTGATCTTCGCGATGAAATTCGCGGTGAAGATCACGCGATTATCATCGTGAAGATCACTGTGAATATACGCTCTCATGTCGAAGATATAGGAGTTAGAGCAATGTACTGTTCAACAAAGTTTTAGGTCTACTCATGCACTACAAGTTTATCATACATCATATTATCAAATCGACCTTCTGAAAGGAGATATTGGCAAATGAATATGCCTGAGTCAAAAATGATAAGCCGCAACCCTGATCAAAACAAAGGCGCAAATATGTATAACAAGGTGCTGGCTTCAAGGTGTAATTCAGACCAAGGGGTTCTACAACAGTGAACCAATTTCAAATCGCTAGTTGCATATTGATTGTTGGCATAACTTTGCATTGATAAATTGATTATTTGATTTTTTATCCGTGTAAAATAGATCAAATTACTGGTCGCAGTGGTTTCCGTCCCGAACAGAGGAAAAAAAATGCACCTAATAAGTAAAGAGGTTACGGAATTTTGTTCAATATTACCAACAATCAATATGCAACTAGCGATTTGAAATTGGTTCACTGTTGTAAAACCCCTTGGTCCGATTTACACCTTGAAACCAGCACCTTGTTATACATATTTGCGCCTTTGTTTTGATTTGCTGTGGTATTTTGACAGAATATTTGAGAGTGTGTTCATGTGAGTTCATTATTAGGGGCGCATTATTAAGCTTGGGACCGAGCTTGGGACCGATGTTCTAGTACTGACTGAGCCAAGAAAAAAATCGTTTTTGTATGGGACCTACTGGTCTTAGAGTTAGTCTATGATATTACCAACCGGAATTTCGACAATTGATCCATAGACTAACTCTAAGACCAGTAGGTCCCATACAAACACGATTTTTTTTCTTGGCTCAGTCAGTACTAGCACATCGGTCCCAAGCGCGGTCCCAAGCTCAATAATGCCATAGACTAACTCTAAGACCAGTAGGTCCCATACAAAAACGATTTTTTTCTTGGCTCAGTCAGTACTAGAACATCGTCCCAAGCTCGGTCCCAAGCTCAATAATGCACCCCTTATAATGAACTCACATGAACACACTCTCAAATACTCTGTCAAAATAACACAGCAAATCAAAACAAAGGCGCAAATATGTATAACAAGGTGCTGGCTTCAAGGTGTAATTCGGACCAAGGGGTTCTACAACAGTGAACCAATTTCAAATCGCTAGTTACATATTGATTGTTGATAATGCGCCCCTAATAATGAACTCACATGAACACACTCTCAAATATTCTGTCAAAATAACACAGCAAATCAAAACAAAGGCGCAAATATGTACAGCAAGGTGCTGTCTTCAAGGTGTACTTTGGACCAAGGGGCTCTACAACAGTGAACCAATTTCAAATCGCTAGTTGCATATTGATTGTTGATTGATCTGCATGGAACGAAATGTCACCTTCACTTACGGAATAATCGAGCGGAATATTTTTCCGAAAGTAACAGTGACAGCATTAGTTTGCGTGGAAACCTTACAAATTCCCATTTTATTTTTCGTTCTTTTCAGGTGGATACTGCTGCAGAAATTTCTTTTCGATTCTTTACTTTTTCGTTTCAGTCAACGGAATTTAACATGGGTTTGAGAAAAAAATGAAATTTCTTTCGAACCCGATACCGACCTTAATAGGTAAATCTTCGCCCAATTTGGACTAAAACATTGGCTCATTAATGGGTTAAAAAAACCAATAATCGGTAAATGCTACCCTAATACCAACAATCAATATGTAACTAGCGATTTGAAATTGGTTCACTGTTGTAGAACCCCTTGATCCGAATTACACCTTGAAGCCAGCACCTTGTTATACATATTTGCGCCTTTGTTTTGATTTGCTGTGTTATTTTGACAGAGTATTTGAGAGTGTGTTCATGTGAGTTCATTATAAGGGGCGCATTATTGAGCTTGGGACCAACAATCAATATGTAACTAGCGATTTGAAATTGGTTCACTGTTGTAGAACCCCTTGGTCCGAATTACACCTTGAAGCCAGCACCTTGTTATACATATTTGCGCCTTTGTTTTGATTTGCTGTGTTATTTTGACAGAGTATTTGAGAGTGTGTTCATGTGAGTTCATTATAAGGGTGCATTATTGAGCTTGGGACCGAGCTTGGGACGATGTGCTAGTACTGACTGAGCCAAGATAAAAATCGTTTTTGTATGGGACCTACTGGTCTTAGAGTTAGTCTATGACACTACGATCATAATTAGTTGTTGTAACTTGATTATAACTTAGCAAGTCATATTTATGTTTTCTCAACTAAATGGCAACATGTGTGCTACTAGGGATAGACTAACTCTAAGACCAGTAGGTCTCATACAAATACGATTTTTTTCTTGGCTCAGTCAGTACTAGCACATCGGTCCCAAGCGCGGTCCCAACATAGACTAACTCTAAGACCAGTAGGTCCCATACAAAAACTATTTTTTTCTTGGCTCAATCAGAACTAGAACATCGTCCCAAGCTCGGTCCCAAGCTCAATAATGCACCCCTTATAATGAACTCACATGAACACACTCTCAAATACTCTGTCAAAATAACACAGCAAATCAAAACAAAGGCGCAAATATGTATAACAAGGTGCTGGCTTCAAGGTGTAATTCGGACCAAGGGGTTCTACAACAGTGAACCAATTTCAAATCGCTAGTTACATATTGATTGTTGATAATGCGCCCCTAATAATGAACTCACATGAACACACTCTCAAATATTCTGTCAAAATAACACAGCAAATCAAAACAGAGGCGCAAATATGTACAGCAAGGTGCTGTCTTCAAGGTGTACTTTGGACCAAGGGGCTCTACAACAGTGAACCAATTTCAAATCGCTAGTTGCATATTGATTGTTGATTGATCTGCATGGAACGAAATGTCACCTTCACTTACGGAATAATCGAGCGGAATATTTTTCCGAAAGTAACAGTGACAGCATTAGTTTGCGTGGAAACCTTACAAATTCCCATTTTATTTTTCGTTCTTTTCAGGTGGATACTGCTGCAGAAATTTCTTTTCGATTCTTTACTTTTTCGTTTCAGTCAACGGAATTTAACATGGGTTTGAGAAAAAAAAATGAAATTTCTTTCGAACCCGATACCGACCTTAATAGGTAAATCTTCGCCCAATTTGGACTAAAACATTGGCTCATTAATGGGTTAAAAAAAAACCAATAATCGGTAAATGCTACCCTAATACCAACAATCAATATGTAACTAGCGATTTGAAATTGGTTCACTGTTGTAGAACCCCTTGATCCGAATTACACCTTGAAGCCAGCACCTTGTTATACATATTTGCGCCTTTGTTTTGATTTGCTGTGTTATTTTGACAGAGTATTTGAGAGTGTGTTCATGTGAGTTCATTATAAGGGGCGCATTATTGAGCTTGGGACCAACAATCAATATGTAACTAGCGATTTGAAATTGGTTCACTGTTGTAGAACCCCTTGGTCCGAATTACACCTTGAAGCCAGCACCTTGTTATACATATTTGCGCCTTTGTTTTGATTTGCTGTGTTATTTTGACAGAGTATTTGAGAGTGTGTTCATGTGAGTTCATTATAAGGGGTGCATTATTGAGCTTGGGACCGAGCTTGGGACGATGTTCTAGTACTGACTGAGCCAAGAAAAAAATAGTTTTTGTATGGAACCTACTGGTCTTAGAGTTAGTCTATGTTGGGACCGAGCTTGGGACGATGTTCTAGTACTGACTGAGCCAAGAAAAAAATCGTGTTTGTATGGGACCTACTGGTCTTAGAGTTAGTCTATGCTAATACCATCCCAAGTAGCACACTACCAACAATCAATATGTAACTAGCGATTTGAAATTGGTTCACTGTTGTAGAACCCCTTGGTCCGAATTACACCTTGAAGCCAGCACCTTGTTATACATATTTGCGCCTTTGTTTTGATTTGCTGTGTTATTTTGACAGAGTATTTGAGAGTGTGTTCATGTGAGTTCATTATAAGGGGTGCATTATTGAGCTTGGGACCGAGCTTGGGACGATGTTCTAGTACTGACTGAGCCAAGAAAAAAATAGTTTTTGTATGGAACCTACTGGTCTTAGAGTTAGTCTATGTTGGGACCGAGCTTGGGACGATGTTCTAGTACTGACTGAGCCAAGAAAAAAATCGTGTTTGTATGGGACCTACTGGTCTTAGAGTTAGTCTATGCTAATACCATCCCAAGTAGCACACTACCAACAATCAATATGTAACTAGCGATTTGAAATTGGTTCACTGTTGTAGAACCCCTTGGTCCGAATTAAACCTTGAAGCCATCACCTAGTTATACATATTTGCGTCTTTGTTTTGATTTGCTGTGTTATTTTGACAGAGTATTTGAGAGTGTGTTCATGTGAGTTCATTATAAGGGGTGCATTATTGAGCTTGGGACCGAGCTTGGGACGATGTGCTAGTACTGACTGAGCCAAGATAAAAATCGTTTTTGTATGGGACCTACTGGTCTTAGAGTTAGTCTATGACACTACGATCATAATTAGTTGTTGTAACTTGATTATAACTTAGCAAGTCATATTTATGTTTTCTCAACTAAATGGCAACATGTGTGCTACTAGGGATAGACTAACTCTAAGACCAGTAGGTCTCATACAAATACGATTTTTTCTTGGCTCAGTCAGTACTAGCACATCGGTCCCAAGCGCGGTCCCAACATAGACTAACTCTAAGACCAGTAGGTCCCATACAAAAACTATTTTTTCTTGGCTCAATCAGAACTAGAACATCGTCCCAAGCTCGGTCCCAAGCTCAATAATGCACCCCTTATAATGAACTCACATGAACACACTCTCAAATACTCTGTCAAAATAACACAGCAAATCAAAACAAAGGCGCAAATATGTATAACAAGGTGCTGGCTTCAAGGTGTAATTCGGACCAAGGGGTTCTACAACAGTGAACCAATTTCAAATCGCTAGTTACATATTGATTGTTGATAATGCGCCCTAATAATGAACTCACATGAACACACTCTCAAATATTCTGTCAAAATAACACAGCAAATCAAAACAAAGGCGCAAATATGTACAGCAAGGTGCTGTCTTCAAGGTGTACTTTGGACCAAGGGGCTCTACAACAGTGAACCAATTTCAAATCGCTAGTTGCATATTGATTGTTGATTGATCTGCATGGAACGAAATGTCACCTTCACTTACGGAATAATCGAGCGGAATATTTTTCCGAAAGTAACAGTGACAGCATTAGTTTGCGTGGAAACCTTACAAATTCCCATTTTATTTTTCGTTCTTTTCAGGTGGATACTGCTGCAGAAATTTCTTTTCGATTCTTTACTTTTTCGTTTCAGTCAACGGAATTTAACATGGGTTTGAGAAAAAAAATGAAATTTCTTTCGAACCCGATACCGACCTTAATAGGTAAATCTTCGCCCAATTTGGACTAAAACATTGGCTCATTAATGGGTTAAAAAAAAACCAATAATCGGTAAATGCTACCCTAATACCAACAATCAATATGTAACTAGCGATTTAAAATTGGTTCACTGTTGTAGAACCCCTTGATCCGAATTACACCTTGAAGCCAGCACCTTGTTATACATATTTGCGCCTTTGTTTTGATTTGCTGTGTTATTTTGACAGAGTATTTGAGAGTGTGTTCATGTGAGTTCATTATAAGGGGCGCATTATTGAGCTTGGGACCAACAATCAATATGTAACTAGCGATTTGAAATTGGTTCACTGTTGTAGAACCCCTTGGTCCGAATTACACCTTGAAGCCAGCACCTTGTTATACATATTTGCGCCTTTGTTTTGATTTGCTGTGTTATTTTGACAGAGTATTTGAGAGTGTGTTCATGTGAGTTCATTATAAGGGGTGCATTATTGAGCTTGGGACCGAGCTTGGGACGATGTTCTAGTACTGACTGAGCCAAGAAAAAAATAGTTTTTGTATGGAACCTACTGGTCTTAGAGTTAGTCTATGTTGGGACCGAGCTTGGGACGATGTTCTAGTACTGACTGAGCCAAGAAAAAAATCGTGTTTGTATGGGACCTACTGGTCTTAGAGTTAGTCTATGCTAATACCATCCCAAGTAGCACACTACCAACAATCAATATGTAACTAGCGATTTGAAATTGGTTCACTGTTGTAGAACCCCTTGGTCCGAATTAAACCTTGAAGCCATCACCTTGTTATACATATTTGCGTCTTTGTTTTGATTTGCTGTGTTATTTTGACAGAGTATTTGAGAGTGTGTTCATGTGAGTTCATTATAAGGGGTGCATTATTGAGCTTGGGACCGAGCTTGGGACGATGTGCTAGTACTGACTGAGCCAAGATAAAAATCGTTTTTGTATGGGACCTACTGGTCTTAGAGTTAGTCTATGACACTACGATCATAATTAGTTGTTGTAACTTGATTATAACTTAGCAAGTCATATTTATGTTTTCTCAACTAAATGGCAACATGTGTGCTACTAGGGATAGACTAACTCTAAGACCAGTAGGTCTCATACAAATACGATTTTTTTCTTGGCTCAGTCAGTACTAGCACATCGGTCCCAAGCGCGGTCCCAACATAGACTAACTCTAAGACCAGTAGGTCCCATACAAAAACTATTTTTTTCTTGGCTCAATCAGTACTAGAACATCGTCCCAAGCTCGGTCCCAAGCTCAATAATGCACCCCTTATAATGAACTCACATGAACACACTCTCAAATACTCTGTCAAAATAACACAGCAAATCAAAACAAAGGCGCAAATATGTATAACAAGGTGCTGGCTTCAAGGTGTAATTCGGACCAAGGGGTTCTACAACAGTGAACCAATTTCAAATCGCTAGTTACATATTGATTGTTGGTCCCAAGCTCAATAATGCGCCCCTAATAATGAACTCAAATGAACACACTCTCAAATATTCTGTCAAAATAACACAGCAAATCAAAACAAAGGCGCAAATATGTACAGCAAGGTGCTGTCTTCAAGGTGTACTTTGGATCAAGGGGCTCTACAACAGTGAACCAATTTCAAATCGCTAGTTGCATATTGATTGTTGATTGATCTGCATGGAACGAAATGTCACCTTCACTTACGGAATAATCGAGCGGAATATTTTTCCGAAAGTAACAGTGACAGCATTAGTTTGCGTGGAAACCTTACAAATTCCCATTTTATTTTTCGTTCTTTTCAGGTGGATACTGCTGCAGAAATTTCTTTTCGATTCTTTACTATTTCGTTTCAGTCAACGGAATTTAACATGGGTTTGAGAAAAAAAAATGAAATTTCTTTCGAACCCGATACCGACCTTAATAGGTAAATCTTCGCCCAATTTGGACTAAAAAATTGGCTCATTAATGGGTTAAAAAAAAACGAATCTTCACTATTGATCAAGAATCCATAACGACCGATTCAAATGTGCAGCGATCCTATCTGTCAAAACCCATAGAATCATTTGATCTAGATCAAATAAATGTGCCAAGAATAGCTCAGACATGAACCATCTCATCAAGTTCCCAAGCGTGTTCGTGGCTTCAATAAACGATCTCAGCGAACACGAAGATAGATGTCACTAATATGATTTGAACAGAAATATTAAGACATTTTCTATTGTCATTCATGTCGGTTTGTCGGTGCTAATACCCCATTCGCATTACAACACGTGGTATAGAGTATCTTGATTTCAAAAGTTATGCACGTTATTTCCTGTGATAACTTGAGTATAGATGCTGATATCAAGATACTCTGTATGTATGAAAACATGAACTTAAATGCGGTCATATTGTTTTTCAACACCGGAATACCATTGACGCCGAGGCAGCATCTGGCGTGAAAGGTGAAAGTCGAACAGATAAGGCCCGGTTGAATACTTGCTGTAATCCATCGATGGCACCGTTCATGCTGTAGTTGGTACGACGGAGAGGTAGTCTTAGCATCATGTTGTTTCGAAGCGCTCTAGGTTGAACGTTAACATTTATTTGCCCCAGGATTGCAAAGCAGTCTATTCTGCCTTGTAATGTATATGCAATAAAAAGCGTCCTCGAGGTTTCTCTTCTGGTACGGAGAAGCTCCAGATCGATCCGCTGGCAACGATTTTCATAACTGGGCAGATGAAAGGGACACAGCATAACAGGGATGTGAAGGAACACAGCAGAATTCTTAGAGCAAATTGAATAAAGCGCCGTTGAATGGACTCTCTCAGCACTATTGTTGTAATTTGGGTTCCAAACTGTAGAACAGTACACCAATGTGGATCGCACCAACGAACAGTACAGTGATATGAGGCAGTAGATGTCGGAAATTTTTTGTGCTATCCTAAAGATGAAGCCCAATGTCCTCGACACCTTATCAACCACATACGAGATGTGTTGCTTGTATGAAAGCTGAGAGTCCAGAATTATTCCCAAATCTTTTACTTGATAAACACGATCTATTGTTGATTCCCGAGTCTGTAGGTAAATATGATCGGTTCTTTCTTCCGAGAAAACGTGATTACCGAACACTTCGCAGGGTTAACTGCCATTCTGATTAAATTACACCAGCTGGCAAAAGCTTTGAATTGACGTTAGAAGAAGATGCAGTCGTCGGTAGCACGAATCCGATTTTTTTTTATTTAGGTGACTTTTAGCCACCTGGGCTAGTTCGTCACTGACCGAAAGTAGATTTTAAGATCGTCTGCATACGATAGCCGTGGGCTTTCGATGACCAAATGCACATTGTTGAAATAAAGTAGGAAGATCAACGGTCTCAGCTGACTTCCTTGACGTATCCCTGACGTGGCTGGATAAATGCCGGATTGGCAGTTCCCAATATATTGCTGTCGATCGGTCAGATATGAGCGAAACCATCGCAACAAGTTGCCACTAACCCCAAGTTCTTCTAGTTTTGCAATCGCAATGGCGTGGTTCAGCTTGTCAAATGCTACAAGCAGGTATATATGACGTCAGTTTGAGCTCGTTCAGCCATACTATTCGTGGTATACGATGTAAGGCACAGTAGATTAGTGGTGGTGGAACGACCGGAAGTGAAAGACCGTGTTGATCACAACTTAGATATTGCTTGCAATGAGAAAGTAGAGGCTCCATGATGACTAACTCAAATAGCTTCGAGATCGCGCTCCACGGTAATTATGCATGTTTTCTTTGCTTCCTTTCTTGTGGACCGGAAACATATGTGCAAATTTCCAGCAGGATGGGAAAACTCCTCTTGCGACGGACATTTGGAATAGGCGAAGGAACGGTGTCAGTAAGCAGGTAATGTGTCTCATCAGGAATACTGACGGAACACCATCGGGTCCAGGATTGAAGGACGACTTGAGTTGTTTTCCGGCGGTTGTAATCATGTTGACGTTGATATCGATTGTACCTAGAGCTTTACCGTGTAGTGGCACATTGTTAGCTGCTGATGTAACGTGTTCATCAGTCAATCTCTCGCCAGAGAAAACACTGGGAAACTTTTCGAAAAACAGGTGGCATATCTCCTGGGGGATGGAGTGACTTCACCGTTTAGCACCATTGAAGATGGTAGGCCAGACTCTCTGCGCTGCTCGTTTACGTGCTTCCAAAAAGTCTTCGGATACGACCTGTGGTTGGACTGAATCCTTCGTTAATATGACGAGTAGCTTCGACGGCTGTATTGCTTGAACTCATAATTGAGCCTGACGTAGTGGTTTTTCGGCGCAAGCGTACGATATTTAGTGAAGTTTCTCAAAGCCGCTCTCTTAGTCGATTTCAGTTTCGAAATTCGCTAGTTTGCCAAGGAAGGTGCGACTCTTTTTGGTGGACTCTAATCGCAACGTGCCTGTCAATGACATATATCAAGACGTGTGAAAAAGTTTGCGCAGCGGAAGCTAACTATTACTACTCCCTATTTCATAACCTTTGATCGATCCCGTTAATTTATAAATAAATAATTTCCGCTGAAGGTGATTCGTCTAGCACAGCCAGTTTAATTTAATATGTTAAACTAGCTGAACCCGGTGCGAGCCTTGCTACGCATGCAACAAAATGAATGAAAATTTAATAGAACCTGCTCATTTATGTTGTTTTTGTGAATGCATCTGGTTAAAATATTTTCGTTTACCAATGTAATTTCTGAAAAAAAAATAAAAACGTATGTTTTTAATTAAATTTTTGGATCGGTAGTTTCTATAGGTCTTTCTTTCTGCGTAGAAGCATTTCATTGACAAAAAAATGTATCATCAAACAAAGCCGTATCCTGTCAGTTTGAATGTAATTTTCCCTTGCATAACCTTTGATCAACTTCTTGTGCATAATGTAGTACTGAGAGTAACTCAAGCATCCCCCATTCTCGGCTAAGCAGGGGTCAAACTTCTATCAGTACATGCTTCTTACCCAAGAAATACACATTTTGAGTTTTAGTTGCATGGATAATTCTCGTGTTTGGTTCCAATTTCTGTTTCGTTTGTTTGAGCAGTAGGCATAGTTCTCATGTTTGTTTGAAATTTGTGTTTCATTTGTATGGGGACCCCCGCTTTTCAGAGAGAGAGAGGAGGGGCTTCAAACTACAATTAAAACATTCCTTGCCTTCAAAAACTCGCCTATACCAAATTTGGTTCATTTGCATGATTAGTTCTCGAGCTATGCAGGATTTTTTTTTTCATTTGCATGGGAGCCCCCCCCCCCCCCTTCCAGATATGGGAGGGGTTCCAGACTATCATAAGAACCTTCTACGATTCCAAAAACCCCACGCAAAATTTCACGCCGATCAGTTCAGTAGTTTTCGATTCTATAAGGTTCAGACAGACAGAAATTCATTGTTATACATATAATAGCTGCGTCCGGTGCGTGCGCTGCTACGCTTGCAACTAAATGAAGGGAAATTTAATATAACTGGCATCTTTATGGTTTTTTTCTACCTTCAAAACCCCCCACATGCCAAATTTGATTCGATTTGCTTGTTTAGTTCTCGAGTTATGAAATAATTTGTGTCTCATTTGTATGAGAGCCTCCCTTCCTGAGAGAGTAGGGGTCTCAAACAATCATAAGAACCTTCTCCAGCCCCAAAAACCCCTTCATATTAATTTTCACGTTGGTCGGTTCAGAACTTTCCGAGTCTATAAGGGTCTGACAAACAAACAGACAGACAGAAATTCATTTTTATGCATATAGAAATCTAGCCTCCAAAAACCTCCATATGCTAAAAGTGGTTTGATTTACTTGATTAGTTCTCCAGTTATGCAGAAATTTGCTTTTTATTTGTATGGGAGCCCCCCCCCCCCCTTTCAAAATGGGGAGGGGTATTGAACTTCCATAGAAATATTTCTTGCCTCCAAAAACCTCAACACCTCAAATTTGGTTTCATTTGCTTCATTGGCTCTCGAGTTATGCTAAAATTTATGTTTCATTTTTATGGAAGTCTCTCCTTTCAGAAGGCGGAGGGGTCTCAATCCACCTTAGAAACATTTGCTTCCTTCAAAAACCTCCATTTGCCAAATTTGGTTCCATTTGCTTGATTTGTTCTTGAGTTATGCAAAAATTCGTGTTTCATATATATTAGAGACCCCTCTTTCAGTGAGCGGAGGAGTCTCAAACCACAATAGAAACATTTCTTGCCTTCGAAAAACTCCACACGCCAAGTTTGGTTCCATTAACTTGATAAGTTCTCGAGTTATTCCGAAATTTGTGTTTCATTTGTATGGAAGCCCCCCCCCCCCCCCCCCTTTGGCTTATTCCAGATGACAGAGGAGTCTCAAACCTCTATAGATACATTTCGGTCCTCCAAAAACCTTGAGATGTCAAATTTGGTTCCATATGCTTGATTAATTCTCGAGTTATGCACAAATGTGTGTTTCATTTGTATGAGAGCCCCCCTCTTACAGAGGGCGGAGGGGTGAAGAGTCACCTTAGAAATATTTCTTGCCTTCAAAAATCTCTACATGCCAAATTTGGTTCCATTTGATTAGTTCTCAAGATATATAGAAACTTTTGTTTCATTTATATGACACCCCACCCCCCTCCCAGAGAGAGAGGAGGGGTCTCATACTATCGTAGAAA
Organism: Aedes japonicus; assembly: GCA_034211315.2. Taxonomy (NCBI): domain Eukaryota; kingdom Metazoa; phylum Arthropoda; class Insecta; order Diptera; family Culicidae; genus Aedes; species Aedes japonicus. The sequence goes on along the minus strand of JASCZW010000035.1, from coordinate 582,098 downwards.
CAATCATTGCCTTTAAAATCCCCGCATGTTAAATTTGATTCCATTTGCTTTATTAGATCTAGAGTTATGGAGAAATTTTAGTTTCATTTGTATGACAGCACCCCTCCTAAGAGAGGGGAGGGGTCTCAAACCACCATAGAAAAAAAAATGTCTCCACAAAACCACACATGCAAAATTTTGTTCCATTTGCTTGATTATTTCTTGAGATATGCAGAAAATTCTGTTTCATTTGTATGGGAGCCTCCCTTTTTAGAGAGGGGAGGGGTCTCTGACTACCATATAAATATTTATTGCCTCCAAAAACTTCCGCATGCTTAATTTGGGTTCCTTTGATTGATCAGTTCTCGAGTTATGCAGAAATTTGTGCTTCATTTGTATGGGAGCCCCCCTTTCCAGAGAAGGGAGGGGTCTCAAACCATCATAAGAACCTTCCCCGGCCCCAAAACCTTTTCCATACAAAATTTTACGCTGATCGGTTCAGTAGTTTTCGAGCCTATTAGGTTCAGACAGACAGACAGACAGACAGACAGACAGACAGACAGACAGACAGACAGACAGACAGACAGACAGACAGACAGACAGACAGACAGAAATCCATTTTTATATATATATATACACTGAACCAAGAAACAACATTAAAATTATTAAAAACACCACATAGCTTCACACAGATCATATACCCATTCATTTTATGTGTATCCATTGAATGTCATGTGAAAAACACATAAACAGTATAATGATACCCAATAATATTCATCTGACAAAACAATACATTGTATGAGAACTAAGGTTAAGTGTGTTGTCAGATGAATCTTATGTGATTTTAACATATGAAAAAAATGTGGTTTTCCTAGTAGTATTTTCACGATGGCGAATTGGAGTATTCCACTGCTGGAAGATTTAGGCTTCTAGAAGAAATCACTGGAAATTTTATAGCACATTTTTCGTAAAACCTAAAGCCATTTAAGATTTTGAAAAAAATAATCTATTTATTATATTAGAGTGTGGAATTCAGTTATACGAACTGATAACGCATTCGGTCAACGATTTTGCATCCAGTTTGTATTTACGAGTACATCGGTGCCTGGAGGAAACGGAATGTATGTATTCTGGTGCATAACAGGTGAACGTGAATAATTTATCTACAATTTCGTTAATTTACGTTTCACAGAAGCTGAATATTCTTTGAGCGCTAGCTCCTAACTTATGCGTTAAGGAGCAATCAACTTCTATCGAGAACTCAGGAGTCATCTATTTGAACGACAGGAGGCGCTCAGACATCCTGGAGATCTCTTGTGTTAATGAAGGACCACGTCTTGAACCCGGCGATCAAATCTTTTGTTTAATTGTTAAATTATTCAACTAAAATGACATCTTAATATTAAAAAAATCTCAAAATAAATTCATTTCAAAACTATTAATATATCACATGAAATTTATTAAAGATGTCAATCATTCTTATTGAAATTTCACATGAATTGCATAAACCAATACTAATAATTCTCATTGGGATTTCACATAAAAAGTATGTGACTGTTCCAATGAATATAATATGAACTATCTCTTGGCTGTTTAAGTGTTTTTCACATAGAAGTTATGTGAAAAGCTACATGGAAAATAATTATGTGTTTTCAGATAAATTTTACATGATTTATGGGTTCAGTGATAGATATACATATGAAAACTAGCTAATCCAGGATTGACCTTTTAAAAAATAAATATTTTCATAACATAAGTCCAACACTACAATTTGAATCACGTGTAAATTTATGGGGAAAATGATGCGTGCAGTGAGTTCCAACCATTTCAACACTCACGGGCCAATGCTATAATAAATCCTAGCCATAATTTAATCAGCTGTTTATTCATTCATTCGTAAACAAACCATATAGAAGAAATATTTAAAATGTAATGTTATTTTTGTGTTAAAAGATCAAAGAAAAACTAATCAAAATGCTTCTCATATACCTTCAACGGCGAAGCATATCAACATCATCTCAACTTGCCTCATTCGGCAGATGGTACCGAGGATTGTGGCAGCGTAGGTCAGACAATGAACCACCCTTTGAACATGTTACGCAAATTGGCGACCCGGTACTCCGGCAGAAGGCGGACCTCGTTCCAATCGAAGCCATCAATTCACCGGAAGTTCAATTCCTAACAAAGAACATGACGACTGTAATGCGAAAATTTGACTGTGTGGGACTGGCGGCACCTCAGATTGGAATATCTCTGAGGATTTTTGTGATGGAATTTGAGGAACGATTGAAAGAATACTATACCAACGCTGAATACAAGATCAAGGAGATGGAAACACTCCCGCTGACCGTAAGTTTTGTATGCAGCTTGATTTATTTTTAAATACTACTACGTACCGAACGATCTATAGGTTTTCATCAATCCAGAGCTCAAAGTAACAAATTATGATAAAATAAGTTTTCCGGAGTCCTGTGCCAGTGTGAAAGGATACAGTGCAGAAGTGCCACGATATTCCGAGATCCTGCTTAGTGGATTCGACGAAAATGGCCGTAATAGGGAATTAGCATTGAAAGGATGGAATGCTCGAATCGCTCAGCATGAAATGGATCATCTGAATGGCGTTATTTATACGGACGTTATGAAAAAGGATACATTTGCCTGTACCTGTTGGCAAGCGGTAAATGCAAAGCGGGGGAGAGTGAGTATATATTTCCACGAAAAATAAACGACAAGTGCTGTAGGAAGGATTCGACAATGAAAAGTAACGATTAAACTATTTATTTATGTTATCCAGTAACAGCAATGGATGATAATTATATATTGAAAATAGGGTAATTGTTACGCACACGAGGGTGAAAAAGAGTAGAATAAAGAAATTTACTAGCTAGAACCAAGAGGAGCCGCCATCGATTATTTTTGATATTTTAGGATAGGCGTACGTTTTCAATAAGAACGTAAAAGTACATAGTTATGTATTTTGGATTTCCCTAAAATGAGAAAGCCATAACAGGTAATCTGCAAATATGTGAGGAGATATATGGAGGAAGGTAAAAAGGAATGAACCTTAGACGTAGGTTAAACTCTGAGTACAGGTATGTAATCCATTTCCCTCTGCACATGGCGTTCATTTATTGAGGGGGAGTAGTTCAATAGCTTGAAAGAACGGTATATATATATATACACAAAATTTAACCAAAAACTCTAAGGCGTTTTTACATATTCTACAATAGGAAAAAAAAAAAAAAAAATCCACCACTAAATTTTTCATGTCTAATAACGTTTAAACGTTTGTTAAATAAATCAATGTTCTCGCAATAATTCCGTGCCGCATTAAAATTTTCGAAGTTTTATGTTATAAAATACCAATAAACTGAACGTCGCATGAAAAATGTATCAATTGCAGGCATAAAACTCATGCATTTATGGTCAATTTAACAATTAATTTACATACGTATCCAGTTTGGAAAAGAAACGTCATAAAAAAAGGTCCTCATTTAGCAGAACGAATCCAAAAGTGGAATCTTCGAAACATATTTGTGACGGACTGGAAGTGTTCTTAAAGAGAAAAATCATAAAACTATCAAAACTTGTGATAGTTTTATCATAGTTTTAAGCATGTCTTGAATGTCATTACAAGTATGTACCGATAAAACTATCAAGTTTTAAGCGAACCTTGGGAAATTGTCTTGAAAACCTCCTGTAGTATGGGCCTTTTGGAACTTATGAGGGTTTTATGGCTGTTTTATCCTTGTTATGTAGAATATCTAGTTTTATGCGTGGTTTTATCAAATGATTCTTGAAAACTTCTTCAAGTGTACCTTAAAATTGAATTTGTTACTTGGGTTACCATTTATACTTGTGACCCGCCATGCGTCTCCATTCAAACATGGTTTTTTTTCAATTATGCCTCAACGTATTAGGCTTTTTGACGTTTAAGGGGACCCTCCCCTGGATTTGGGCAAAAATAAGGCAAAGTTTGTATATTTTTGTGGGAGAATGAAAAGGCGTACGAACTTCCGGTTTTGACGATTAAATTTGATTATTATTCAAGATTTCAAAGAGATAAAAAAAAAGTTTCATAATGGCGGCTACAAAATGGCGATTTCTCGAAGCCATGTTTTTAAATCTAACTTCAAGCCCCGGGCTTGATCTATTGATCCGATTCCCTCCATCAAATAACTGTTTGAAAGGTTATAGTTTTGTGTACGACTTGAACTAAAAATTGCCATAATAATTAAATATTTATAATTAATATATAATTTATAATTAAACTTTTCAGTTCAAATGATCACTATGCAATGAATTTAAGTTTAAATTATCTGAAATTTAGTTCAAGCCGTAGAAAAAATCATTATCTTTCAGAAATGATAACTAGATTTGGTTTCTGTCCACTACAAGAGGCTGCAGGCTTGAAGTTGTCGCCCCATGTTTGCGCACGCAGAGGCTTACGGAAATCGCCATTTTGTAGCCGCCATTTTGAATTTTTATAATTTTTTTGAAATTTTGAATAATAATCAAATTTAATCGCAAAACCGGAAGCTCGTACGCCTTTTTATTCTCCCACAAAAAAAATACAAACTTTGCCTTATTTTTGCCCAGATTTTTAGCACTGTAGTGTGCGTGTGTTCAAGGTCACTAAGTCACTACGGCATCGGATGTAGGTGTTACCAAGCTAGGGGTGGCCATGGATGGGCCTGGACGCACCCGGGACATGTATAGGATGCGGGAAACCCTTCCTAAAGCGCTGGAGGTGCCTGAGCAATTGGACGCGATTATTGACTTCACCTCATCGCGTAACAACATTGCGAAGGACATAAAACTGAGCCTTCTTTGGCTACGCATGGCAGTGCAGGCTGCATGTAAGGAGAGGAAAGAGCTGGAGGCTGAGCTCCTAGCCGAGCAAAGTGCCAAAGAGTTGGCACGGCTAGCAGCCACCGAAAGGGCGAGGGATATATCCTCGAAGCAGACCCAGGCGGAAGCATCCGTCTAGGTCGGAGAATCCACACTATCCTTGGGGGAGGGGACCTCCAAGCGGGCTAGGCAGTCCCCGGGCGAAACAGCAAATGGCGCTTCTAAGAAGCGTATCGTGTCGGAAGCCCCAATAGGGAAGCGAACCTATGCGAACGTGGCGGCGGTGTGAGAGGGTCCATTTTCGCGACCAGCTCCGGCTGCCCGCAAAGAGAGAGGCCCCAGCGCTAAGCCCAGCTCGCGCGTTGTCTCTTGCGCCGAAGGGGGTCCAAACGGCAGGGCCCCTATGACAACAACCATAATTAGCACACGCTAGTGCTAAGAGGGAGACGAGTGATGACTCTAGGCGTGGCAGAGAAAGCCACTGGAATAAGGTCTGGAAAAAGGGAAATAGAACAAAAAAAGAAAACGATAAGCGACAGGTGGCCTGCAAGCGTAACCGCGGAGAGGCCCTCATCGTCAAGACCGAGGCGTCAAAGTACTCGGAGATCTTGAAATTGGCAGGCATTGTGAGGCCGCCCAGCAACTGCTGTGTCAGACAGTTAGCGAGTCGGCATCGGATATCGCCATTATTTCCGACCCATACCGCATCCCAGCCGGCAACGGAAACTGGTTTGCGGACAGGTCCAATATGGCGGCATTATGGACGACCGGCAAGTACCCGGTTCAGGAGGTTGTGTCTACCACAAACGAAGGCTTTTCAGTTGTAAAAGTGAATGGAGTATTCTTCTGCAGCTGCAACGCCTCCCTAGATGGTCGATCGAACAGTTTTCCAATATGTTTGATCGGATGACAACGGAGCTAACTGGCCTGAACCCGTTGGTAATAGCGGGAGACTTCAACGCTTGGGTGGTCGAGTGGGGGAGCCGCCTTACCAACCCCAGGGGCCAGATTCTTCTGGAGGCCTTGGCTAGGCTCAATGTGGACCTAGCCAACGTGGGTACCAAGACCACCTACCATAGAAACGAAGCGGAATCGATCATCGATATAACATTTAGCAGTCCTGGACTGCTTAGCAATTGGAGGGTGGATGATGGCTACACCCATAGCGACTACTTGGCGGTTCGTTATTGTATCGTCCACAATAGGCAGCGTGCGCAAGGAGGAGCATCCACTCCATTCGCCCGCTGATATAGGACGTCCTACTTTGATGTAGAGACTTTCAAAGAGGCGCTTGAGGGGGAACGAAACTTACGTGAAACCCAGGAACATTGCGGCAAACGACTCGTTATGACACTTACCCGAGCGTGCGATGCGACCATGCCGAGGGAAGTCAAACCGAGGAATGGAAGATCGCCGGTGTATTGGTGAGCGGAGTCGATCGCCGACCTCCGAAGAACATGCCTCCACGCAAGACGGAGGGTGCAAAGAGCGCGGTCAGACGCCGAGAGAATCGTCGCAAAGGCCGCACTAAAGAGGGAGACAAAGGCCAGCAAGCGAGCCTGCTGCGAAGGTCTGTGTCAGAAAGCCAATACGAGTCCGTGGGGTGACGCCTACCGAGTAGTAATGACCAAAACCAGAGGATCGACGACTCCAACCGAGCGTTCATCAGAGCTGCTGCAGGTGGTCGTTGGGGGACTCTTTCCGAGCCACGACCCGATTCCATGGCCCCCCGCCGCCGTAGATTTGTCCCATGACCAGAGTTCCAGTATCCCAGACCTTAACGCTGTCAATGCGAGGAAAGGGTGCACGGCTCAGCCGAACACCCGAGACCACGTGGCCATTGACAACAGCACAACGGGGGCCGGTGACGAGGTAACGGTGACGAATGAGGAACTCATTGCGAGGCAAAGTCGTTAAAGGTGAACAATGCGCCGGGACCGGATGGTATTGCGAACTTGGCCATCAAGACGGCTACCTTGCTGGATCCCGAAATGTTCAGGGAGGTGATGCAAAAGTGTCTGGACGAGGGCGTCTTCCCGGAGGCCTGGAAAATTCAGACCCTTGTGTTGCTACCAAAGACAGGGAAGCCACCAGGAGATCCATCGGCATATAGACCTATATGTCTGTTGGATACAGCAGGTAAGGTGCTCGAGAGGGTAATCCTCAACAGACTGACAACATACACGGAGGGTATAGGCGGTCTGTCTAATAATTAGTTTGGCTTCCGTAAAGGGAAATCGACGGTGAATGCCATCCTCTCCGTCCTGTGTGATTCATAAGACAGACAACACAAACACAGAGTGACCAACAATCAATATGCAATTAGCTATTTGAAATTGGTTCACTGTTGTAGAACCCCTTGGTCCGAATTACACCTTGAAACCAGCACCTTGCTGTACATATTTGCGCCTTTGTTTTGATTTGCTGTGTTACTTTGACAGAATATTTGATAGTGTGTTCGTGTGAGTTCATTATGAGGGGCGCATTATTAAGCTTGGGACCGAGCTTGGGGCCGATATTCTAGTACTGACTGAGCCAAGAAAAAAATCATTTTTGTATGGGACCTCTTAGAGTTAGTCTATGGAGTGACAGAGTGACTAACCCCCATGTGGAGTAATTGTCCTTTCCCAATATGAATTCTAGGTTAGAATAATTGGGTCCCGAATTGATGGATCCACTGCTTTCGGTGTCTACAAAAAATACTCGTACACCTTCCGAAAAGTTCGGAAACTTTTTCTGCATATGTTGCTGAGCTGGCAGCAATTAATTTCGCATTGGGGATAATTTCCGGCATGCCCATAGACCATTATTTCATCTTCTCGAATAATCTCAGTTCTATTATTTTCTTATTTTCTTATTTTCTTTCAACAATAAGGGAGCAGATGTGTGCGTTGGTCGAAAGATCATTCAGGTTTACCTTCGTATGGGTCCCTTCACATTGCTCAATTCCAGGCAATGAGAAGGCGGACTCTCTAGCAAAGGTGGGCGCACAAGAAGGTGATTTTTTTGAAAGAAGAATTTCACTTGATAAATTTTTCCCATTCGTACGTCAGAGTTCTCTTCAAAGTTGGCAAAACGATTGGACAAGTAATTCTCTTGGGTGGTTGTTACATTCCATTATTCCAAATGTTTCGTCGAGTTCGTGGTTTAGGTCTGGATGTAAATCGTGGTTTCATTCGTGTGATATCAAGGCTTAAGTCCAACCACTACTCGCTAGACGCACGTCTCTATAGAACTAACCTCGTCGAAAGCAATTTATGTAGGTGCGGAACCGATTATGATGACATCGTTCACGCAGTTTGGCATTGCTCGGATAATGATGCCTCCAGAGCATGACTATTGGTTACCCTAGTGGCCCGAAGTAGAAAACCTTTCCGAGAGGTAAGAGATGTTTTGAGAATGCGCGATCTTCCCTACATACAAGCGATTCACGAATTCCTTTGTTTGTCTGATATAAGAGTGTAACGTCATCACCCCCAGCAAGCTGTGGTCACCCATCTGCTGCTTAGTCCCTGAATGGGTCTACAGGGACCGAGGATTTGGTAGATGGCATAACCATGAGCAGCAACTGGTGCCTGAAATAAGTTACCTGCCTAGACCCTTTCAAACGATAACGTGACCCATTAACCTCGAGCTAGCAACGGCACCCCACTTTTACTATCGAATCTAAAAATAAAACAATGTTAATTACAGTACTGAATATCGGCTCCGCAAAGTGTTGCACACGCCTGAACCTAACGAATAAAGGAACTAATAAAAAAATTTAAATCATTAGTCAAATACATTTTTTTTCTATGTGATGTTCATGTAAAAGACACCAATTTTAGTATTGGAAAATATCTACTTGTGTTTCCTGTAGTAGCTAAGTGAAATATTTTTTCAGCAAGGTGCAGACTGCAAGCTGTAATTCGGACCAAGGGGTACAACAACAGTGAACCAATTTCAAATTTCATAGTTTTATAATAATTTCACCTTATTGGAAAGAACATTATTTGCTGAGCGCAACGATTTTCTTTTCTTCTTATCAATTTTTAAAACCAGATTTAAAGCAAAATAATAATTTCACTTAATGACACTGTGGGGTTAGATTTCACCAATCTTTAAAGCGAACACGATTTTTGTCTGTGTACTTTAAGCTAAAATTATATTTATTACTTTAACAAATTAGGCTAGTAAGCCGACATAATACGACTTACATATTTGGTGTACCGAACAGAATTATTGGTTGGATCCTAGGTTGGATCGTATCGTCAATTTCACTGTGTTAGAATATCTGTAATTCATTATGTATCGTTAGGCTAGAGGTTGTGTTTCATTCATAGTACTTACTGAAAACTTTAGATAGGAAATTTTAACTAAACTGCATGGTAGATTTAAGTTTTCACAATAGATAGATTTAGGCTCTTAAAATAATAAACAAACAATTCAATTTAATTTATGTAGGTTATCAAATTCACTTGTAAACTAATTCATATAATTCTTGCTCACATCAAACTCGCGTGGTTGGTTATCTGTTGTTCTGTTGTTCTATTGTCTGATCATACCGATCATGCCAATCACTTGTGAAGACAGCGTTTATTGTGTACGAATGGAAAGTGGGATGGTTGATCCACAGCAGTGCCACAAGAACGACGGGTCTTGTCGTTACAGACACTTCGGAGCTAAGGGCCGATTTTTTCACCCTTGCTTAAATTTTAAACCAAGTTTACGCATATAGTCTGTTACGTCAGTGTATTTCTTATATCATACAACTCATTTATGCTTCTGAAACAAGTTATCATTAAATTTATCCAAATGAGAAGTGGAGGTGAAGAAATCAGCCCTAAGTCTTTCCGAAGGATAAAGATTGGACTCGGAAAAAATGCGACAATTTGGTTTGGGTGGAACTTTTTATCGCGTGGGTAAAAATTAATGAAATGTTGGTTTATACTAGTTTAGAGTGTTACGTTTATGTGTACAAATTATCGTAATCTGTCAATTAGTTTTCAAGATGCATTCGAAACAAGAAGAGCTACGCCAGCAAATCTTGGGCGCGGTGATCGATAATCCTGGTCAGTCGCACAGATGGATCGGCAAAAGGCTTGGAATCCACCATTCCACCGTGTCCCGCGTTGTGAAGATGTTCCAGGAGACGAAGACCATCGAGCGGCGCGCTGAAAGCGGCCGAAAACCGAAAACGGAATACCCAGAGAAGGCGCGGAAGATAAGGCAGTACTTTAAAAAAGTGGTTTACAGCTATTTATCACACAACTGCAACCATTACATCTCTGAACATCAACATGGTTTCATGCCAAAACGGTCAACAAGTACCAATTTGGTTGTTTACACATCTTTCATCGCTAAAGCTCTACAGAAAGGGCAACAAATCGATTCGATCTATACGGATTTCTCGGCTGCATTCGATAAAATCAACCATTGGATTACTATTGTATTGTATTGAAGTTCGAACGTCTCGGTTTCTCTGGATCTTTCCTCGATTGGCTTCAATCCTACCTGAGTGGCCGTGAAATGGCTATCAAATTGGGGGACTCAATTTCACCTTACTTTTTTGTTCCATCAGGAGTACCACAAGGTAGCCACCTAGGGCCGTTAATATTTCTAGTGTATCTCAATGATGTTAATCTGTTACTTGGATCCTTCAAACTTTCTTTTGCCGATGATTTTAAACTGTATTGGACTTTCAATGATATTCAAGACGCTTCATTTTTACAATCTCAGCTTGATATATTCACCGATTGGTGTGAAACGAATCGTATGGATCTCAACGCTGGTAAATGCTCCGTTATCTCGTTTTCTCACAAACGCAGTTCAGTTGACTTTGACTATAAGGTTGGATCTACAATTCTCAAGAGAGATTCTGTTGTTAAGGATCTAGGTGTGTTGTTAGACACCAAATTGACGTTTAGGGAACATGTCGCTTTTATAACCTCCAAAGCCTCTTAGACAATTGGTTTCATATTTCGCATTGCAAAAAAACTTCAAAGACATTCAATGTTTAAAATCACTGTACTGTTCGTTAGTGAGGTCAATATTAGAATACTCGTCTATTGTTTGGGCGCCGTACTATCAGAATAGCATATTACTTATCGAGGCAATTCAGCGCAAATTTCTGCGTTTCGCTTTAAGACACCTTCCATGGAATGATCCAATCAATCTGCCTAGCTACGACGCGCGATGTGAACTTATAGGTCTAGAGTTACTGAGTATACGTCCTGATGTTTCAAAAACGCTCTTTGTTTCTGACCTTCTTCAATCGAAAATTGATTGTCCTCAACTGTTGTCGCGTCTAAACATAAATATTCCCTATCGTCAACTTCGTTCGTTTTCGTTCCCAATTCAATAAATAAATTATGCCAAAACATAGCTAGTATATAGTTATTTAATCCCTGATGAAATTTGAGAAGTATCCGATTTGTAATAAATTTTTGGTGATCATTTTTGTGTGTCTCATTTTTTCCGAGTCCAGTCTTTAGTAAGTTGGTGCCGAGGTTGGTGCATGTTGCTAAGTAATCGTGTTCTTATTTGATTATTTAAATTAGTTCCTGTGCACCAAAATTTATCAAATTTTTAATTTCGGTTCTCTTTTCAATACAGATTTCAAACATACATTTACCTGTATACATTTCCGACACGATATTGAAATCATTCCTCCGTCATTCTTCAGTGGGCACATGGCCTATGAGAAGGGAAGTCTGAAGATAAGAACGCAGGGGAGGGGAGCTGTGATGAGATTAGGTGCGAAACGATTAGCGTGATTTTACCGCCAATATAACATTCATGCTCGGGTAGACACAAGTGACGCCGATGTGTAAAAATAACGTGGGGCTGAATACCCTAGTTACTTGAGATCCCATAAAGCCGGAAATGGCAGGTTTGGGTCGGTCGAAAAAATCTTTGGAACTTTTTTTTTCAACTTCCTAGGGATTTAATTTACGTTCAATCCACATCAAATTTACCTTTATAGTTAGTCAAGAGCCAGCAACATGCCTTCTACATATGTATCAATAAAACTACGGATGAAGAAGATATGTATACAGTTGAGATGGAGAAGATTTGGGCCACCTCGGGTACGTTATCTATCCACATGACATGAAGGTTGGTTTACCTATATTACCGGACTGATATAACAATCTTCAGAGGCGCTTGCCTCTGCTATCTCTGTGTTTGCTTATCTTGTAAGAATGCATGCATGATACTAAAGCATTTACGTAAAAAAAAGTCAGCTGAATCCGTCATATGACTCCGGTGGGTGACAGATATCATGAGTGGCATGGCTATCAATTGAATTGGTTTGTTAGAAGCTCATTAATGGAATTGTTTTCAATGCCAATTACATTATGTCATTTTTTTGCGAAATAATCTTTCAATAATAGATCAATAGAAGCGTCACATTGAGTTGAAATAATTCTAATGGTTGCTGTTTTTACACAGTTAGTCAACACTTTATGTTAAAGTTATTTTTTTAAATGTCCTAGAAGAAACATCACTTAACGGATTGCTGAGCCATGTTAGTACTAATGTATAAAGGTCGGTATCGTGTTCGAAAGAAATTTCTTTTTCTTTCCCAAACCTATGTTAAATTCCGTTTACTGAAACGAAAAAGTAAAGAATCGAAAAGAAATTTCTGCAGCAGTATCACCAGTATCACCCTGAAAAGAACGAAAATTAAAATTGGAATTTGTAAGGTTTTCACGCAAACTAATGGGAGCTGTCTCTTTTACTTTTGGAAAACATTCTGCTCGATTATTCCGTAAGTGAAGTAGACATTTCGTTCCATGCAGATCAGTTGTCAAAATTCCGCTTGGTAATTTTGAACAAAATTCCGTAACCTCTCTACTTTTTAGGTCGATACTGGCCTTAAAGCTTTAAACAATATCATAAATTTGAAATGGATTGTGGTTTTAAAGATCTGTTACAACCTTACAAATTCCAATTTTACTATTCGTTCTTTTCAAGTGGATACTGCAGAAATTTCTTTTCGATTCTTGACTTTTTCTGTTCAGTAAACGGAGTTTGGGATAAAAAAAACTGTAAATAAACTTTATGGAATAGGTCAGTCGTCATTATCAACAATTTTCTGCTCTTTTTATCTCCTATTTCTTTGCTTAGACAGCTCGAAAAAACATTTTGCTCGAGCGCCATCTTCTACGTTTAACCTCACTTCTGCGTTACCTGGATTCCTCAATTGAAAATATATTTTCTAGGTTCTTCTAATCATCCAAGATGTCATATCAAATGGTCTACTAGACCTGTATGACGGATGCAATTTGGATTGGAACAAATCACTCCCAGGCAGGTTCATAGAGCCCCTTCCTACTGCTTACATGTCAGATATATTAATCCAAATGTTTTGGGTTTGTACTGGAGATGAGATTATATTATCTAGTAGATCAACCACGACTGATATATCAATATATTGAAACTGGCTGTTCTAGGTTCTCCAAATTGCTCTTGAGTTCAGATTAAATAATCTACTATTTCAACCACGACTGTTGCAATGCTGATTGCAACAAGATATGCTAAAACAGCTTCATAGAGTCCATGTGACTAGTTGAGGACACTGTAAGGAAACATGCTCTTGCAGCTTCACTGAGCCCATTACCATAGTTAACTTATCAGTTATTACTTTTAGTTTGTCACGCAGTATGATGAATAAATGACACATTGTATGTAAGTATAAAATTTACGCTCTTTAATTTAGACAGAATACGATAAACGCCACAATTATATGCGATTTTGTCTTATGCCTTGTCCAGACCAGAGCTGGTAAATCTCACCGCCATCATGTGACAATGAAAAAACAGACCATTTCACTGTCACGAGAAGAAACGAACTATCATGAGCTTTTTTGTCATTCTCATACCATCATGCAGTCATGAGGTTTTTTGTTATACGATATTGTTTCACAAATTACTAACTAGTCAACTTAAAATTACCCAAGCATTAATATGTAATCAACAAAATGGAATATGTATATAATGTTTCGTGATGAAACTAACAATTTTATCAATAAATGTGCTTGTAATAGCGATGACCAAAACACTGTCACGTGCTGTCATGACGAAAAAATCGATGAGATTTAGAAGAAAATCGCCATCATCGTTTTCTCGCCCGAAGAGATTTTCAGACGGTTTTCGGTAAAAATCATTCGTCATTTTTAATTGAAAATGACATTTGCCAGCCCTGGTTAAGACTACAGAGTTATAACAACAATCAATATGCAACTAGCGATTTGAAATTGGTTCACTGTTGTAGAACCCCTTGGTCCGAATTACACCTTGAAGCCAGCACCTTGTTATACATATTTGCGCCTTTGTTTTGATTTGCTGTGTTACTTTGACAGAATATTTGAGAGTGTGTTCATGTGAGTTCATTATTAGGGCCGCATTATTAAGCTTGGGACCGATGTTCTAGTACTGACTGAGCCAAGAAAAAAATCGTTTTTGTATAAGACCTACTGGTCTTAGAGTTAGTCCAACAATCAATATGTAACTAGCGATTTGAAATTGGTTCACTGTTGTAGAACCCCTTGGTCCGAATTACACCTTGAAGCCAGCACCTTGTTATACATATTTGCGCCTTTGTTTTGATTTGCTGTGTTATTTTGACAGAGTATTTGAGAGTGTGTTCATGTGAGTTCATTATAAGGGGTGCATTATTGAGCTTGGGACCGAGCTTGGGACGATGTTCTAGTACTGACTGAGCCAAGAAAAAAATCGTTTTTGTATGGGACCTACTGGTCTTAGAGTTAGTCTATGGTTAGTCCATGTTATTATGCTTTGTTCAGACTATGCAGTTGTATCAACAATCAATATGCAACTAGCGATTTGAAATTGGTTCACTGTTGTAGAACCCCTTGGTCCGAATTACACCTTGAAGCCAGCACCTTGTTATACATATTTGCGCCTTTGTTTTGATTTGCTGTGTTATTTTGACAGAATATTTGAGAGTGTGTTCATGTGAGTTCATTATTAGGGGCACATTATTAAGCTTGGGACCGAGCTTGGGACCGATGTTCTAGTACTGACTGAGCCAAGAAAAAAATCGTTTTTGTATGGGACCTACTGGTCTTAGGGCCAATTTCTTCAGCTCCGCATAACTCCTAAGCGGTGCTTACCCATACGCTTAAACATGGTTTAAGCTCTAAGCGGAGGTGAAGAAATTGGCCCTTAGAGTTAGTCTATGTTATTAAGCTTGGGACCGAGCTTGGGACCGATGTTCTAGTACTGACTGAGCCAAGAAAAAAATCGTTTTTGTATGGGACCTACTGGTCTTAGAGTTAGTCTATGGTAGAAGCAACAATCAATATGCAACTAGCGATTTGAAATTGGTTCACTGTTGTAAAACCCCTTGGTCCGAATTACACCTTGAAGCCAGCACCTTGTTATACATATTTGCGCCTTTGTTTTGATTTGCTGTGTTATTTTGACAGAATATTTGAGAGTGTGTTCATGTGAGTTCATTATGAGGGGCGCATTATTAAGCTTGGGACCGAGCTTGGGACCGATGTTCTAGTACTGACTGAGCAAAAAAAAAAAAAGTTTTTGTATGGGACCTACTGGTCTTAGAGTTAGTCTATGGTAGAAGTGACACTACCAGCTGAGCAAATTCGTTTAATTCATCGTCATTCGAGTCCAGGTACTCCGTCAACATCTTTGAAATATTGATTGCAAACGGTACTAGCTATAACGCGATGTTGCCTGCGAGGTTGCCTGTAAACATTTACAATACGACTAAGATTTTTTATTAGGGCCTAACTGTCAAACATAAACAATGGCTTCTTCCGTAAATTCCTCGTAATATAAAATCTACCCATGTAGGCATCCAATTCTATCGAATAGAAGGACTCCAAATTCCAGGAAGAAGCAATAATTTACGTTTGTCAGTTAGGTCCTAATGAAAAATCCTTTGTCGAATTATTCGTTTGCTCTCCCACGGTCGCATGATTGAATATCGTGTTTTATTGTTCCAACCGAAATAATTTCTTGGGCCAACTAAACGCATTTGCTGAAGTAATAAACATTGATGAACTAATATAATAAAACCATTTATTTGGAATAAGACTTCATGCTTCATAGATCATTTTCTTTTAGCCTTATGACATGGACATGGGCTACATCCTGTCAACCCGATTCGGAAGCCTATAGTTATCTGAAAAGAGAATAACTCATTGATAATCTGTTTAAAAAATTATAATTAAGTATGTTTAAACTTACATCTACAGGAAAGCAGAGGCAGATACAGTATGAAATTTACGCTCATAAAAGTATTTTGTTAAAACAACCCGCATAACGAAAAACAATTTGCTATATAGTTAAAACTATGTATGTAATATGTAATGTAATGTAAGATATATTATCACATTTTATGTTATTGTTGTCGAATAGTTGATTCTCATTTTCACCATACAACCTCTACATTAACACATATTGTTAATGTATACCATATTGTCATTGGAAGGTTTTTTATTGTCTGTACTCGGTCTGGATTATATACTAACTTTTTGGCATAGAGTACAGCAAAAATTTCGTTCGTGAAAATTGCCATTTTTTAATAGTAACCTAACTTAACCGCCTATTCAACATATTGTTATTTGGCCTCTTACCATATGACATATTGTTAAAACTATACAGGAGATTGTTAGTTTATAATTGACAACTATAAGGGTAAATGTCGTAAAAATAACGGAAACAGTCGTCAACAATAAGGGAAAGGGTACAGGAATGGTTTGTGATTATACGGGAATAAATTAACCACTTCAGTTTAAATCCAGTTCAAAACAGAGTGATTTCTTAGGGCGAATAAATATTTTGTTTAAACAATAAATTAAACATATGAGTTTAAAGATAAATGTGGTTGTTATAAATCAAATATTATTTAAATTAATATCACAGAACAGTGATTACTTTAAAAAAAAATATTGGTTTGATTTGAATGGAATTTTGAATTGATTTGGAACTTTTTTAACAATCAGAAAGCTTGCATTGAATACCAACAAAACATGTTGTTGATTCAAAGCAGAGTGATTTCTTTGCGTGTAAAAGAACAACGTCGTGTGAAACAAGCTCCATTCATAAGTCAGTCTCATAAAATTCCAAAGCATCGTTCATAAGTTGAACTTTATGAAATTCTTAAGATTATTTGGCTTACTGTAGTGATTAAAATCAGTGTAGTGTCCGTGGCCTGAATTTTTCAATCAATTTGATTTTAGGGACGAACGGTTTGGTTTTCTCTATTTCTAAATAAATTCAAATAATGTCGAGTTCGGGGGAGAAAAATTAAGACCACGAACACTACAATCAGTTACCATAAAATAAAGGTTACTTCCGTGAACATAATTTTCACTTATAATACAGATAATAAAATTTCTTTTCCATTTAATATGATGCGTTAATGTAGAATGTATGGTAAAACTGGTAAAACCGAGCTGAAACTATTACTATTACCAAACAATAACTTAAATTATGTCTTAAATAAAAAATATACATTGAACCTCTTATTGAATCGATGAATCGTGATTATTGCTACAACCAGTGGTGCTGCCCATAGTTGATATTTATTGTTTAAAAACCCAAAGACAATTTAAATTTGAGCCTCTTTTTTTTTCAAATTAACGTTGTATTAACTGCTTGGCATTATGATTCATTCTCAATCGTCGTTGAGCGTTTTTAAAACTATATTTTTTTAATGATCCCATTCGCAAACAGAAACATATTTTTCTCTAAACGTTTCTTTATTCATATTGACAGAAGTAAGTCAAGTCTAGATTCGATAGTGTTGGTCAATTGTATTCATCAGAAATTTGCTTCCCTCTAACAGCCGATCGTGATGAAAACAAAAGACAACGTGTATTCGAAACGTCGAAGAAGTGTGTGTAGTTCACCTCACTAACTTCCCGAGTGAGCCTAAACTCACCAAAACCGCTAGTTTGTTCTCTTTTCGCCTAGTGGTAATTTTCTTGCTCTCTTTTTCTGTGAAGCATTCACAGTAATTCCTACCAACCAGCAACCAGCTTCTAACTACGACGAACAGTTTACCCAACTGATCATGTGACCACAGTCGTGTAAAATTCACTCACACATCATAGTCGTAGCCATTCGTACACACCAGCCATCGCAACACTACAAACGTCGCTTACTACGATTACGGCAAGCAAATCCAGCTCGGAGAAGTCGAACGAGTAATTCGAATCGAACGTCGAAGCAGCGCATTCACACATCGAAACCACCAAGATTATTTCGTAGGCCATATTTGCTAGACTCTGCCAGCTTGTCCAGTCGTAGGTTCATTCAGTTTTGTACAGTGAGTGTGTCGAGTAAGTCATCTTTCTCCGAGACCTCTCGCTCTCCTTGGTGTAGCACCAGAGACCAGCAGCCTTCAAGAGGAATCACATCAAGCCAAGTCCAAGCGGGACGAATAGCACTCATCTTAGCAAACCAGGAATCACCCAACAACCAATAAATCAAAGATGGCCCTACCAGAGGAAAACCCCGTCTACGGACCCTTCTTCGGTGTCATGGGAGCAGCTGCTGCTATCATTTTCAGCGGTAAGCCTACTTTTCTTTTTTTTTTCGGTGATGACGAGCAGAACAAGGTTACAACCTGTTCCTGGTCATGTGTCATGTATGCGAAGGCGTGTGTTTGTAGTAAAAAGTTTCCAAAGATGCAACATTGATCGTATCGGATTGATGGGATAGGTCCATTTTGAAGAGGGAAAAAAGTGAAATTTTCTGTGTTTCCCATGTCTGTTCGCCTACTTTTTCCACTTACATTGGGTTCCCAGTATTAAAGTGGTATGCGTTTGAGGCCGCCCGAAGAATGACAAGAAAATGTGTAGAATGTATCTCCGATGGATGAATGTAGTTGTGAGTTCGAGCGAATGGGAATCAGTAAATCGAAGAGTGCCTCCCGTTGTTGATTATTATTGATTTTGGGGCCAAGGACTGGATATTGCTAAGAAATCGCCGACCGCCAAGGATTATTACGACGGGACGCTGGTTGCGAGAATAACCGGGAAAACTTCGCCTAGACCAGATGAACGGCGGAACGAACGTCACATGCAACAATCTTCCGGTCACGGGACCCTTTATGTGGGGTTTTCCATTGACAAGAGTGTTTATGTATTTATGATGAATATTTTTCTGGTCTCGTGATCAGTTATTGGCTTCAGCATGTTACTTTTTCGCAAAGAGGCGATAATTTTGGTTTGAAATGTTTCGAATAGTTTTTGATGTCTCAAAACTAGTTCATTGGGGCGTCTTTTAAATGGTCTCTTTTTGATATCGATTTTAGATGCTCCCACACACATCTTATTCATCTTCCCGCAGCTTTTCTCTCATATTGTCGAGAGTTGAAAAGTGGGAGTTTTTATCCAAGAGAACAATATCGATTTTCCCTACCCTCCCATTGTAGGACAAATAGATCTTCCCTTTAGGCTATTTACATTTTCCTCATTTGCGAAAATTTCTTATGTTTCATTTGACGATCTCCAAATGGTAATTTCCTAGCGATTGGAGCAATAGGATAGACATTCTTGGAACTTGACCAGAGCTGGCAAATCTCACGGCCATCATTTGACAATGAAAAAATAGGCAATCTCACTGTCACGAGAAGAAATGAACTATCATGAGATTTCTTGTCATTCTCACACCATCATGCAGTCATGAGATTTTGTCTCATGCGATTTTTTTTTACAAATTTCTAAATAGTTTACCCAAAATTAGCCGAGCAATAATATGTAATCATCAAAGTGGACGTTTTATTTCAAGTTTTGTTATGAAAATTACAATTATATCAATAAATGTGTTCGTAATAACGATGACCAAAACACTGTCAAGTGCTCTCATGACGAAAAATTCGATGAGATTTGAAAGAAAATCTCCATCATCGTTTTCTCGCCCGATGAGATTTTCAAACGTAGTTCGGTAAAAATCATAGGTCATTTTTCATTGAAAATGACATTTGCCAGCCCTGAACTTGACTCACTGCATTTTATCATCCGATGCAAAGCTGCAAAGTGGTATTGTGTAGAGGAAAAAAACTACCAGTCATGTGACGTCATTACTTAATTATTGTCATTCGCTTTCGGTTGGCTAGTGGAGTTGTTTCCCTCACCACTTCCAGCGATCAACCGAGTGTCCACTGGCTATTATGGATAGAGTAAGTGCATGTACATTTTCTTATCGAGGAAGGTCTCCTTGTGTAAAATAATGATTAGTTGAGTTACCTATGTGTGGTATCGTCTTTAATTCCCGCATGCCGTGTGATTGCGCTGGTGTGTGTGTGTGCATACGAGATGTTGGCCAGTGGTGTGGTGTGAACATAATCAATGTTCATGTGACAGACCACAAGACCAGAGCGGCCAGTAGTTTTGCAAACTGCAAATATCATGCTCCCTTAAGGCTGGCTCCACAATTTATGCGTTGCGGATGCGTTAGTGAATTTCCCATAAGTTTTCTGTCAAATTTACGCCAACGGAACGCAAAGGTATCTTTTATGCGGCAAGCCTTTAGATTTCGTTGCTTTGGAAAAATGTGAATCGATTAAGGGAAGCGTCATGCGTTAATTGTATTTCGAAAGTTTTTGGTTCAACAGGTCCAAATTCAAATTGGCTATATATTTAGTCAAGTGGGTGTTGTAAGTAGCTGATTCTTTTTCTCTCTCTCTAATGAACAGACGTGCCTGTTAACGTCATACCAAGATTTTGATACCTGCTTTGGAAGACACTTGAACATGTGATGGCAGATATAACAATAGGATCACATGTTGTTTGGCTTAAAAAAAACATCCATGTTTCGGTTCCTACTTTGCATTGCTATATAACGCAAATACGCAAATTTTGTATAATATTTTGAAGGAATGAAACAATGCCTAGTTGAATTTGAGTTGATATTTTCTGCAACTTAGCTAAAGCTTTATGTATGTCTTAGAACCAAAAACATGTTATGTCTAACTTCTGCAGAATCTTTTATAGGATGCTGTAGCTCACATGGTTTAAGTTTTTATTTGAAAAAAGGCTCGATTGCTCAAGAATGGCAAGCTTTTTTCTAAAAATGTTTCAATCGATTTTACTCCAATCTTGAGCTAGTGCATTTCTTGTTTAGATTTCTTTGGTTCGGCATTTTCTTGTATGAATGTGGTGTCATATTGTTAATAGAGGAGCAATTTTACCTAGAATTTACTTCGCATTTTTTGGGGTTAATTTTTCGTTGATGTCACATGACGGCAATGTTATATACCTGCCTACTTTTGAGCGTGTAAACTGCTCCCAACATAGACAAGTTTCAATATTAGCGTACTTATTGCGTCCCTTCTTCAAGGTTCATTAGGTTTCCACTGCTATCGTTTTTTCGGCTCTCACGTACGGTAGAGAACTATTATACATGAGACCTATTTCTATGCGATTCGTGCCAATAGCGGCAAATTTACCGGTGAGAACAATATCAATTTAATTAAACGTTTGGTATAATACCTTGTAGTGTGAAAACCATTACTCCGGTTTTTCATTTACAAGGTAGGCCAACCAGGCGTTTCAATGTATTTTCGACCTAACGAAATCATTTTGAAGTAAGTAATGGTGTTGAACTTTTGTCAGCATCTCAAAAATTTGTCACTCTTCAGTTATTTCAACTGACCCTAAACCACGTAAAAAATCTCAACCGTCCTCTCCCCTCGTAGACTTTCCTCCATACTTTTTTTTAAATTTTGTATGGGGCGTAGACTTTGGTCAGACACCCCCCCCCCCCCTCCTCTCCCAGAAAAGTCTAACTGATTTATGAATAGCCCCGTATGCAAAGAAAATATAACATTTAGAAGTGCTCTGTAGCAGTAGCAACTCATTTTGTATTGAAATCCGTTCATGACAGTAGTGGAAATGAACGAGGTGTTCATAATAGACCAAGAACCGGCTCAGAAACGCCAGGTTTTATATGTTTACTTTTACAGTTTTTATTTTATTTTGTTTAATTCATCTGACCGTAGTCTACATGAATGTATTAAAACTATTGTAGCCTAGATTGTAGCAGTTTTGATGCAGTTATTCTATTTTTAAAAGATCTAGAAGATTCTCCAAAGTCGAAGAGGTCCTCAACCAACGAAAAGGTACAAACGCATGATGTCAGTGGCTCATTAAAACCGTAAGAAGCCCGATGGAATCTGGTCGGCAGTAGAGATGACGATCTAAGTTGTCTTCCCACTCGAAAGTCAATGCATGACAGAAGTGCTGGTGCGTCAATTTCACCGTTCACTATCTTTGCGATAAGGGTAGCTTGTTGAATATTTCGGCGACGCTGCAGCGTGTCGAGTCCTAGAAGCCGGAGGGATACGGAGGGAGATCTTGAGGATTACGTCAGGGTAGGCTTCTGAGTGCAATGCGTATGAATCTACGTTGAACACGTTCAATTCTGAGGTCACATGACAATTGATAAGTGGTCCAAATTACCGCAGCATGTTCAATAACCGGTCGTACAAGTGCACAGTAGAGTGTTTTGAGGCAGTGAGGATCGGTGAGATCACGGGAGATTTTAGTGATGAATCCCAACTGTCGTGAAACTTTTTTGATGATGGTGCTGATGTGCTGACTAAATGTAAATTTTTCGTCCAGTGTCACACCTAAATCACTCACCTGATCAACGCGTTTAAGGACATTCCCATCAATTTGGTAATTAAAAGTGATGGGACGCATTGACCGGTGGAACGTCATCACGAGTTTATTCATCTTACACCAGGTCGAAAACATGTCTAGAAGCTCCTGAAGCCGGTAGCAGTCTTCAATAGACTTCGCCACAAGGTAGATTTTCAAGTCGTCTGCGTATATGAGTACGTAGTTCGATCCTAGCAACAAAGCAGCATCGTTAAAAAACAGCGCAAATATAAAAGACCCCAAGTACGATCACTCTACTCTCAGCCACTAGGTATGTCTAGAATAGTATATTCTAGTCTACATGTTCACATACAGCATATTCGAAGCAGCATATTAAATCCGAAGAATAGGGCGGATGCGGGTGCAATCCGTAGCCCAACTCATGGATTTTTGCCATGGAAACTGCCCATGTGTGCACCCTTGAGGGGCTATTCATAAACCACGTAGACTTTTTTGGATGGAAAAAAGGTCTGACCAAAGCCTACGCTTCATACAAAATTTAGAAAAAAAGTATAGAGAAAAGTCTACAAAGGAGAGGGTGGAATCCGAGATTTTCAAAAATGAGTACGTGATTGATGAACCGGCCCTGAATTGTCCTGGGGGATAAGATCCATTTTCTTGGTCTGACCTCGGTTCGAGGCTGACAAATCCACCTTGGCCTTGACTGCTTTTGATTGCTGTTTAATCACTGATTTCCATGTTTGGTTCATGGCTAGGAAACGGCGTACTAAATTGCGGTTGAACAACGTCAAACACTGCTGCGAAGCTGTCATACGGATGCGTTTGAAACGCGCTATTTGTCGTTCGGAAAGCTTTCTCATAAGCAAGTTATCATCAAGTTGAAACCACTGAGCCATGTGAGATGTGTATGGTTTTCACCATCTCACTCACTTTTAATTTACGATCGGCGAACCCCATAGCGTGAATTATTGCTATTCTATCGGATGTAGAGACCTCAGATGGGCGTCCAGAATGTTAGGCATTTTCAACTCAATTCAAAAAATAATTCAGTAAACCACATCTTTACCATTCTTGTTAATGGTACAGAGTCCCCATAGTAGTTGTCAAGCTTAATCTAGATTTGAGTGGTGATTTTTTAGCATGATCACGATCATGATTGACCTCTCATGGGTGCTATTTCGTTGCCAGATCAACTGTATTGACACAAAGATGCTGTTTGGGACTAACATACATCCTCAATTAATAAAATCTGGTGACCCACTATGAATACGAGTGCTGGTCAAGTAGGGTATGGGAAGGAACGTGTTGATGTGATACTCGCTTTGAAGGTCGAGAACTTCCACGAGAAATCATTGGGATGTTGGATAGTGGGAAAAGGATAGCAGCGGGGTTCGTTTTGGTTACTAGCACTATCCGCCAAAAGCATGGGACCGCTCCAACAAGAGAACATTGTACGCTAGTTGCACCGCACCCAGAGTAGTCCATATGAACTAATCACCATTAACTCGTAAATAAAATGAAAAAAAAAACAAGAGTTGGTGATAGCTTTTTCTGCCTGTGTAGGTAATATTTTCACAGCTCACAGCTTTTTCAAATTGATAATTTGACTTGCGTTTTTGTCATCTACTCGGTCCAACGATTTCATAAACTGAATGGAAGTGGTTTTTTTGCAAATTCAGCGTTGCTGAAGAAGATAGCTCAGTGCTCTATGGATGGCCCCCGGTTGTCAACTGGTAGGCGTTCAAAGAATTGAGGGGAAAATCAGTGATCTACGAGCCAACCCTGGCTTTGAAGTCTTCAACATCGTTAGCTGCGGCTTGCACGTTGTACACAATACTTTTAAGGAAGGGCTAAGACAAACAGATTGGCGTACCGCTTAGATCTGACTCAACGGCTGTGCCAGGTGATGTTGCGCACATGACGTACTTTTGGTTTTATTTTACTTGACTGGAACTCCTTGGGTTATCTTTCAAACGGAGCATTTCGTGGGTATTCCTATTAAAATTGTTCGTTGTTGTGGATAATGCGGTAGACGGTAAGCTGCTGGTACCAAAGCTGAATTTTGTCAGCAAGTCTGCAGCAATGGTCGAGTCGTTTTTCAGGGAATACCAGACCTAATTTCCTATAGCTCCGTTTCATGTCGACGATTTGGCTGGACTTCTTAGAGCCGCTGTGGAGAAAATTGATAAGCCCGATCGTCTGGCAGTCAAAACAAAATCGGTTATTGAAATAGAATTGACGGTTTTGCCTCTAAACCGGCACTCAAACACAGGGAATTCGCAGAAATTTCCGATAAAGATCTTTTTATTGTGGTTTTTTGAAGAAGCTACTCAACAGATCTCCTACGATTCCTTAAACGCGTTACGTCACCTGCATTAATCCTGATGTTTTAACTCACTTCACGGATATAGTTAAAGAGCGCCTGGAGCTGTGTCTGGATACGTGCAAACTATCAGTGCGCTGCATTTGCTTACAAAGTGAAAAAAGAATTTAGGCAGCTGTGCTCAATGCCGCCTTCAAAGACGTTGCTCGCCGAAATCCAGAGACAGGAACAGCGTTTGGACAAATTTTGGCTAGAACTGATTGGTCATTCCAAGAAGGAGCTGCCAAATTTGACAACATTTGTTAAGAAAGTTGCTCATCCTGTCGCAAATGCGATGGAGCGAGGATTTTCAATAGATGAAAAGTGTCTGGTGGTGAACCGAACTGAAAAAAGTTTGGTAGCTCAGAGAATTGTCTACGAACTGTTAAGGACGCTGCAATCATGAAGTCCTTGATACAATATGCACGCAACGCAAGAAGCCCAATTTGCGGCTGCCTTCCGTCATTTTGAGGTTGTCCAAGTAGATTTTCTCTCAGATCCGGAGAATTCCTCATGCTCGTGGACCCGTTTTCGAGGTTCTTGTTTGTAGTTGACGCTGAAGTCAGCAGCCACAGCTCTCTAAGAGATATTAAAATGGTGGCATTTACCACTAATTATTAAGAATGGTAATGCCCCCCCCCCCCCTTCCAGAGCTACAGTTTTTGACAAGACAGAGGAGTCGAGATATGCAAAGCAAGTATTATTAGCCCACAGTCCGAAGGATCTAATCGAACGACATAACCCAGCAATAATTACATCAAAATTGCAAAGCTTGAGCGCAAAACCTGGGAAAATGAGTTGAATATGTTTTGCACAATCACAATATTGATTCCGCATTCTGGATTGCACAATACTCCTTTTGAGTTATCTCAGACCCCCTCCCCCCCCCCCCCGTAGACTTTTCTCCATACAATTTTTTGAATTTTCGTATAAATTGTAGTCTGGACAACCCCCCCCCTCTCCCCAGAAAAGTCTACGTGGTTTATGAATAGCCCCTTAGCATCCAAATTATATTTATACGTCATCTGACAACGCTGTCAACTCTAGACAATAGGTCGAAAGTAACATTTGTAAACAATAACCTCTTGCGTATTTTTCTGGGATCTGCTTGCTCCCACAACCAAAATAGCACCAGAAACAGATAGAAGGAGTTATTACCTTCCCATCGGTAGTAGATATAGATGTAAGCAACCTGGCATTTCCAGGAAATTTACGTTTTAAGTCATTGTTTACAATTGTTCCTTTCGACCTTTTGACGATTTTGTCTAGAACTATCCTTTTCCTCTTTCACTACCGAAACCATGTCATCGCGATAGTCAAGTTTTGCAGTTTTGGGATAAGTGACAAACTCTTAAAATGATTTCACTCACTGATCTAGAGATCAAGAGAGACGTCAGGAATTCCTCATGGTAGTCAACGATGATCTTCTCACTTTACTTCCATTGTTTTGACGATTTATAGATCATTGCACCGATTGTATTAACCTCACTTTTCTGACAGTTCATGGAGCTTGTTTACAAATTGTGAGAATTTGAACCACTCAATGGAAAAAAATTGACCTTTTCAGGATTCTGTAAGATAAGATTCAGGAAATGATGTAAAAATAATCAATGGTGTCTGTTTTTCTGTAATTTTATTTAAATCGTAATAAATTTAGAGCACAAAATCTTAATCCGGTCTCACCGAAAATAAGTCCACGTAAACAAGCTCTCTGAACTGTCAAAACTACATTCATGCCGCCATCGTGCTGATGATCTATTTCTGGATCAACAATAGAAAAGGGCCCATCAACATTTGTAACAAACACTTCTGAGCCCATTTTCTCGCAAGCCACTGGCTACACACGCAAACCTACAAAATCATCGTGTAGGGGAAACTTTCCCCTACATGATGATGGTATTGGTTTGCGAGGGTGGCCTACGCTTTGCGAGGAAATAGGCTCAGAAGTGTTTGTTTACAAATGTTGATAGGCCCTTTTCTATTGTTGCTCCAGATTTCATTAAACCCTCACTTTGAAGCCGTTGATATCTGCTTCAAATTGATCTATTTTCATCGAGTTATATGTCAACCCTATGCAGAGATGATCTCGCTCGCTCTACTTATGTTCGATTTCGATCGTCGGACATAAGACATGTTAGAGGTCTGAAAGTAATTCTGAATCTTTAACCTGCGTACAAGGTTTTCGTATAGTGGAGTCTGAAACAGAAGTCTGATTAAGTCCGTAGCATTTTGATACGAAGTGCTCTGCACGTTCTACTAAAGCACCCCAAAAGTTTCTGCCATTCCTAGATTCAACAGCAATGACTCAAGATTCCACTCGAACTGCTTTTCCAATGAAGATAGTAGGTATAATTCGTTCTATCTTGTAGCACCTACTTTCGTTAGAGTTGCTGCGATAAAACGTCAAGCAAGCAAACTAATACTTGAGTAAATTCACGTGGCTACTACTTCCAATGTGTTTGCACGCGCGCCTCGTCACGAGAAATTAAACGCAACGGGTATCACCAACCACGGGAGCGAGATTTATTATTTGCTTCGCTTGCTTCTCGATAGTCATGTATCATGTGAGCGAATACTACGTACCAAGTCAACCGTCGATGCACCCCCAAATGGTAACCGTTTACGACACAACAGCCAAATCTTGATCAATTAATATTCAACCTGCTGCTTTGTGTGTCGTCTTTGCCATGTGATCGAAAGTTAGCGTATCGCGGAAAGGGGTTGTTTGATCATGTGGTACTTCCAGCATGTTCGATTCACATCACCTGTTTAGGTTTGCAGAAAGTAGACCCATTGTTGTTGACAATAAAAATTTAACCTTTCCGAGATAACACTGCGTCTGTGTGTTTGATTGAAGGAGCAATTGAAGAGACATATTCCACTCAACTTTTTATCACGACGAGTGAATAGCGCTGTTCACACGAAATTGAATTGCTGCATGAGCATCATGTGATAATGGTCTATCTTTGATTCGTCTTTTGTTTCGAATGTTTGCGACTGTGTGTATGTGTATGTGCATTTGTGGAAATATGCTTGTACGAAAAATCATACAGAAAGCTGTGAGTGACTGAATGATGAATCTGTCTACGTTGCAATGTTTCTACTATCACTCAACTAACGAACAACGGTGACTAATCCTCTTTCTGCTCTTTTTCTTTCATTCTAGCCCTCGGAGCCGCCTATGGCACGGCGAAATCCGGAACAGGTATCGCCGCTATGTCGGTGATGAGACCTGAGCTGATCATGAAGTCCATCATCCCCGTTGTCATGGCGGGTATCATTGCCATCTACGGTCTGGTCGTTGCTGTACTTATCGCCGGTTCGCTAGATACGCCAGTGAAATACTCGCTATACAAGTAATTATCATCCTTTTATTCTCATGCTAAAAGTTGACTATGTGAAGGGGGTCTTCGTCTGGCTGACTGGCCTGTGACAGATACAAGACGGACAACCAACGATAAACAAATTAGACTGATGACGATTTTCTTCACACAGCGAATGCTCTCGTTCATTCATCAAGTGAGGCAGGGCCGGCTCTGCTCGAAAGAATCAATCGCACAATTTCGAGAGAGGAGTGTGCGCAAAACCGCCCTACTCTAATGCCGTATATGTGTCTCCCATCATGAATACAATTTCTTTTATTATGGGTCGTATCGCGTTTGATACTCATGGATAGGACGATGGCACGATACGTAATGGATAAAGCGGTGCGTGACATTCGTGCATATGTTAGTCAACTGCTGGGGAGATTGAGATGTGAACAATAATGACCACTCGAAATCGGAGGTCATTGGAGGCTGATTTTACCGATACACGATTCATTTGGGAGCAATTAGCGATCAAATATCGATTACTGTCTTTGGAATAAGTTCTTGGTTTCTAGATGTACTCGGGGGTCCTCGAAGACTGTTACCAATGTTTCATGCGATTTCTAGACAAAAGTATCATTTGTGAACAAATTATTTCGATGATTTCGAGGGATTCAAGACAGCCTATGTAAATATTCAATACAGGTATACCTCGATAGTACGTACCCTCGATAGTACGTACCCTCGATAGTACGCACCCTCGATAGTACGTACATTTTGCCTCGATAATACGTACCCTCGATAGTACGTACATATGATTCGATAGTATGTATAGCCACGAGCCAAGATTTTAACCCTTCTTACAAATTCACCCTTCAAACAGGTTGCGGCGGTAGGACATTATTTTATTAAATATTTGTAACGGCCTTACCCGGATAAAAATAACTATACAATAACAATACAATAATATAAAATAACATTAAAGTCTATTGCCGACCATGAATCTTATTGTTCACGTATTAGATAAATGAAAAATGCATATTGTCATTACAGTAGATCTACTATTCCCCCTATATGCTAGAATTTTCAACAATTGCAAAACAATACAATCAATAGTAGATAATTGACTCAGATTTGTTCGGGAAAAAAATATTTTTTCCATAGTTAAGATACACTGCCGTTATAAGCATAACTGTCCCATGTATATAGAGAATCCCATAGAACATGGGACAGTTATGCGTATAACGGCAGTACATAACAACCCCCTTATTCTATTGTCGATGCCTCAATCTATCTATATAAATAAAAATGAGTTGGGGTTCCTATGTCACGATTTAACAGGCGAGCGGAAGGACCGTTTGGCATGAAAATTTGCATGCAGGGGTTTTTGAGGCTGGGCAATATTTTTAAGATAGTAAGAGACCCCTCCCTCTTCTGAAAGGGGGGGCTCCCATACAAATGAAACACATTTTTCTGCACAACTCGAGAACTGATCAAGCAAAGGAACCCAAATTTAGCATGCGGATGTTTTTGGAGGCAAAAAATGTTTTTATGGAAGTTTGAGACCCCTCCCCTCTCTAGAAAGGGAGGCTCCCATACAAATGAAACAGAAGTTTCTGCATATATCAAAAACTAATCAAGCAAATGGAACCAAATTTGGCATGTGGGGTTTTCTGGTGGCGAACCATGTTTCTATGGTAGTTTGAGACCCCTCCCCTCTCCTAGAAGGGATGCTGTCAAACAAATGAAACTGAAATTTCTTAATAATAACCCTAGATCTAATAAAGCAAATGGAACCAAATTTGACTTGCGGGGATTTTAAAGGCAATAAATGTTTCTACGGTAGTTTGAGACCCCTTCTCCCTCTCTGGTAGGGGGGGGGGGGCTCCATACAAATGAAATACAAGTTTTTGCATAACTCTAGAACTAATCAAGTAAATAGAACCAAATTTGACAGGTAGAGGTTTTTGAAGGCAAGAAATGTTTTTAAATCAACTCGAGACCCCTCCGGCCTCTGTAAGAGGGGGGCTCTCATACTAATGAAACACAAATTTGTGCAAACTCATGAGCTAATCAAGCATAATGAACCAAATTTGGCATGTGGAGGTTTTTGGAGGAGAGAAATGTTTCTATGGAAGTTTGAGACTCCTCCGCCATCTGGAAGGGGGAGAGAGGGGGGTTTCCATACAAAAACAACACCAATTTTTGCCTAACTCGATAACTAACCAAGTAAATGGAACCAAATTTGGCATATGGAGGTTTTCGAAGGCGAAAAATGTTTCTATTGTGGTTTGAGACTCCTCTGCTTACTGAAAGAGGGGTCTCTCATATAAATGAAACACGAATTTCTGCATAACTCGAGAACAAATCAAGCAAATGGAACCAAATTTGGCATGTGGAAGTTTTTGAAGGAAATAAATGTTTTTAAGGTGGTTTGAGACCCCTCCGCCTTCTGGAAGGGGAGACTCCCATAAAAATGAAACATAATTTTTAACATAACTCGAGAGCCATGAAGCAAATGAAACCAAATTTGGCATGTTAAGGTTTTTGGAGGCAAGAAATGTTTCTATGGCACTTCACCACCCCTCACTTTAAATGGGGGGGCTCCCATACAAATAAAAAGCAAATTTCTGCATAACTCGAGAACTAATCAAGTAAATGAAACCTTTTTAGCATATGGGGGTTTTTGGAAGCTAGATTTCTATATACATAAAAATGATTTTCTGTCTGTCTGTCTGTCTGTCAGACCCTTATAGACTCGAGAAGTTCTGAACCGACCAACGTGAAAATTTATATGAAGGGGTTTTTGGGGCTGGGGTAGGTTCTTATGATTGTTTGAGACCCCTACTCTCTCAGGAAGGAAATAGATAGAAGTTTGAACCCCTGCTTATTCAAGAAAAAAAACCATAATCGTGCCAGTTATATCAAATTTTTCTTCATTTAGTTGCAAGCATAGCAGCGCACGCACCGGGTTCAGCTAGTTCACAATACATTCAATTGTAAATCTATGAGAATTTTTTTATCGAGAGGCCGCGGTTTTGATTCTTTGTGAACTCATTTATTGCATTCACACTATTAAGCTGGATTACCCTGCAATAAGTCACAACTGGACATGATATGTTTCACCTCTCTCTGTACCTTATACACTCAGTAGCAAAAAAAAGCCGAGGAAAATTTTGCTTCCGAAAAATGCTATGTTCAACCTACTGTAACTTTGTCAATTATCAATATTTTTAGCTGAAAATTTCACCACACTATAAACAATGTATAGACCTTATGTGGTCGAAATTTTATGTTGATCAGGCTTATAAATTTTAAGTTTTCATTACATATGTGAAAAAAGTCATTTTTGGACATACCAATTTTAAAACTCCGTATTTCTGTGAAAAATTTAGATAACATATTTTAAATTTCACAATAGCCTAAATACATACGAAATAATGTGGACGAAATTTGAACTATTTCTATCAAGTGGTATGGACTACAGCTGGCGTCAAAGTTGACGCACCAACGTGAGTGTTTCCATTTTTCACCCGATATTGACCGTGCTGAAATATCGGTGCAAAAAAAAAGCCGAGGTGAATTCATCTTATTAAGACACACGATTTGTTACGCCTGAAACATCCAAAATAACTAGTGTAACTCACGAAGAACTTCAAAATATGGCATACAGCATCAATTGGATTGAAAAAACTACGTATACAGTGTTATACAGTATTATTAGAAGAATTCACCTCGGCTTTTTTTTGCACCGATATTTCAGCACGGTCAATATCGGGTGAAAAATGGAAATACTCACGTTGGTGCGTCAACTTTGACGCCAGCTGTAGTCCAAACCACTTGATGGAAATAGTTCAAATTTCGTCCACATTATTTTGTATGTATTTCTAGGCTATAGTGAAATTTAAAATATGTTATCTAAATTTTTCACAGAAATACGGAGTTTTGAAATTGGTATGTCCAAAAATGACTTTTTTCACATATGTAATGAAAACTTAAAATTTATAAGCCTGATCAACATAAAATTTCGACCACATAAGGTCTATACATTGTTTATAGTGTGGTGAAAGTTTCAGCTAAAAATATTGATAATTGACAAAGTTACAGTAGGTTGAACATAGCATTTTTTGGAAGCAAAATTTTGCTCGGCTTTTTTTTTGCTACTGAGTGTAGCTCCTACTCATGCGTTTGAACAAATGTCATAGGTGTCTATTAGGGTTGTCAGGCAGGTTGTTAACTGTAGTATACAGAATATGTGTGAAGGAAATGTTAAAATGCTTTAAATGATTTTAAGAGTATTAATTTACTGTTCGATTTGGGTATAATCATTCTATTTGAGTATAATCACCTTAGCATGAAACGAAATAAAACTTGTAGTAAACTATACGAAAAGCTTCTCATTTCGCAAGAGTAAACAAAACCAACGCAACGCATTGTCATGAGAGGCTGTTAGCTATAAATACCAGCTAGCTGTGCTAATCCGGTTCATTCTTGTAACGAACTTTTACAGCAACGGACCTGTAGCTGCAGCAACAGTGAAGCAACATTATCAAAGCTGAAAACTTCGCTCAAGTCACAACATTAACCAGTTGGTTTACGTAATTTTGCGTCTTCTTTGTGCTTTGCGTCACACACACATACACACATACACACATACACATACACACACACACACACACACACACACACACACACACACACACACACACACACACACACACATTTTCCTTTCCCGTTAAACTGATTCGATTGGTATATGATATGACAAGAAAATCATTCCTTTTGCCGAATTAACTGCCTTTATAGGACAAAATATTTATTTACATGGTTAAATTTGTTATTTTATACAATTAAAGTGATTTAAAAGCCACTACAGATATAAAAAACAAAAAAAAAAATTGTGATTCGATAGGACGTACGATTCGATAGTACGTACACTGTTGGGATACCTTCAGGATCTCGTCGTCGGTCGCCCTTCAAACGACCTTCCGAATCTTTCGGTTGGGGAATCTGTCTCACTCACAGATTCCTAATGTTATGTGGTTTTCCCTTATTGCATAGATGCACGATTCTTAGACACGAACTTCAATTTACAAACAACACTTTATTTTAATAAAAACTACGGGAAACATTCACTACATTTATTAACTAAATCTAAAACAAACAATCAACAAATCGACGGAGGTTAGCCCTCGTGTACCGGTCGCGAGCAGTGGCAGTAGAAAACTAAAAACTCAACAGATCTCTTCGCAGCATCTCATCGTTCTCTCGCTATCGGGTGGTCATCGGTTTCGGCGAGATCGTTCGAGTTGTTGAGTGGTCAACTGAGTAGCCCATGCTATCTTCGCTGAGTCCGACAGAGTCCCGTGTGTGGCTACGTTCTGTTAGGGCATGTACCTTGTTCGTCAACATCCTCATCCACCCTGAAGTGACTCGGGAACTTCTGAAAATAGATAAACAAACCCTTTTCTACGCACTGGATACCCTTAGTGACCATTTCCACTGCAATGCCGCATTAGTGCTCAATTTTGAGCTGGCAGAAGGCAAATTTTGTTCACGGCTCGCTTCATAGTTCCTGTGGTAGTTTTAAGTGTAACTACCCTAGTCACACCATCAGCTCCTGGATGAAGTTGAATAATTCGCCCCATCTTCCATTTCATTGGTGGTTGTAGACTGTCAACAATGACACAAAGGCTACCTTCAGCTATAGCGACAGCAGGTTTCCAATTTTTGTTTCTGGCTTGTAACTGGGATAAATATTCTGTCCTCCATCGTGACCAGAAATCTTGAAGTTGACGTTGAACTAGCTGCCAACGATTTAATCGGTTGAGTTGAATAGTGCCAAGTTCTGGATCCGGCAATGTTTGTAAGGATCCACCAGTGAGAAAGTGAGCAGGTGTTAATGGCTCAAGGTCTGTTGGATCATCAGAGATGGGTGTTAAAGGTCGAGAATTTAGGCATCCTTCGACCTGGACCAGAAGCGTTCGGAAATCTTCTGCCGATACCGGATTTTCTCCTAGAACACGAAGAAGATGAAATTTTGTAGATCGCACTGCAGACTCCCAAAGACCGCCAAAATGGGGGGCGCCAGGTGGGATGAAATGCCACTGAACGCCTTCTCCAGAACATTCCTTGGTAACGGCTTCACGATGTTTCTGATCTCGTAGCAAGTTGAATAATTCCTTCATTCTATTTTTAGCGCCAACAAAATTTGTACCGTTGTCCGAAAAAATATCGGTACATCGTCCCCGTCGTGCAAAGAATCGCCTTAGTGCTTGAAGAAAGCATTCAGTCGATAAATCGGATACATGCTCCAAATGGATAGCCTTCGTGGCCATACATACAAACACTGCCACATAGGACTTGATTACCGCTCGATATCTACCAGACTTGATGTAAACTGGCCCAAAATAATCTATTCCAGTTCTGGAGAACGGTCTAGCGACAGTTACCCTTGACGATGGAAGCTCTCCCATTTGTTGTTCGATGTGAGTTGGTTTTGCTCGGAAGCAACGTTGACAACGATGAACAATCTTCCTGGCGCCGTTTCGTCCACCAAGGGGCCAAAACCGTTGTCGCATCGTAGCAAGTAGAAGCTGAGGTCCGGCATGGAGCATTTTTTGATGATAAAACTGCAAGATTAGCTCGGTTAGATGATGTTTCGCTGGTAGTATGCTTGGATGTTTCGCTGATTCCGAGATGTTCGAGTGACTGAGCCTCCCACCAACGCGCAAAGTACCGTCATCCGAGATTTGGGGATAAAACCAGCGCAACGCAGAACTTCGAGCAACTGAACAGCCTTCCTTCAACGCTCTTATTTCCTTCGAAAAATGCTCTTGTTGGACCTTCCTTACCAGCAACGATTCTGCTTGTTGCAATTCTGCCGTGGTTAGAGAGCCTTCCTGGCTCATAACATCGGGACTAAGTTTTGCCATAAGTCGTAGCCAGTAAGCAGTAGCTCTAATTAGTTTATTGTAGTCCGAAAATCTTTCTACAAAATCCGAAATGAACGACGTCTCCCTTGTTGTACACGAAGCGGATGCCTTGCGCATCTCCTGAGGTGATTGATCTGGAATTGGGTCCGATCTCCATTGATCTTCTGGTGTCATCAGCCAATCAGGTCCATTCCACCAAAGTTTGTTGTTCAGGATTTCGTTTGGAAGAATTCCACGAGATATAAGGTCAGCAGGATTAGTTTTACCAGACACATGACCCCAGCTATGCCCTTCCGTTATAGCTTGAATTTTGGCGACCCTATTCGCCACGAAAGTAGTCCAGGTGCCAGGTGCAGATTTTATCCATTGCAACACGCATGTTGAGTCAGTCCAGAAGTAAACCTTAGCATCCGTTTTCACAGCGTTTAGCACTCTTTCCCAAAGTTGCGCAGACAAGTGTGCTCCGCACAATTCTAATCTAGGTAATGACTGGATCTTGAGAGGAGCAATCTTCGATTTTGAAGTAAGTAGATGAACGCCAACTGTGCCGTCTTGTTTTTCGCTTCGTACGTAGACTGTGGCACCATAAGCTACCATCGACGCGTCAGAGAAGCAGTGAAATTCTATCGATTTTGCTTCAGGCACAATAACGCACCGAGGAACATGAATCGTATTCAAAAGCGGAAGTTTTTCGTGAAGTTTACGCCACTCCTCATCCACCGTTTGCGGTAATCGTTCATCCCAGACTAGTTTTTGATTCCTTTCGTTTTCCAAAGTCCATAAGCGCTGCATAAAAACCTTCGCGGTTGTGATAGTTGCACCCAACAGCCCCAATGGATCAAATAGTCTAGCGATGATGCTCAGAACGTTTCGTTTCGTGAAATGCTGTCCTTCAACGATAGGCGGAATATTGAATTGAAATTTCAAACAATCTGTATTGGGAAGCCAAGTTAGTCCCAAGGTTTTAACCTCAGCATTTCGGTCCCAGTCAATTCCAGCTGTAGTAGGTAGAGCCAAATCCTCCCTTGGAATGTCCTTCAAAACGTCTGGACAATTCGAAGCCCATTTCCTTAAGCGAAACCCTCCGCTCAAAAGCATTGCATCGACTTGGCATCGTAGATCGATAGCAGATTCTACATCCTTTGCCCCGGAAATCACATCATCCATGTAAACATCTTCGTCAATGGCCTTCGCAGCCAATGGAAAATTCTCTCGCTCATCGTCAGCCAACTGTTTTAGTGTACGGGTAGCTAAAAATGGCGCTGATTTTGTACCATACGTTATCGTTTTTAGTTCGTAGGAAGCAATTTCGTTATCCGGTCCAAACCAAAGAATACACTGTAGAGGTGTGTCGTGTTTGTTCAGCCAGATTTGTCGAAACATCTTTTCTACATCCGAAACCACCATTACCAGCCGGAATCGACTTCGAAGTATGATTGACCTCAAATCCTGTTGTACTATAGGTCCTGCAAGCAGCGCCTCGTTTAGTGAGATGCCTGTAGAGGTCTTGCAAGAGGCATCAAACACCACCCTGACCTTGGTCGTAGTGCTTGAATCTTTTATTACAGGATGATGAGGCAAGAATACTCGCCGTACTGTCTCGTCGCTCGTTTCCTTAACTTCTTGCATATGACCAAGCTCCAAATATTCGGCCAAAAACTGGTTGTATTGCCTTTGAAGATCTGGATTCCTTGACAATCTCCGTTCAACGCTTCGAAGTCGTTTCTCTGCAATCTCTTTTGACTCTCCGAGATGTTGAAAAATCTGTTCATTCTTGGGAAGAGACACGATGTAGCGACCATCTGCTTCCCTTTGTACTGTGCGCCCAAACTGCTCTTCACAGCGCGTTTCCTCTGGTGAATAGATATTGACGGCTCCTACTTCCTCGCAAGACCAAAACCGTGACAATATTTCCACCAAATCATCCGAAATAGCAATGTTGCAAGAGAATCTCGAACCATCCGTTTGTGAAAGAATTTCGCCGGACACAATCCATCCAAAAACTGATTCCGTGAGTGCGGGTAACCCCTCTCCAAGTGATATTTCCTTCCCCGACTGGAAAAAGCTGAAGAACGCTTGAATTCCCAAAACTATATCCACCCTTCTTGATCGGAAGAACTCTGGGTCTGCCAGCTCGATTGCTTGTGGTAGATTCCACCCGTTTATCTTCACTGTAGTTGTAGGCAAACAAGCCGTAACATTTGGCAGGATTAGGAACTCCATGGACCTTGCATACGCAGATGTACGAGACTTGATTGTAGCTTCAAGCTTGTGTGTAACTCTTGTATTCGTTTGACCTACTCCTTGTATCGATATGTTGACCTTCTTGGTAGAGACCTTCATCAATCTACTCAGACCCTCCGAAATGAAATTACATTCCGAACCAGAGTCTAATAGTGCACGTGCTGGATAGCGTGATCCTTGGCTGTCTTCAACAAACACAATTGCAGTTGCTAGAAGAATCTGAGAGGATGACACCTTAGCCATGTTAGAGGACATTGCTCCTGATGACATCTGTGGATCTGTACTCGTTGAAGCATGCTTAGCGCCTTCATTTAAAGCTCCAGTGTCCAATAAGGTACGGTTTGAGTTACGGTCTTCAGATTTGAAGCACATCGTGGTATGGTGTCTAGCCTTACACTTTCGACAATTGTACTTCGATGAACATTCCCTAGCGATGTGACCTGCCTTCAAACAGTTGCGGCAGAGAGAATGGCTGCGCAGAAAAGATTCCCTATTGGATATCGGCATTTTCAAAAAAATAGGACAGATGTGTAATCCGTGGATTTCTGAACAAGCTGCACATTTTGCATTATTCGACTGTACTGCATTGTGACTAGCTCTCTGGAAGTATGGTTTTCGTTTTTCCTGTGACGTAGAGTCACGTTTCGTCTCTGGTTGTACTGGCAATGATTCCAAAACCTGAATTCGCCTTTGGATAAAATCGAGTAAATCCTTGACAGTGTCCTTGTCCTTAGAAGACGCGTGTTCCTCCCAACCACGCCGGGTTGTAGGATCCAATCGTGCGCTAACGAGTTCCACCAACAGTAAATCCTTGTAATCAGCAGCCTCCACTACCTGATCTAGATTTTGAACTGCCCTATCAAATGCTTCTACTAGCCGTTGTAGCTCACTAACAGATTCCTTTGCAAGAGAAGGAAGTTTTAGCAACGATTGCACTTGTCGTTTCCTTAGCAGTTTACTGTTATTGTACCGTTTAAGCAACGTATCCCACGCAATTTGGTAGTTGGCCGCTGTGATCTTTAGAGGATCAAGCAGAGCCCTTGCCTCTCCGCCCAAGCAACCTTTAAGGTAGTGGAACTTCTCAACAGGTGGTAGGTCAGCCTTATGGTGAATGAGGGAAACGTAGATGTCCCTAAAACTGAGCCACTCATCGATATTCCCGTCGAAGCACTGTAGTTTTATTTGGGGCAGACGAACATGGTCCACCACACCATGTAGAGAACTATCATCAACTCGGATGGTTTGATTTTGAAAACTTGGACCCTGTAACTCGTTCACCTTGTCTAATAAAAACGATTTGACGTCGTAAAAATTAGATTCAAAGTCCGATTGTTCCTTTAGAAAACCGTCACTCTCCTCAAACTCTTCGTGTGCTTGTATCTCCCAACAAGTCTCGTTGATTGACTGCCAAAGTTCATCGAGACGCATAATCCGAACATTGATTTGACTGACAGTAGTATCTCGTTTAAAATCACTAACAAATCGTCGGATGTTGCTGAACGTCGCGCGGAGTCCTCTGAGTCTTGCCTTCAATGTTTTCAAGTCCTTGGATGTCATCGTGGAGTTTCACAAAACTTGTACAAATCAGAAAAGCGAAAAGATACGTGGATGTAGTTTCAAGAGATTGACCTGTTTCGGCTGAACATATACCGTTCACCTCACCTGTGAGAGAAAT
Source organism: Aedes japonicus (assembly GCA_034211315.2). Classification (NCBI taxonomy): domain Eukaryota; kingdom Metazoa; phylum Arthropoda; class Insecta; order Diptera; family Culicidae; genus Aedes; species Aedes japonicus. The sequence continues at coordinate 543,142 of JASCZW010000035.1, read as the reverse complement.
CAGTGTCACTTCCGAAGTCAATCAGATCCAAAATTGAAAAATATCGCTCTTCCACGTGCATGCGCAATGTAGTCACGCCAGACTCCGAATCGATCCAGTGAATAACAAAAGGGCATAAAGAGCGGATGTAGTATGCAAAAGTCAACTTCGGCTGTACATATACTGTAAAGCTTACCTAGCGAAGCACAGATTACGCTATCAGCCGGACTTGCATTTACACTTGCATTCGTTCCAAACAGCAAACTCAATTCGTCTTCAAACAAGTCTTCCAGTACATCAGAGGGAGAATACAGTAATGCAGTATCGAATTGGGCTCACTCAAAGCTGACAGGCAGTATTATGCAGCCTTGCCCAAGCTCGAATAGCGTCGTCGTTGTCATGCAGCTCTCTCCAAATAGTATGGCATGCGTTTGGCTAGGTCGTTTCCCCATACGTCGTGCAACTCTTGTGATGATTGGCCAGCTCGCTCTTACACCGGTTGGTACATCGACAGTCGGTTGATGTTCGTCAGCAGAAAGGTGAAAACAAGATCGAAATGTTGGTGTTAGACAACTGAAAAACGCTTCGGCCGGACATATACGTGTTCAAACCTACCTGAGTGGTGGTAGAACAGCACTATGGCCGTCTACGTAGTTTTGCAGAGTCTCGTTGACCGATAGGCAGCACACAGGATCCAAAACCACAGAAAATCGATGACAAGGTTCGATGTTAAATTGCTCAAGTATAGCACAACCATCAGCTAATCGATGCTTGCAAACTAATGACCAGTTGTCTTCCTGAATCTTCCTATAGTTGACCGAAGGACAAAGCCTGTGTATACAGCCAGTAGCGATGGCGGTATGGACAATCACCCGTCTTATGATGGCGCAGACCCTTTATGTCGAGTAAAGGACTTCTTACGATGGCGACTATGCTTTCAATCGATAATAATTTCTCGATGGCGCAAGCCCATTCAGCTCATACAAAGGATGATCTTCGAGCTTAGCGTAATGGTTGAATTGGCTACCAGATTTGCCTCGATGCGCATCCCAACCAACGACTCACCGGTAGATAGTATCCGGTTCGAAGGACCAGTTTATGTTGGGATACCTTCAGGATCTCGTCGTCGGTCGCCCTTCAAACGACCTTCCGAATCTTTCGGTTGGGGAATCTGTCTCACTCACAGATTCCTAATGTTATGTGGTTTTCCCTTATTGCATAGATGCACGATTCTTAGACACGAACTTCAATTTACAAACAACACTTTATTTTAATAAAAACTACGGGAAACATTCACTACATTTATTAACTAAATCTAAAACAAACAATCAACAAATCGACGGAGGTTAGCCCTCGTGTACCGGTCGCGAGCAGTGGCAGTAGAAAACTAAAAACTCAACAGATCTCTTCGCAGCATCTCATCGTTCTCTCGCTATCGGGTGGTCATCGGTTTCGGCGAGATCGTTCGAGTTGTTGAGTGGTCAACTGAGTAGCCCATGCTATCTTCGCTGAGTCCGACAGAGTCCCGTGTGTGGCTACGTTCTGTTAGGGCATGTACCTTGTTCGTCAACATACACTAAACGAGGCGTAGGTGTACGTACTATCGAGGTATACCTGTATTGGGAAAGCCCTATAACGCAAATCATTTGAAATGAGGATGACAAACATTCCATTTTACGTCATTCAGTAAAAACCTACCAATCGCTATCAGAACTGGTACCATTACGAATAAAGGATCGAATCCTGCTCGCACCTTACGGTTATTAGGAAGAATGACAAAGAGGTTAAAGTCCCTTAAACAAACAAAAACAAGACAACACCTTAAGGAGTCACGGAAAAACATTTCCAGTCTCCTTCAATTTTTGTGCTGTAGCTATCTTTGCTCAACTGTTGAGGAAGTGTAGTAGAATGTCACTGAATTGTTTCAAATTATTCATAAATCTCATAATGATCCATACAATTTTGAAACAAACATCATATTAAATTTGGTTGATCGTCATACGGATCCAACTATAAGACTATCCTCCGATTTCCGAATGCTTTTCGTTAAAGGGCGCAATCGAATTACTTTTCAGACGATCTTGGGATGATGTTTAGGTTCAGTGTACGATTTCGTAGATTATTTCGTTGTCTTCCAAGAAATTTCAAAGCATGATTCTCGCTATCTTTGAACGGATCCTCCCTTAGCTCAGTCGGTAAAGACGAGACTACAAAGCAACACCATGCTGGGGGTGGCAGGGTTCGATTTCTGGTCTGGGCTAGGATTTTTTCTAAGGGAAAATTTCTCGACTCCCTGGGCATACGGTATGATTGTACTTGCCACTCAATTATTCTACTGCAAAGATTGTACCTGACATCGAAAGCTCTCAATTAATAACTGTGGAAGTGCATTTAGAACACTAAGTTGACAGCAAGCAATAAGCTATTTGCAAATGCAATTAGCTTGAAACGCTAAGAAATAAGAAAAAAATTAACGGCAGCCATTTTGCAAAGTATTCTCCTAAAAGAGAGATTCATTATTTAACTTTGAACAAAATACAGATAGAAATTAAGTGTTTTCTGCCAAGTTGAAGCTAACGTTCCTTCAGTCTAACCGTTCTGCTTCTTTTATTGTCGACGTACTTTCGGCTGATTCCGAGCCTTCCGCTTGGGATAGGAAACCATCAGGTCTCCCTCCTTCTTGCAGATGAAGCATTTATTTTGTATTTGTTGCATTGGTAATAGATGTCTCACTTCCGAGGCTGGCAAAGTGCAGCGAAGGCGGGATTTTCTGCTTCACATCCTTGTAAGCGCCATGCACATCAGTGTAGACGGCATGCCAAGCTCCACCGGAAACTTCCCGCACGACGCGGTTTTTGCGTCCATATTTCGACAACACCGTTACGATCTCCTGGTCGGGAAGAAAGTATATACGCACATAACAGATATGATCCTGGGGACTCACGTCCATTCAGAGTCCACGTCCGAGTTTACTTTCTCGTATAACAAACCCCGCCTAATTACAATACCAACATCAATTGAATATTTGTATTATGTTTACACTACCATAATCTCAACACGTTCTGTTTTGATAATGGCGCGTTTTTAGTAGTATGAATTTAATATTTATTCATAATTGTTCAGATATCACCACTAATGCAAGATGTTTCTTCGTTGATTCCTAGCTTCTCCAGTGGTGATTTAAGCAACAACCCAGTGGACTGAATCAATTAACAGCTTCGTTTTCGCAAACCAAATTCCGTTGCGGGATCCAAAGCGTCCGCTTGTGCCGTCAAATCAAGCTTCTGCTCCAGAAGCAAACAGTTTTCCAATGTGAGAATGAGCTTCCCGTACATATGTTGCAGTTGGAAGTGTGACCTCCCCGTTTGCGGTTGTCATTTCCCTTGTTGTTATTGTCACTGCAGTTCAGTTGCAGCTGGAGCCAATTTAGCAGTACTCAATTCAATTCGCACAATTTTCTCACACTCCTTACGTTGGCTAGCTAAAGTGAAGTCCAGGAGAAGAAATTTAACTCTAACATCAAAATTTACAATCGCTGTATAACAGAAAAATCCGCGATAATTTTAGTCATTTGATAACAATGACTTTTGAAGGTAGGCAGACCAGTTGTCTGGTATTAGTTACATACTTTCAGCGTATCGTTAACCAAAATTACCCCTGCTGCTCTTCCCAACTATCCAACATCCCAGTGATGTCTCGTGGAAGTGCGGAGAATTTCTTGGCTTCCTTCAAAGCGAGTATCGCGTCAACACGTTCCGTCCCATCCTACTTGACCAGCATTCGGGCTAGGCCGGCGCCAGAATTGCTTCATAACAAGTCACCTGTTTTTACACATTGAGGATGTATGTTAGTCCCAAACATCATCTGTTGATTCTTTGTGTAATTACAGCTGATCTGGCAATAAAGGAATAGCATCCGTGGGCGGTCAATCATGCTCACATAACAGATATTATCCTGGGGACGCGACTTTTGGCTATTGGTGCGGAATCACGGGTTATGCAGCGGACTATTATAGACCAAACACCGATGGATTTTTCTGATACACGAATTCTGTTTCCACGGATAGAGCATGCATGTTGAATATTGCTCTTGGGTGGCCATGTGTAATTGAAGTCACCGAGATTAATTCAATGGAACCTTATAAGGAGCGAATCAGTACATATGGTGGCCTACTGTGGGCTAAATTTCATTAGGTTTCTCATTTTCTCTAAAGTATTTTATAAATGATTGATTCTTCCAACATTTTGAAACTCATTCTGGAGATGAAACGTACTCTGTGGATTTCAAAAGATTCAGCAGAGGCACACTCCGAAAATTGGTTCAAACTTACAACTTCAGCAGTGTAGGGGAAGTTAAAACAATATTGGGCATTATCTTCATATTCAAGTTATATTGTTCGCACCATTGCTTCAACAAAAGAGTAACATTTCCACCAAAAACTCCTACTTCAGAATTCATGTATAATCATAGTACCCAGGTATCCAATAAGCATTAGCATATGCAGTAAATCAACCCTAAATCTGCATTTCAGATGCAACAAGCTTTATATTTGCATTATATCAGCATCTTGAATGCTATCTGTTGTAAAGTGGGATTTCAAATGCTATTTAAATGCTTGTAGCCTGTAATAATTGAACATTGCAGTAGAGCAGCCGTATATTGAGCCAAAAGCGGCAGTTAAGGCGACTTAAATGCTTGATATACTGCCGTAAAGACGATTTTGAGCTGCTCATTGGTGCCTGGGTAGTGTCGTCGCGAGTCGTCTCACCTTACACATTACGCAGAATAACCCTGACTGTTTGCTCTATGGCATAGGATGGAGAATTTCTTCGGTAGCGGACCAATTCCCGCCAATCGTTGGTATTACCACGCCGTATTCTAACCAAACGGCATGATTCCCTGTACTAATGGACGATTCTTTATTGCTCGGGATTGAACTGGCACAGTGTGAAGACCGGATGAAGTTAATATGATTCTTTCACGATTTTGCGAAATTGATCGAACACTTTTCACCAAGTTCCAGACAAGTGAATCATCACATTTTTTGAACGCCTTAGTTCAAATTTGTTTGCAATCATGCGTATTCTCAGCTGCTTTACCAGTCTTTTTGAAGATCATCTTTACAAATGGCCAAAGGCGTTCGATGACCCGAAGCTGAGGGCAATTTGGTGAATTGATGTCTTTCTCAACGAAATCTATACCCTTTTCCGTGAGCCAGTTAAGACTTGTTTTGGCGTAATGCGCCGAATTAATCGGGTTCTATGCTTCTCATGTAAAGGCAGCAACATCTTCAGCAGACACTCAGATCGATAGATTTCCGCATTGATTGTTCCGGTAGTGTGAAAAATAGTAGACTTCATACCACATGAGCATACTGCTTGCATACCAGCACTGTTCGACCAAACTTCTCCGCTTGAATCGACCTGTGTGCATCGCTTACATCCTCCAATACGACGGCAGTGTAATATTCTGGAAGTGGAAGGGTTTCTGAGTCCTCTTTGACATAGGTCCTGTCGATCATCAAAATACGCTTCAAAACTCACGAATACAATTTCCGGGCCCTTGTTGCTGCGCGTCGCTTCTGTTTTGCACTTTGTTTGGCGATTTTCTGCTTCTTGTAGGTCTTCGGGTTGTTCCGTTTTTTGATACGTTTAATCATTCCGACGCTCATTCCCACTTTATTGACCAAATCACGCTTCGACATTGATTTGTTCTTCCGAATTAGAGCAACCACTTTCTGATCCAGTTTGGAATTGGAAGATCAGAGTTTTCTGTCTTTTTCTGGCAGCTCATCCAAATCACAGGGTTCCCCAAACTTGGTTTTGATGGATTTTACACTCGCGTGATGGATTCCAAAGCGCATCGCCAATACACACTTTTCACGTAGTCCTGTGTCCAAAACCTTAATTTTTACGTCTATTTCAATGCGCGACGGTTTGGAAACGAAGAATTTAGTCCGAGCAAACAAGTAAACAAGTTACCATGAAGCACCATGAGTCGACAGTAATGTTTGCTAGAATGAAGAGAAAGTGTTGAAAGTTCCGTCAGTGTACGGTAGGTTGAAAATAGAATAGAAGTATTGAAAATCGAGCGAAACGGCATGGGTAAAGTAATACTCGAACCAAGGACGTTACCTTTTGCCGAAGGTCAAGGCACGGACGAATCCGCCACCTCAACAGTCAAAAGTAACGTGTTGGATCGCGCTCATGTACCACTGATAGCTTGTGATAGTTCCTATTTTCGGTACATTCCTTAATTGTTTGAAAAAACTCAAATCCTGGAAAACTTATAATGAGATTGAGCGCCGCTGAGTTTTTCCTTGTTGAATTCAACGACCAACCCCTGTGAGTATTCTGGTTAAAAATTCACTACCTCATTCTTGGGTGTGGATAAAACCCAAATTAGCCAATTTTTGCGACTGTTTTTATTGAGTTATGACACGGTGCATTGTCTTGGTGAAAGAGCACCCTTTTTCTTTCTCAAATGAGACCTTTTCTGGGCGAATTCGACCTTCAAACGATTCAACAAACCGATATAATAGTCGCTGTTTATCGTTTTTCCTTGGTCCAAGTAGTCAATGAATAAAATTCCATGCGCATCCAAAAATACAGAGCCCTTTACCTTCCCAGCCGATGTTTGAGTCTTTGGACGCTTTGGACGGCTTTCATGCACAATCAAATGTTGTTAACGGCGCCGGCGATAGTTGCCTCCCGCTCCAGTGGGTCTATTATCAATAACCGGTCGTCGCCGTTGGGATTTTCTTGGAAGAAAATCTCCGATAACGTCTCTCATCAGAGGAGAAGCCATTGGTCCCGACCCATGTTCAATAATATGTTGATGAATCTATGAATCTATCTATGCTGCAAGTCAGATTTCTCGATCAGTTACTTGGTTCGGACTAACGATTTCCATCAGCAACAACCCCAACAGACATTTCGACTGTCTGCGATCGACTATGACGCATCCCTAGGAGACGATCACCTTAGGTCCCCAGAAAGCCACAACACTAACATCACATTCGTTCTTCTCACTCCCACAGGGGCTTCATCCATCTCGGTGCTGGTCTGGCTGTAGGCTTTTCCGGTCTTGCCGCCGGTTTCGCCATCGGTATCGTCGGTGATGCCGGTGTCCGTGGTACTGCCCAGCAGCCCAGACTGTTTGTCGGTATGATTCTGATCCTCATTTTCGCTGAAGTCTTGGGTCTGTACGGTTTGATCGTCGCCATCTACCTGTACACGAAATAAGCTGTTACAAGCGTACACAAAGAACGAACAGCAAACAGATGGTCCATTTACGCCCGTCATCACATCACTCGTCAAATCATCTGTTACCCATCATCATCGTGCAACCTCGTCACCATCAATGGATAGGAAATGAAACAACAACATCGTCTTACCACTCGAGGTACGCTGTAAAGTAAGTAAAAACAGCAACTGCAAGCAAAATCAGCAGTGACAATATTTACCGAAAAGTCGAAAAGCGACCAAGTTTTTTTTTAGAAAACAATGTAAACAAGAAAGTAATCAAAGTCGCTCATAATATACGCACCTTACTCGTGTGAGAGAGTGGTATCGATAAACATCGTACACCAGATGCCCCCAGTAAAACTTCCGGAAGTAGAACAAAAGACTATGTATTTATGTAAAATATTGTATTTAATTGTTAAACTTAATTTATGTAAATGTAAATTTTGTCCCCACAAAAAGAAATGGAGATAAAGGGACAAGATGCAGGCGAATGGAGTTTATGGGTTATCCGGTTAGAATAACTGTACAAAACAAGCCCGTAAAAATCTAGATAATGTACCTCACTTCACGATTTATATATCGCCCATATTGGACGACGAGGTGAGGCCGTACCGGCGTATATGACTTTCAAAATAACCCGTAAACCATTGCGCATTGAACTCACTTATCTCAAGTTAGAAACAAGAAAATGCGTATACATTCGGTTTAGGTTGTTCTACAATGATAATTATGGTTTTTGAATCCACCTATAAGAGATCTTTTCCAGTGGTTTAACATCAACTTCGTATGGCGACGCCTACTGTCATCTGTGTGTCAAATTTGCAACTTCACACATAGATGGCGTTAGGCAGCTGCTATGAGAGAAGACACGGAAAGAGATTATCCCTCGAAATTTTCGACCATCTTTAATTAATAAAACAAGTAATGCAAGTCACGAAAGGTTGAGTCTGTGATAAAAGCTTCCATCACTAACAAAAGAACAAATGTCATCTTGATCACGAAAATAGAAAATCACACGCTATAGAACGAAACGCTTCCCATCAACTCAACCGAACTCCAACCACACTCAAGAAGAGCTACCATCTGGGAATGTGTTTCGTGTGCTCAAACTTGCTTAAGAAAACGTGTTTTTTGTTTTACGTACCGGAATGTTTCTCCCGCGCTATGCTGTATTATTGAGATAGACTATAAACACACTTAACAAAAAGGCGAAGAAAAACGATGAACTACAAAACAACAACAACAACAACATTTCACTTTCGCGTTCGTTACATATAATCGTTCATAATCATTGGTAAGGAAGAGAGTATATAAGAAAGAAAAATCCTACACAAACAACAAAAACCTGTTCTATATTCTTAATGTAAATGTTCTTAAATACTTTTGTTTTCTTCGCGTAGGTTGAGTTAAGAAAAAAAACAACATCCTGTATATTACAAATTGTGATGATTTATAATTGTTTAACAAGAAGTCTTAACTGACTTATAGAGAAAAATAACTTTGAAGACCATCATCAAGATTTAGAGCCAAACCACCAAGGAAATCCACCTCCAACAGGCCATTTAAAGTGAAATGTTTTGCCAACAGCCACTCGCCATCTGTTGGCTGTTGGCAGCTCTAGAAAGAAATGTTAAAACCAAAAGACAAAAGACACACACACCGATACAAAACGACACACACACACACACACTGACAGTAAGATTTGATGAAACCACCATCCAACACCAATCATCGATCGCAGTCAATCAAAACGAAACTGATTTCGGTGCAAATGCTAGCAAAGGTAGCTGTCCCTTCCAACCATTCCCGAGCAGAGATCGATGTCGCTCCTGGACCTGGTCCGATACGTTTGGATGCTGAAACGAGGAGGTCACGTCTCACGAACGACTCTCTGCAAGGGAACCTTCCCCCTGGAAATCACCCCGTTTGAACCTTCTGTATAAATTAACACCTTTTTGCGTCAGACGGAATGTGATCCTTGTCGGTAAGCCGGTCGGGAAGCTAGTTTTCCCCAAGCATTTGCGCTACAACTGTCACTCACGAAAAAATCGTAATTATTATTGGAGAAAATCACTATTCAGTAACATCTACCAATCAATCAATCAACCAACCAACCAACAACATCCAACCTGAAACCGGATAAAAGATATATACTGAACAAACGTGTTTGCCAAGATCTTGAAAACATCCCCCTTGTTTTGTTGTGAGGAAGCTTTAAGATCCTAAAAATACTTTAATTGATAAGTTGAACAAAAAACAACAAAAATGAGTACACACAAACAGAAAGAAAATCTACCGAAATGACATTTGAACAAACATCTGAAGAGAATTCAATAAATTTAACTGAAAACAAAAAAAATCCGATGATCAACGAAATTATTTCTTGATGAAAAAGAAAATTTGAAAGAACTTCCCTGAAATTGATTAACATAAGTTCATATAAATATTACAAATCACCTAGTTTTATAGAGAAAGCATTTCGGAAAAGGTTGCGGTTTACTGACACCTACTCATTTTCCTTGTCAATGTAGGTGTATTTGCAGTGATATTGATGTCGTTTTTGGCTGTGTGTCCTCTACTCATGACCACCCTTCATCATACTATTCTGTGGGGTAAGTGAGGTTGAGAAACTTTATTTCACTGGTAAGTTATCGTTCCATATAGGAGATTTCCTTTTGATTAGAACGGATCCACCGTGTATTAAGTAACTATTTCGTCACCTCACCGGCGCGAAACAAGCATTAGCTTTCTTCATTCGACATGGTTTATTACAGCACTAGCAGGATTGTAAAAATGCGCGGGTTTGGTGAGCAAGCTTGAATTCATCATCATCATGCATCTATCGCCGCCCATACCACATCCCAGCCGGCAATGTAAACTGGGTGACGGACAGGTACAATATGGCGGCACTATGGACGACGGCCAAGTACCCAGTTCAGTAGATTGTGTCTACCACAAACGATGGCTTCGCGGTTGTAAAAGCAAATGGATTATTCTTCTGCAGCTGCTACGCACCACCTCGATCGGATGACAACAGAGCTAACTGGCCTGAACCCGTTGGTAATAGCGGGTGGCTTCAACGCTTGAGCGCTCGAGTGGAGGAGCCAACTTATCAAACCCTGGGGCCAGAATTTTCTGGAGGCATTGGCTAGGCTCAATGTGGACATAGCCAACATTGGTACCAACTGTACCTACTATAAAAACGGGGTGGAATCGATCATCGATATGACATATAGTAGTCCAGGGCTGCTTAGCAGTTGGAGGGTGGATGATGGCTACACCCATAGCGACCACTTGGCGGTTCGTTATTGTATCGTCCACAATACAAGGCAGCGTGTGGAAGGAGGAGCATCTACTACATTCGCCCGCAGATTGAGGACGTCTTACGTTGATGTAGAGACTTTTAAAGAGGCGCTTGAGAGAGAACGAAACTAACGTGAAACCCAGGATCCTTGCGGCGAACGACTCGTTCTGACACTTACACGAGCGTGTGATGCGACCATGCCGAGGGAAGTCAAACCGAGGAATGGAAGATCGCCGACCTCCGAAGAACATGCCTCCACGCAAGACGGAGGGTGCAAAGAGCGCGGTCAGATGCCAAGAGAATCGAGCTTAGAGGGGCGCTAGTCGCCGCGACTAGCTTCGAGTGTCTGTGTCAGAAGGCCAATACGAATCCGTGGCGTTCATTAGAGCTACTGCAGGTGATCGTTGGGGGACTCTTTCCGAACCACGACCCGAGTCCATGGTTCCCGCTGCCGTAGATTTGTCCCATGACCAGCGTTCCAGTATCCCAGACCTTAACGCTGTCATAGTGGACGGCTCAGCCGAACACCCGAGACCACGTGGGTATTGGCAACGGCAAAACGGGACTCACTGCGATAGTAAAGTCGCTAAAGGTGAACAAAGCGGATGGTATTCCGAACCTGGCTATCAAGACAGTTATCTTGCTGGATCCCAAAATGTTCAGGGTGGTGATGCAAAAGTGTCTGGACGAGGACGTCTTCCCGGACGCCTGGAAAATTCAGACCCTTGTGTTACTACCAAAGACAGGGAAGCCACCCGGAGATCCATCGGCATATAGATAGACCTATATGGCTGTTGGATACAGCGGGTAAGGTGCTCGAGAGGGTAATCCTCAACTGACTGATAACATACACGGAGGGTATAGGCGGTCTGTCTAATAATGAGTTTGGCTTCCGTAAAGAGAAGTCGACGGTGGATGCCATCCTGTCGGTCACCAAGACGGCTGAGGTGGCAATCCAGCGCAAGAGGCGAGGAGAACGATAATGTGCAGTGGTCACCCTTGACGTGAGAAATGCGTTCAATAGCTTCAGTTGGGTGGCTATCGCCAAGTCGCTCCAACGCCTTCGGGTTCCTGGGTACCTGTACAATATCCTCGGAAGCTACTTCAGCAGGCGTCCCACAAGGTTCGATCCTGGGTCCGGTGTAATGGAACACGATGGACGATGAGGTACTACGGCTTGAGTTCCCGAACGGGGCGAAGATAGTTGGGTTCGCGGACATCACCCTGGAGATATGTGGTGAATCCATCGACGAGGTCGAGCTAACGGCCTCGCACTCCATCGGCATTGTGGAGAGATGGATGAGTTCCAGGCAACTGGCGCTAGCCCACCATTAGACTGAGGTCACGGTGGGGAATAATCGAAAATCGGAGCAACATGCGACAATCAGTGCAGGTAACTGCACAATCGAATCGAAGAGGTCTTTGAGGTATCGTGGGTTCACGACCGACGATAAGCTGTACTCTATCAGCGATGTCGATTACGCCTGCAAGAAAGCCTCTATAGCTATATCGGCATTATCCCGCATGATGTCGAATAGCTCGGCGGTGCAAGGGAGTAAGCGTAAACTCCTGGCCAGTGTCGCCCTGTCCATACTTAGGTACGGCGGGCCGTCATGGATCACCGCCTTGAGTACCAAGAGCTACATTCGTAGACTAGATAGTACGTAAAGGCTTATGTGCCTAAGAGTGGATAGTGCATACCGAACGGTGTCACGCGACGAACCGATTGTATTCACTACCACTTTCCTAAAGCACGCGGAGATTTTATGATTTCACTGTTAAAGTTATATTACGAATTATTGTCTGACTTTTTTTTTCTCGCGAAAACGCGCAGCAAAAACAAAACACGTCAGTTTCAAAGCTCGGCTTGCTGCGATCAAAAGTATAAAAAAAAATACCGAAGAGTCCAAAAAGTTCATCTTTTAAAAATGTGATAACTTGTGATATCTATAGCAAATTAAAAATCCACTTCTAAATTTACAATTGTTATTTATTCCTCCGAAGCATCTTGGTCGCTATCCCCGTCACTGTCCCCTTCGTCTCTTGAGCCTGTCCGATCGATTAGCATCAGCTCACTATCACTCATATCCTCATCGTTTCCATCCTCAATCTGCTGCAATCGCTTCTTTTCTTCGTCCTTCTCTTTCTGCAGGCTCATGTTCTTCAAAATCTGCAGTGTATATTTGTTGAAATCGCATCTGCAAAATAAACAGCCGTGTCATTTCATAGCTTAATATTTTTCCTACCGACATCGTACATCTTGTTCAATGCTTCATACTTCCGATTAAGATTCTGATGAAGCAGTACGAGCGTTTGTTGCGTCAGAACATTCTCCTGCTGACCCAGACGGGTCAGTAATAGATTGGACCATTTGAGGTAGAACTCGATGTGTGCACTGGAGGCCAATATCTTCGAAACGAACTTCAACGAACGATGGGCGAACTCGTCAGGTAGGGATTGGATTATCAATTCAACTGAAAAGTAGCGGTGGTGGTTAATATAGTTAGTGATTCATTTAAATTGCAAACAATTACCATCACTATAAGGCACCTTCTCGATCACCTCGTGGATTAGACTATTCTCGTTCAGTTTCAATGCCATTATCAGTGCTGCCGAGTAATCCTGTTTTCGAAGCAATTCCCTGGTCGCTTTTGGGGTAATTTCCACCGAAAGTTGGTACGGATCGAAAACGATGCCCTTGTTCAAGGAGTACATCAGAAGACCTTCAGTGGAAGCAGCAGCCCATGATTGGCCAGTTGGAGAAAACCGAACTGAAAACACGTTCACCTCTGGTTTTTGGTTTCGCGCGGCAAGATCACCTCGTTTTACTCCTGGTAGTTTGATGGCCACATTGCCACCTTCTAAGTTCTCTCGCTCCTCGATTAGGGCCATGTTGCCAAATTCAGTTAAATTTTTGCGGTTGATATATTCCTAGAAAATGAAACATTCTTGATTGCAAATCATTCAAAAGCGATTTACGTCAAACTTACATCCATTCCATCCAAGCTTCGATTCTGGGTAATTTGGAATTTCTTCAGCAGAATCGCTTCTCTAACATTGTAGATGCAGACGTACTTCGACTTCCCGCCGGCTAAAATGCATTCGCCATCGGCCGAGAAACAAATGGACGTGAATGCTCTGAAAAGATGGGTTTCAAATTTTTCATCCAACATTGTGAAACCAGACTAGCTCTTACCTTCCCATGAGGTTTTTCTTGGCAGTATTTAAATCCGTTTCAGAAACGCTTCCACCCATGTCGTTCCTTCCCTCGATGGAAGATACCTGTTGAGAGGTCTTCACATGGAACACTGTGATGTGACCGTTCAAAGAAGCAACTGCTACTTCTTCTCCATTTGGTTTGAAAGCCACAGAAAGCACATCGGATGTCACATCGATGGTCTCATGAGCCCCGGAGGTTTCTAAACAATCCCACACACGTATCGTTTTGTCCCAGGAACCAGACACCATGGTTGACGATGAGGCCACAGGAGAAAAAGCCAAAGTTACAACCGGGCCTTCATGACCGCTTAGAACTTCCAGAAGCCTTCCCAGTTTCATGGACCATAAATAGATCTCAAACACATCTTGACCACCGGCCGCAACCAACTCTCCAGAGTGATCCACTGCAACAGAGGCAAACTGCACCGGTTCCGGAGAGGTAAACGTTCGGAAATTCCTATATCTAACTATGTCGTAAGCGCGGACAGTTCCATCCAGGGATGCACTTGCAAAGAACTTCTTGTTTCCACTGAACTCCACCGCTGTAACAGCACTGGAATGTTCGGTGAATGTTACGAAACAGAACCCGTTGCTGATATTCCATAGCTTGACCTTTCCATCCAGGCCACCCGTGGCCAGCAGTTGGCCATCCGGTGAGTAGGTCACGCAATTTAATCCCGTAGAATGCCCCTGCTGTTTCATAATGTACTGCTCGCTTTGCCACTCCCAAACCAATAGCTGGCCGAGTTCCGAAACTCCCAGTGCGATCCAATCCCCAGTGTTGTTAAAAATAACGGAATCGATTTTGAAATCGGATATACTAAGCGAATGGATCATGTTCACGTCAGGTAGCTCGTGTAAATAGAAAACTCCGGTCGAAAAAGCGGTTATGAGAATTTTCGTTTGCTTATGATACGCTGCGGCAGTAACGAAAGCCTTTGGATTTTCCTTCCGTGCCTCATCTGCAAGGTAGTGTCGAGCCAGCCGCTTGTACTTGAAATCCTTCTTCGGTTCAGCCTTGACTAATCGTCCCTTCTTATCGCGGTCCTCTTCCTTATCGAAGTCCCCTTGAACGTGTTCAATGTCGTCATCTTTGTCTTTTCCTGACTTTTCATAATCCTTGTCCAATCCAATGTCATCTTCTTGATCTTCCTCTTCTTCCTGTTTAATCTTTTTCATGGCAGAAACTTCACAAGCGACGCCTTTGTACCCCTTTGAAATATCTTCCACTTCAGTGCTGCATTCCCACAGCATCAGCAGTCCATCCTTACTGACCGTATTCACATCCAATGTCTTCTCTTCAAAGAAGCAACCCACAATTCCATCCCGATGGCCACCCAAAATAAACGGTCGGAAGTTTTTCAAAAACTCCACACCTTGCACCCGAACCGAATTATCCTTCGATCCAACGGCCAATATCTTCGAATTGCAGGCCCAATCAATGAATGTTGTTTCATCGTACGCGATCTCGAAGGCTCGTTGAATCACAAACGAATTGTATGTTCCACTAAGTTCACCGGGAGCACGGAACACTAGAATGGCATTGTTCACAGAGGCCGCAAAAAATTTGCCATCCGGGCTGAAGCGCAGGTACTTTACTTCACTCTTGAACTTGTACCGATGGATCACGGTGCGAGAAATCATACTAATCATGTGCGCTTCGCCGACTTCGTTGACCGCCACCAGGGTGCAGCCATTCGGTGACAGGTCCAGGGCAGTGTAGTTGTAACTGCTTTCCAGCGAAAGAGTGTGCGATTTGTTGCTGGAATGAGAATTATGATAAGTATTTGGGAAAATCACATTTTATGTTAGCTTTCGACATACTTTTTAAGATCGAAAATCGTAATCCGGTTCCCCACTGGACTGATGACGGAATTTCCATCTGGGCTGAAAAGTAGTGTACCTTGTCGGTACACGGAACCGAGCAGGTTGCTGAACTGAAATCAAGTGATGATAATTACCTTTCAAGAGAGGTGTTCAATGGCCCTTACCTTATAAGCAAATTTCATTGCCTTGAATAGCGGTAACTATTGAAAAATCACTATTTTTTGTGGATTAAAGAGGAATACACACTAGATGCGTGGTAAATAAACACCATGTGCGCTCGGAGTTTGACGTTTCTCCCTTGGACTTGGATTCTCTGTTGTGTTGTGATTCACTTTCCATTTCGTCCCTTCTGATACTGAGAGCGAGAAGTGCCGGGAGATCTGCATGCAAGTTTGATGAACGCTCTCTCGTTGCATTATAGCTTTTGCGCGCGGCTGTGTATCCCGCCACGTGTGCGTTATGAAGATGCATGGCACTAAATATTTGAAAGTTTATGTCGAATTGCTGAGAAAACTCTGAATTTAAACCATTATTAGTAAATTTTGGATTAAGGAATTGAATTTAAAAAAAAATGACATTAAGTTTAACCAACCTTCCCGGGTGACTTGTAAGAAATGGATTACAAAGTTACCCTTTTTGATTGATTCAGTCGGTTATCCATAAAGGCTTTGTATCTCTGTTTCATGTTTGGTCTTAGTGGATAACTAATTTAAAATCCTATGTCAATTAGCATCGATGCCCCTTGAAGGGTTGAATGTTTCAAATTGTAAAATAAATGGTAACCTCCCTTATTACTTTCTTCGCCTTAAAACTAACGAGTAAGCTTCCGGATGATGGGACGACCTGTCACATCCAGACTGAATATTTCCAGGATTATTGTACACCAACATCCAGCACCTGTAGTTCGACAAGGCGATGGATATTAGAACTTCTGGTTCTCGGAGGACTGTCGAGAATCGTTCTAATTATTTAGTTCTAAATTGCAGTTCTCGTTGGTGGGTTTTAGTGCAATTTACCCAGATTTGCAAAGCGTATTCTCTCACAAGTAAAATTTTTTGGATTTTCTACTGATTAATAGGTCTAAATAGTAGGATTAACTTTTCTCGAACAATTCATGAGGTCAATGCGTTTGACTGTTACGTTACAAGTACGAGCGTGGTTGCCTGTCATCCAAGTCGGTCTGGTATCAGTGATTTCATGTGCAGAAAAATCTCTGACCACGCCTATCCAGGGTTGCCACATTATTTTTCGTTCCCATCTTTAATTTTTGCTAAAAAATCTTTCTTATCTGTGAATCCTAGAAAGTTTGAGCTGTTTAGTGGAATATCTGTAACTAGAAATTAGAAGAAAAATTAGTATTTTCCATTTAATTCCAAGTAGTTAGTACGAGACACTGAAGAAGTCTGCACATTGTAGACGAAATACGCGTATCTGTCAAGATAAGCAATGACAGTTGGAATTAAATGAAAAATACTAATTTTTCTTCTAATTTATAGTTTATTATCTGTGTTTAACTGCAAAAAATCTTGGTAAAAATCTTTACTTCAAATTTTGTATTGCAAAAGGAAAACAGATCAGTATACGAGGGATTCATGCTCTCGGAGGAAATCAATCATTACGTTTAAGCTTTTCTGACAGGGCAGTATTGACATGATAATGAATCATGGGATGTTTGTTTTGATTACTTAAATTTTCAGGATAGGTGAACAAAATCGGAACGGAATTAACAATCAATCATTGTTATGAAGCGTGTTCTTTAATTTATTGAATTAAGAATTTAGTTGTAATATTAATAATAGCCGATCAACTCCTCTATTCCTCCTTTGGCATCTATGATGTCCGTACTCAGGCGGTTCCGGATTTTGGACATATATTCAAATTGAATTGCGAGAAAACTCCACTTTTGCAAAAGAATTCGGAAATAGTAATTTTTTTACAATGAACTTACTTAGCGCGTTGAAAGCCAGCTTCCCATATGCTTGCTTGAAATACAGACGTTTTCTTCTCCGAGTTTCAAAGTCTTCTGATTCTCCCACCTCGTTGTTTTTGCAGAAAGCTACCGTCCTCAGCTCACGAAAATAATTTTCAATGACCTGTTCCTCACCGCTTTCAAAGAAGTATATTGTTCAATAATCGAGTTGAACTGCTTCAAAGGGCGCTGTTTCTTGGGGTCAACGTTCAATGCAGTAGTCAGAACTGGAGCGTTCAGATCAAAGCGCTTAATATGCTGTTTAATCTAATCGGTACAGAGAGCACAGCAGATCGACCTGGTATTATTGAGAGTTTCGGATTCAAATATTTCTCCTTCAGCTATCCCGATAAATATTTTCGACTTCTTACGAAGATGTTTCTCGAAATCTGAAACTCCTAAATTTGCCAGGTGTCTTAAGGAGTGTATCGAAAATAAGCTATCCACAAACTTTCTTTCAAATTATGTTGAAAACCGATATGTTATTCATACAAAAAATTGATCCTTTATTGTACAAGGTTAAACTTGAACATAATGAAGACCGGATGAAATTTAAGATATTCCTTCACGAATTTTCGAACTATGGATCGAATGCTCTTCATCAAGTTCCAGACAAGTGTTGCATCGCATTTTTTGGACGCTTGAGCCCATTTTTTTTTGAACTCCTGCATGTTCCCAGCTGCCTTACCAGTCTTCTTGAAGACCCTCTTCACGATTGCCCAGTAACGTTCGATGGGTCGAAGTTGAGGGCAATTTGGTGGATTGATATTTTTCTCAACGAAATCTATACCCTTTTCCGCAAGCCAATTGAGAGTGGTTTTGGCATAGTGAGCCGGCACTAAATCCGGCCAAAACAGTGGAGGTGTACTATGCTTCTTATATAAAGGCAACAATCTCTCCTGGAGACACTCAGATAGATAGATTTCCGTATTTATAGTTCCGGTAGTGTAAAAAATGGTTGACTTCAAACCACAGGAACATATTGCTTGCCATACCAATACCTTTCGACCGAATTTCTCCACTTGAATCGACCTGTCCGCATCGCTCTCATCCTCCCCAACGACGGCAGTAAAGTATTGTGGACCTGGAAGGGTTTTTGAGTCCTCCTTTACATAGGTCTCATCGTCCATCAAAACGCATGCATCCGGACGCTGCAAAAGACGCGAATACAATTTGCTGCTCGCTTCTTCTGTTCTGCACTTTGTTTCGAGATTTTCTGCTTTTTGTAGGTCTTCAGGTGGTTTCACCTCTTGATACGCTGGATCATTCCGACACTCGTTCCTGCTTTTTTGGCCCAATCACGTATTGACATTGATTTGTTCTTCATGATTAGCGATACCACTTTCTGCTCCAGTTTCGGGGTTTTCTGCCTCTTCCTGGTAGCTCATCCAAAGAATAGTGTTCCCCAAACTTATTAATGATGGTTTTAACACTCGCATGATGAATTCCTTCAAAAATCTCTACCTGCCAAATTTGGTTCCATTTGATTAGTTCTCGAGATATATAGAAACTTTTGTTTCATTTATATGGGACCGCCCCCCCCCCCTACCAGAGAGAGAGAGGAAGGGTCTCATACTATCGTAGAAACAATCATTGCCTTTAAAATCCCCGCATGACAAATTTGGTTCCATTTGCTTTATTAGATCTAGAGTTATGAAGAAATTTTAGTTTCATTTGTATGACAGCACCCCTTCTAAGAGAGGGGAGGGGTCTCAAACCACCATAGAAAAAAAAATTGTCTCCAGAAAACACCACATGCCAAATTTGGTTCCATTTGCTTGATTAGTTCTCGAGATATGCAGAAATTTCGGTTTTATTTGTATGGGAGCCTCCCTTTTTAGAGAGAGGAGGGGTCTCTGACTACCATATAAATATTTATTGCCTTCAAAAACTTCCGCATGCATAATTTGGGTTCCTTTGCTTGATCAGTTCTCGAGTTATGCAGAAATTTGTGCTTCATTTGTATGGGAACCCCCCTTTACAGAAAAGGGAGGGGTCTCAAACCATCATAAGAACCTTCCCCGGCCCCAAAACCTTCTCCATACAAAATTTCACGCTGATCGGTTCAGTAGTTTTTGAGCCTATGAGGTTCAGACAGACAGAATTCCATTTTTATATATATAGATAGATAGATAGATAAAGGGTGTCCACGATGAAATTGCCACACTATGAAATTGCTCTAACTTTTTAACCGTTGGGTAGAATTTAATGAAAATTTAGGTGGATTTAGTTCATAGTGCATTATTTACATCCTGCAAGTTTTAAAGTCCTGTGATCAAAACTCGCGGAAATGGAGTCGAAAGAACAGCCCGTGCGTGATAAAATCTTGCGCATTCATCACGAGAACAAGGATCTGTCGCATCGTTCCATCGCTAAAACGTTGGGAATCGTGAATTCCACGGTGTCGCGAGTGATTAAGCGGTTCGAGGAACGGTTGACCACCGATCGGAAGCCCAGAAGTGAAGGAAAAAGTATTCCGTACAACACCAAAAATCACAACCGCGTAGTTGGGGCCTTCAACCGAAATCCGAACGCCTCCGTTCGGGATGTGATTAAGAAGCTGCACCTAAGCCAAGTCCGCCAAAACCCGTGCCAGGAAGTTGTACCTCAACATGCTGACGAAAGTTGAATGCTGCATCATGGACGACGAAACATATGTGAAGGCCGACTTCAAACAGATCCCCGGCAACCTGTTTTTCACGGCCAAGGATAAGTTCAGCGTTCCGGAGCATGTCCGCACTCAGAAGATGTCCAAATTTGCGAAGAAATTCCTGGTTTGGCAAGCCATCTGCACGTGCGGGAAGCGGAGTGCACCTTTCGTGACCCAGGACACGATGAACGGACAGGTGTACATAAAAGAGTGCCTCCAGAAGCGGCTGCTTCCTCTCCTGAAGGCTCACAACGTCCCAACATCTTCTGGCCGGATTTGGCCTCATGCTACTACTCCAAGGACGTGCTGAAGTGGTATGCGGACAATAAGGTCAATTTCGTGCCGAAAATACAACCTTCCCAACACTCCGGAGCTCCGCCCCATCGAGAAGTACTGGGCGATTATGAAGCAGCACCTTCTTAAACGACCTAAGGTAGTGAAGACAGTTGAGGAACTGAAGAAAGTATGGGTTTACATGCAAAAAACGGTTGATTCACAGGTTGTGCAGAATCTTATGGCCGGGGTTAAGGCCAAGGTGCGGGTATTTGCGTATGGACTGTAAATAAAATACGAGTAAAATGGTAAAATAAAGTTTAATAGTTATTTCTCAATCCCTGAAAATTTGATGGCAATCGGATGAAAACTCGAATTTTGCGAATCAATTTTGTGTGTGGCAATTTCATCGTGGACACCCTTTATATAGATTTTGATATACCACAAAAAAGCTCTGGGCTAATAAACTGTGAAGAAGATCCTATTTTCACGAGATCGTCTGCTCTTTCATTCTCTTCAACGCCACGGTGTCCCGGAACCCAATAAATGTTTACTGTCTTCGTTTGACACGTAGTCTTAATGAAAAATATAGATTCCCAGACAATCTTCGATGTAGATTTATAAGCGCATAAAGATTTTAAAGCTGCCTGACTGTCAAAGGAAATATTGCAAAGATTTCTGCGTGAAAAACTGTTGGCCACTGTCCCAAAGCCACTGACATTTTGATTCCAGACAGTTGGTTGGACAGTTCCAGGAATTGGCATTCGGGTGTTGGTTCTGGCGCCGGATGGTATTTTGGAGTATAATGTGCGCATAGCATGTTAGCAATTATAAATTCTGCTCTTCTTTCTCCTGTTCTCTTCCCTATTCCATGGCTTTGAAGGGGGAGGAGGCTCATACAGAATGAAACAGAATTTTTCGCCAACCTTGATACCCCTCCTCTCTCTGGAAGGGGGGAGGCTCCCATACAAATGTGCATAACTGTCCATTATGCCTCTAATACATTCGCCTACTTACATTCCCAATCAGGATAGGGCCGCGGTGGCCTCGGCTGCACCCAAAAGGTGTTTCTATTCCGTGGCGGGCCATGGCTGAACTTCACCAGCCTCGCAGTATGTGGAGAGTCTTTAGGTCGCCATCTACTTGGTCAACCCACCTTGCTCGTTGCGCGCTTCTTTTTCTTGTGCCTATCGTTTTGCCAAAAACAATCATTTTAACTGGCCTGTCGTCCGACAACCTTACGACATGTCGAGCCCAGTTAATTTTAGCGGTGTTAATGAGTGGAAGTTCAGCCAGGAATTGAAACAATTCATGGCTTATTCCCCATTTACTTCCTGTCTGCCATCTTCACTCCATCGTAGATCGTACGCCACATCTTCCGTTCAAAGATTGGGCGCGTTGGTCTTTCACGCGCATAGTCCATGTTTCGTAGCCGTAACGTCCTTCAGAATCCAAGATAGGCACTTTTCAGAACCATAATGCAATCCAAAATCGTGCATTGTCTTCTCGTGAACCTCTTCCCCTTATGTTTGATATTTTGTCTTTAGCGAATTAATGATAAGCCCAATGCTACTTGCTACAGCCTTTAGTTTGATGTACGTTTCCGCCATCGTCTCAAAGTTGCGTGTAATGAAATTAACGTCGCCAGCGAGGTGAAAATGCAGGATGGACTTCCGAAAAATCGTACCACTCGTGTCTATCCCCGCTATTCGGATCATACACGACAATTCATCACCTTGGTGCACCTGCCTCTCTAAGATTCGAAGGGACTCGAGATTGTCCCTAAGACAAACGTCATCCATGAATCCCGCTTGGTACTGCCCCATGAACTGCTTTGCAACTTAAAGCTTGAGCTCAATAGCGTAATTTCACGATAGATGCAGCATTCCAGGGTGTCACTCTTTTTATAGACGGCACATAGGATGCTTTCCATCCAACTATCCGGTAAATACACTTTCTCCAAAATCTTGGTAATTTGATTTTGGGCGAAGGTTTCAAAGTGATCTATGCAGATGATTTAAAGTTGTACATCGTGGTGCGCACGCAAGAAGATTGCTTACTTCTGCAAAAATCGTTAAGCTCATTTTCTAAGTGGTGTCAGAGAAACAAACTGATACTTAGCGTGGATAAATGTCAGGTTGTCACGTTTAACCGTATGGAAAATCCAATTCTGTTTGGCTACTACATTGACGGCAATACTCTTAGTAGAGTTAACAGTGTAACTGATCTGGGTGTTCAACTGGATTCAAAAATGCCTTTGGAACTACACCGTTCTGCGATCATATCAAAAGCAACTCGACGGTTGGGCTTTATTTCCAAGGTGGCGAAGGGTTTTTTGAACCCACACTGTTGGAAGTCATTGTATTGCGCACTTGTCCGTCCAATTTTGGAAAACGCGTCGGTGGTATGGCAGCCTTACCAGGTCACGTGGTGCCTCAGAATCGAACGAGTTCCGAAGCGGTTTATTCGTTTAACTCTGAAAAACTTGCCGTGGCGAGATCCTGATTACTGTGTTTGGACACGTAGGAACGACATCGAAAAATACAGTAGTCATTGTTCATTGCTAAATAGTTGAATGGTGAAGCTGATGCTTCTGAACTACTTTCTTTATTGCACTTTCGTGTACCGAACAGAACATTACGGAACTCTACGTTGCTGCAAGTAAATTTTCACCGAACTGTGTTTGGATACAATGAACCGATTTCAACGTTTGCATTAAAAAAATGCCTTTTTTTGGATGGTGATAAAAAAAGCTAAGACAGATAATTGCTTTTGATAAATTTCCCGCGGAAGGAAATTATTTAAGCTAACTTGCAAAAAAATTCTAAGCCCCTACGAGCGGACTTCCGGTAGTTAACCGGAACATTCGCCATGGCGGACGAAAACATGCGTGTAGACATGTTTTTGAGTTCTATCTTCTTTTCATTTATCAATTACTCCTCAGTTTTCGCGACAAAATTGTTGGAGTAGATCACACGCTTCAGGTTGGCCCAGAAATTCTCGATGGAACGCAGCTGGGGGATGTTGGGCGGGTTCGCCGACTTGGGTACCACATCGATATTCAGTCGCTCAATCTCCTCCAACGATCGCTTCGAGTAGTGGGCCAACGCCAAATCCGGCCAGAACACCGCGTCTTCGCCCTTATTGTATTTCTTTATGAACGACTTCCGGCAGGCATTCCGTACTATAAATTTTCCGTTCACGGCCAGTCCGGAGCGAAAGGAGAGCGGCAAGAGGAATCAGCTTCTCGCTTATTGTCAGCCACAGTAGTAACTTCTTGGGGAACTTGGTGTATGAAATGAACTTCACCTCGGAACTCACCTCCTTCGTGGGGGAACTAAAATGCGAAGTGCCCTACCATTAATTGCCATCCAGGGTAAAATAGGTCTCGTCGTCCATCACCACCGCCACGTCGCGATTCGACGGAAAAATCGAGTTGACCATCTTATTCAGCCGCTGCCACTACGCAATTGCCTGCAGCTCCGAAACCAGAGGACGTGACATCTTCTTCCTGGCATGTATGTTCATGTACGCCAGGTACTTTTTCACTGTTTGGCCGGTTGAACAGACCTTCCGGCCAAGCAGACGCAGCGATATAGCCACTTTCCCATCGGTCTTCCTCTTCGGCATCCTTTGGAGCTTCTTGTCGCTCTGGCGGGGAGCCGTTCTTTGAACGCGTACACTTCTGAACGGAATTGCATCACTGTTTTTGCCATCACGGTTAGAGTTCGACTGATAGAGCTGTCAATTTTTGTCTGCTGACTCATGAGTTACTATGATTGATGGTGCATGGGTAGTCAGTGCGGGTGAACGTAAACCCATGTAAAATCGGCAATTTTTGTCCATTTTTTTAAAAGCAAACGTTACGAACGTTACGCGAATGGTTCACCTTATCTAGTCATTTAGTTTACATGGAAATTCGGATATTTCAGGACCTGTCAAACATTTGAGTAAATCAATAGAGCCTTTAAATTTTTGGTAACAATTTTTATAAAAATTATCTCATTATGTCGCATATCTTACATACGTAAATAAATTAAAATCCAGTTTACATTATTTAAAACAACTGTTTAAGCTTTCTTAACAACTTTTTGGTGTACATTAAAACTGTTTGTCCATTAACAGCGTTAGAATTTAAATTATGCTTCATTTTATGATGCTGTGTTTAGTGTTAGTAGTATCATTTTGTTATTATTTTAAACTATTGTCGTCGAAGCACGCTATCAGCATTAGACTGATTTGAAGTTTGCTTTGAAGCGCAATTTT
Source organism: Aedes japonicus (assembly GCA_034211315.2). Taxonomy (NCBI): domain Eukaryota; kingdom Metazoa; phylum Arthropoda; class Insecta; order Diptera; family Culicidae; genus Aedes; species Aedes japonicus. Next base: position 518,408 of record JASCZW010000035.1, on the reverse strand, counting down.
ACAGGAAATATTTACAACTGCGCTTCTACAAGAAATCTTATTGTTCGATCTATTTGATAATTATTGTATTTAATCGTTGAAGCAGCAGTCACGTACGCTTAGATTGAAACGCAGTATTAAATACATACCTTCATTAGCTGTTCCTAAAATGTGTTGATAAGTTTTTCGAACTCTCGTTTTGATTTAGTTTCATTGGGTTACCATCCTTCAAGAACTAGCTAAATTTTTATCACATCTTGCTCAACTTATCGGCTACTAACTATATGGTACGTTCCACCATGGCTTGAGTAAAACTTTCTATTTGATTCAAAATTCATCTACTACGACGCTACTTAAAGCTAAAGCTTGGTTTTGACTCTTTTCTTGTCTTGACTATATAGGCATATGCTTCGATTTGGGTTTTGTGTGAATTAAATTTCAATTTCGATCTTTGGGTTGGTGGTGTGCATCGAAGAGATTCGTGAACGTAAAAGGCACAACGTTTTTCAATGATCTTATTTATTCATATATGTTTAAATTCTCCTCTTAAAACCTCTCGTGTCCTCATAAATATTCTTCTAAAGAGTATTGTTATTGTGCTATCTTCTGTTTCTTTGGTGCGGTTAGAATGTTGAGTGTTTATATTAACGTTAGAGCATTTTTGTTTGCCTAATAAACCCTTATGTTCTTAACAGTATAAGGTACTTATTGCTTTCACAGCGTCTTTCCTATTCGTTTGCCGCATAAGATATACAGTTTTTTTTCTAGCTTGTCGTTAGCATTTTTTTTATGATTCAAATAGTGGAATGCAAACTATTTATTATAAAATATGAAGACAAATGAGAGCTTACCATATGGAATTCGCGCCTAGCAAATTAAAACGAGAATCATACATTATTCCTATTTGCTGGTTGTGTTGACGGCGTTTTTTTTCTATCTAAAGGTACCCTGCCGAACACAACATAGGGTGGTACCGGTCGTACGGACAGGACGTTTTCCTAGTAATTTTGGAAGTGTGGATTACACATCAGAAAACAACAAATCAATGACGATGTATTCATATAGTGGCAGCTATAGTGTGTCGAAATTTGAATATAATTTCGCTTGAGAGTGAATGTTGTCAAGAAACATCGAACTTCTGGCATATGTTGCCTGCAGAACATTTGATGGAACAACCAAACTTTTGGTGAGGGCCTGTTCATAAACCACGTAGACTTATTTTTGAACATCTCAACCCCCCCCCCCCCTTCGTAGACTTTCCTCCATACATTTTTTTTAAGTTTTGTATGGAGCATTGCCAAACCCCCCTCCCCCCGAAAAAGTCTACGTGGTTGATGAATAGCCCCTAACGAATCAGAACGGGTGTTCAAATAATCAGCAATCGAACTGTAGATTAAGCAGTGGCAGTAGCCATAAGAGTCATAAAAATCAAACAGCCATTCAATAGCGGATGAATTGAGTATATAGATACAGTTGGTTGACAACGGGATTTCATGCGCATAAGACCAACCGCACCACTACGGTAATGTCGGTAAATTGTTTGACAAGTCGACACCGCACCGGTGGTTGGTAACCGTGTTGGAAAATGACAATTAAATTTGACAACCCGACCCAACCGAGCCGAGTGTTGCTATTTAAATAAAAATAAGCAGATCAAGTTGAAAATATTTTTGCTTTGTTTTGTAGACGATGAAATTCAAATGGAAATAAAAAATGATCTTTTATATAATAAAATTATCAGCGTGCACCTAATCATATTTGACTTCTTTTTAACCGTTTGGATTTTGTTTTTTTAGACCAAACGCAAAAACATCGCTGCACCGGTGTTATAATTTTTTTTATACTGGATCTATTTTGCATCATTTTAAAACTGGCATATGTTTTGATCTATTCTTGCAGAAATTTTAAACAAGAAAAATACCGTTCCAAAACACTACACGCTACTTGATAATACCAATTAGGGAACGTTAATTGATAACGGCACGCAAAAAGTGACTTTTTATCACCCCCCCCCCCTTGTTACGTTTTTTGGAGTAAATGGATGGAGTAAAATTTCAGCTTGTACAAAACAATAATTGCTCACCTCGGATGCTGACCTCTAGTTGCACCCGGTGCTACTGAATTGCCATTTTGTTTCATTCCTAAACAACGAATGCTGGTCTTAGTTTTCTTTACAGCCATTGCATTTTGCGGAAAACGCTGACTAGATGGAAATGCAGAGGTCCCGAGATTCCGAATAGTAGTTCGATTGCTCGGAAATGAAAAGTAATGAAGTCTTCAAAGTAAACAATCTGTTTATTGATGGATTGGTCATGATAAGCACTTGCAAATAGCAAATACAGATGAATTTTGGGGAAGCCTCTAGTTGACTCTAGTTTTAGCATAATGTCCAGGAACACCTCCCTTGGCATGTGGAAACGCAGAAAGTGCTTCTCGTTGCAGAAGTCCTGGAACAGCTTCTGATGACCGGAACGGCAATCACGGTCAACGTTGGGGCGTCATCCAGGATGTGACTCTCTCCTTTTCGACTCTTGTTTATTCGCTGCCAAACTACAAATCAGCATTATCTAATATCGTTTTAATGAAATGCATGCATTCACACATTCACCTTTAGCCAAACGAAGGAACAAGTATTTCTTGTCGTCAGCTAACGACGTAATACTGGCATTACAAATTATTTGGTCAAACCAATGAATGGCAAAATGTTTGTGAAAAATCTGTGATCTCTGAAAAAAAAACTGATCTCTGATGCTGAATGATCGACAGGTGTTGGCGGGTTTAACAACAAGAAATACAACACCGGTGCGGGGAACGCAAAGCTGGTCTATTATAGCTAGTTCTATTCAAGTTTCGCAGATGCAAATCAGGTATAAAGTTGATCTAAAAATAGACCGCCGCTGACGATGCCCTTAATGTGAGCGATGCATAATACAAGAGTTAAAAAAAAGTATAAGACAGCCTGCAGCGGCGTTAGGTATAAACTCGTAGCAAGAATAGTTGTGAGTCAAGTTGTGACGAGCTTTAGTAGTAATGGACCCAAAGCAGCAGAAAAACCGCCAAAGAGGGCACGGAACGTGCAACCATGGCTGATCCTGGAAACCTCGATCATTACGATGATTCCGAGAAGGCGGCACCATCTGTTTGTGTAACCGTCTCGAGACTGCACTGGTAGCGAGTATAGCCATTATATATAGACCGGACAACAATTGTCTTATGCAGCCAAACGACCTGTCAAAAAATGCACCCAAACGGACTGCCAACTTCTGATTCACTTTAAAGCAGCAAGTATTGTGATCAAGTATTGTTTTGACAAAAGCCAATTATGAACAAATAAGGGATTTTCTACTTCCATATTCAGTAAATGTAAGTATTCAAAATGTAACTGCATGTAGTTGTTATAATAAGTAATGGAGAAAACAAATTATAGTATTTTGTATTTACACTGCACAGCCTATGGCTTCCTAGTATCTGAAAATCTGCCGAAAGGCCGCAGATTTCAAGCCATACCTTATATAATCTTTCCTTGGAAACCGGAAGAAACCCACAGAATTCATTTCTCATCGCGATTTATTGCCACAATTTCGCTCCAAACAGTTCATTTTTTACACGGCTTTTCACTATGCTTTTTAATGAATATCTTCAAACGGAATCAAAACAAACTACCAATTTTGAGACAGAATTTTTTTTAGCCTATTGCGCTGTTTTCTTGAAGTTTGTAGAAATACAAGTGGTGCCAGATCAATTGCTCAAATTTATGACATTTTTCAGGGTTGGCAGATTGTATGATTTTGCGTTGTCCGGTCTATATACAGTGTCTATACTAGCGAGTGGAAGCTAGCGTAAACAACGTAATTGTTTGCAATCTTTCATACAGCATACAACATGACTTTTTCCGGTATACAATCCATACAATAAAATTTGACAATCCATACAATAAAATATGAAGGTTCATACAAAAAACGTGTAAACGTGTAAAAAGTCACTTTTTGCGTAACATAATTAATGGAAGTTCACTAACATCACTTCTAGCTTTGTTGAACTTTTTCTTCGCTAGCCAATGGCATTTTATTTTTACACTGCGTTCTTGAATTTCTTGAATTATGCATCACGCATGCATTATTTTACCCAGCTTGATTTAAATATTATTTCATACAAATACAGTTATCGCAATCCTGAAACCGGGAGAAGATCCAACTCTATCAACAAGATATTGACCCATCTCGTAACTGTCAAAAATCACCATATTACTTAAGCGCTTGATTCGCTAGCGGATAGTGTCTAATATTTATAAATACAACGCTATAATTCCGGAGTACCGTCAAATCGGGTAACTTGCAACAGTGATGTAACTTGCAACACATCGCACAGTGGGAAAAAATGAACCCAAATTCCCAAGTAAGAGAAGCCGCTGGTTTTTGAACTAAACCAAATGCATTCCTGAAGGGAAATGGGCTAATAAATCGATTGGCGCAGGTCTCGTGTTATGTAGATCTTGGGAAGTGGCTCGTTTTGCACTTATTGTCCCTAAATTGATGGTTTTTCTCCATTCTGCTCATATAGTTGCAATCTCTGCAATTTATTTTGAGTGAAAATGCATATCATTTACACGTATAATATTAAGAAACTTTACAGAGGTAATTTCATATCGTGTCTGGCCCGTTTTACCCCAATTATTTCCTTTTATTTGACTTTTATTGTTACTTTTCGAACAGCAGCAATCGTCACAAATTATTTTCGCTGAAAAAGTACAAATCCCACAGGATTTCTGCATAGAAGTAATTTGGAGCGACTTTGCGTGTTTTTGGATCTTTTAGATAGCCCGTTTTGCCCCAATATCCCTTAAATTGATGGTTTTTCTTCATTCTGCTCATATAGTTGCAACCTCTGAAATATATTTTGAGTCAAAATGCATTCATTTTACACATATCACATTTAGAAACGTAACAGGGATAATTTCATATTGTGTCTGATCCGTTTAACCCCAATTCATCCACATGCACATTTTATACACGGTTTTTTTTACACGGTTTGTTTTTGGCGATAACTCCAGAACGGAACAACTTCTCGACCCCATTCGAATCACATTTTCCGTTTTGGGCAAAAATTAATCGTATGGCTGTTCTTCAAAAAATTCAAAATTTCGGGTGTATGTACTAAAAATTTCCAAAAATTGTATTGACCATTGCATGAATAGGTAAAACATGCAAACAAAGTCGAAGTAATTCAAAATGTTTATACATGTGAATTTATCAACTCAATTTACACTTGATATTGTTCTTTCCTTGTATTCTCCCATACGCGGGGTAACGATCTGTGATGATGTTGTTTTTGAGAAGGAAATAATTTCTCATCACCATGAGGCTCTAGGAGTAGACAGCATTTTTTTGCTAGAACAAAGTTGTGAAGAGAAAGTATTGATAGTTCCGTTAGCTCACGGCAGGCTGTGAAAATTGAATAGAAGTAGTTTGAAATTGAGCGGAGGGCATTTTGAGGTAGTATTCCGAAACAGGAAATACAGACTTTTGCCAAGCATCCCCATGCGGGGTGGGTCAAGGCGTGATCGAATACACCACCTTGACTGACTGGTGTATTCGATCACGCCTTGACCTACCCCGCATGGGGATGCTTGGCAAAAGTCTGTGTTTCCTGTTTCGGCAAAATGCCCTCCGCTCAATTTCAAACTACTTCTTTTCAATTTTCACAGCCTGCCGTGAGCTAACGGAACTATCAATACTTTCTCTTCACAACTTTGTTCTAGCAAAAAAATGCTGTCTACTCCTAGAGCCTCATGGTGATGAGAAATTATTTCCTTCTCAAAAACAACATCATCAACTCAATTTAGTTTTTTTTACGCGGTTCATAGTAAAAGTGGAACGTATCCCCCGTGTAAAAAAAACCTCTGTGTATTCCAACAGAGTGCATTTTTTTATTTTTCTAGATTCTTTCAAAATAGCCACAATCGCCGCCATATACCGCATAAAATAAAACTGCGTTTGAAAAATCCGCAAATTAATCGACCGCACTTTAGTTGCTATAATAGGTTATATGAGAATGTTATGTTACGGTTTCTCATTTTCAGAACTAATCTTTATCACACAAGAGTCGAGTGGGTTCACTTAGAGAGAATTATTATGTGTCATGCTCGTAACGTAGAAGGCTATGAAAAATTGAAAAGAATTAAACGAAAAACTTGTTTTCGCTTTGAAAAACGGAAAAATGTTAATTATAC